>JANIIA010000002.1:28160227-28191927 GCA_027478495.1 Erythroxylum alaternifolium
TTTATTTATACGCATTTATTATTATTATTATTATTATTATTATTATTATTATTATTATTATTATTATTATTATTATCTTGTATGTTATTTATTTATTTATTTTTACTTTTAATTATTATTATTTAACTATTTTAATATGTATATACTTTTTTTTCTTATAGATCTATCAAAAATAGCCTCCCCTTAATTAGGACTAAGGTTACATATTATTATGTCTTTTTAGACCCTATGTATCAACACAAATTTCACTAAATATTGTTGCATTTCATTATTAGTGATTAAATAAATATAATAATTTTTTTTTACTTATTCTTATAATTTTTATTTCTTGTTTATTATATGGTAATTTAATACCGATTAGATATTTAAACTTTAAACTTTTCCTTTTATTAAACATTGATTTGAATCATCGCCATCTCAAAGAAACCCTAATTTCAAAAATTTCACGGTTCTCGTTGGCGGGGTAGATGGCGATTGGCACGGGAAAGGAGCGACGACAAACGATGGCTTCACATGCCATGAGATGCTTCGATGGTCACGTGTCGTGGTGGTGCATACTTCATCATTAGCAAAAGGTGTTGGAAGCTCTTTTATTAAACTTAATACAATGAGATATATGGATAATGTCGAGAGATATAACTCGCTAACTTTTCTGTCCATTAGAATTTATATTAAACATAAATGTTACGAATTTCTTTCAATGTTTTAAAAAGTTTAGGTTTAATTATATTTTTGATTAAAAATTATTGTTAAAATATATATTTTATTACTTTAATTTTAGTATAAATGTTAAAGTTTAAATTATTCTTTTTCCTTTTTCCTTTTTACTATCATATATAGTGGCTAGTTTAGTTAATAATACTTTCATGAATTAAACGTATAAATTTTTTAAAAGATTTTGAAATTGTAATTCCAATGGACTCGTTTCACTTTTATTTTTCTATTATAATTTTTATTTATGTTTCCTAATTATTTCTATTTAAAAAGCAAAAATCATATTTAAGCAAAAATATATTTAATTGTTAAAGTCAATTTAGTTGCACTTTTATCATTGATAATAATTAAATACTAAATAAAATTAAGAGATTAATTAATTTTATGTATTAAATAATTTTTCAAATGTCTTATACAATATTTAATAAATGTTAACAAAAAGTTCATTGTATTTTATTAAAAATTAATTAATTAAATTTTATTTGTAAAATAATATTTATTTTAATTGTTAAAACTAATTTTATTATTTAGAATTAAATAGTTGATATCTAAAAATTTATTTCACAAATAAATATCTTAAAATTTTAAATTTATGTATTTAAATATCTTTATTAAAGATTTTTCTTTTATTTTTAAATTATTAATTAAATTATACTTCACATAATTTTATTATTAATTAATATAAATTTTAAATAATATTTATTTAGTTTAATAATAAAATCCTATTATAACAAAAAATTAAAATCAATTTTTATGATTTTCATAATTTTGAAAACAGAAATTTGAAATTCAAACATTTAAATTTTTATTAAAATTTAAAACTAAAAAACAAAATTAAATCAGACCCTAAATCTACTTTTTTTTTTGATAAATGAAACTAACCATTCAATAATACCTTTTTAGAAACTCTATATCATCTAATTGCCAGAGCAACAAATGCAGATTTTTTCGCAGGCAAGTATTACTCGTTCCTTCATAAATCGCGTGAAGAACAAATATTGGAATTGCAAGTAGGGATGATAATTTCGGCCCCGACTTGTAGATAGGTCATGGGTTGATTATGATCCGCCCGAGTTGAACTGCTGGATGGCGTCATTTTGTCTAAAACAACGCCGTTTTGTATTTTTTAATCAAAAAAATATAAACAGATCGAACGCCCAGCCATCTCGACCTGCAGCCCGCTTCGGCTCGGACTCGGCCCAGCCCATTAACATTCTTAATTGCAAGTGAGGGAAAGACACTTTCTATTATAATAGTTCAATTTTAACTCGCTAACAAAAGAGAAGAGTAGATGGTTGGTAATATATTATAATTGATTCAACAATATTTTTATATTTTTTTGAAGTAATACTTTATATTTTTAAATATAGTAAAAAATAAAAAAATATATTTACTATATTCATTATAATTTTTATTCCATAAAAACCATGATTTGCATAACCACCTTTTACAAACACCAACTCTCTAAATTATTGCAGTCTCGTTAAGTGGTGCCTACCCATGGATAACATGCCCACTCGTTAAATACATGGCATAGGTAAAAGTTATAAACTTTATCTCTAGTTTAATAATTCTAAAAAAAAGAACTCTTTAATATTTAAATTTTTTAAATATTTTCTTTTAGTTTTCAATTTTATTAAAAATTTTGATTGAAAATAATTTCAACATATAAACAGATAAATATTATAAGTAAATTAATCAAATATTACTAATATATTAACCAAATGAACGAATTTATTAAATTCGAATCAAATTAATAATTCAAAATAATTATAATCAATTATTAATTTAAGTAAAATTTAATTAATTCATTCAAATTTAAGAGATAGATTGCCTGGTCATATTAATAGCATTGAATAGTTCACGTCTAATATTCATGTGGCATATATTTCGTTTTTACTTTTAATAGAAGTAAAAAAGAAGGAATTTTTTAAGAAAGGGTAAAATTTTGAGAATTTAAAAATAAAAAAATCCTTTTTAAAAAAAATTAGAAGCGAGATTTGTGTTATATGACCTTCACTTTTAGTGTTATGATGTGAAGCTAGTTCCAATTTATGAACTGTTAATTATGAAATAATAATTTACTAATTGTTTATGTTGGGAGTCTGATTAAGTTAGGACTGAAAACAAATTGATAAAAATAAAAAATCTAGATTAATATGGCTTGTACAATTCTTTGTTCAGATATGCAAAAGTTAATTCTATAATTAAGGGTGCTACGTTAGCTTTTTAAGGTGCAGCATGATGTGTTAACATTTAATTGATTGGCATAGTTTAAGACAAAAACATCCCCTGGATGAAATTATATGATTGCATATGTACAATCATGTTTGATACATTGAGTTGGATTTAATACTTGAATGACTCATAGCAGAAACAGCGTAAAGAATAGATTATAATACACTGTAATGTCGGAATTAGGGCAGTAATTTTTTCCCTGTTTCGCAAAGTGAAGAAATTGATAAAATAATTAACTTAATTATGTAGAAAAGGAGTAATTTAATGTATAATAATCAATTAGAAGCTAAATTTAAACATGAAATTTGTTGTATATACTAATAAACCTTTCTGGTGAAGAAGCTGCGCAGATTGAAGAGATTGCCTCCATTTCCTGGATGGTTGTTGTTTCTGAAGGCGTGCCGCCCAGTTTTACCATCGCCCCCACCGGCGACGTTGTCATCACTTGTACAGCTTAAATGTTGCCTATATCCAATACACATGGGCACATTCAAATTCAACACATTACTGGTTTTAGACATGGACCCACCACCATTACTAATTTTCCTACTACCACTAATACCACTAGTTTTACCGCGACGTTGCTCGGTGACTTCTTTTTTACCGCTTCGGCCAAGTGCCTCATGGTAACTACTTTTTACCCCACTTGCACTTCCACGCCTAACCTGCCAAACGGGGCTACTCCGACCCAAATAAACCCCGGGTCGACCTGGACTGCTAGGCCACTTCCTCGACTTGGATTCTCCGGCGGAGTTACTCCGGGAACACGGGGCGCTGCTCACCTTCCGGGTAGCAGAAGTTCCAGGGAACATCTTGGGTCTAGAAACGCCATTGCCAGCGGATCTGCTACGTGAAAAGGGCCATATGTTGATGTTTAAGGCAGCCGGAGTGGTGTTATTGTGCCCACCCCCACCCCCCTTCTTGTCTCTCATCTTCTTCTCCTTATTGTCCTCTTTATTGCTGCTGTTATCTCTACTAAGAACTTTTTCTTCTGGGTTTTTGGAAGTTTTCTTATCCCCTTTCTTGAATATGTCTTTCCATCGCTTTGAAGCTGTGGATGGCTCTGATGTCGTGATGGCTGCTGCTGCCTGAGATGAGGAGTTGTTGGGTGGTTCTGGGTCAGGGTCAGCTTCTGAAAGAGGGTTATCAGGCTGGTCGAGTTGGTGGTCGTTTTGGAGATTGAGTTGGTGGAGAGGAAGAAGAACACCGTCCACGAATAATTGGTCAGCGGATAGGAGATTGGATTGGGGAAAGGAAGGGTTTCGGACCATCCAGAACTCGAACTCGGGAGACCTGGAAGCGTTGCTTGTTCTCCTTCTTCCACTATTGCATGGAGAGAGGTGTTGAGGTTCTTGGTTGGCCACTCTTGCTTGGTTGTCCTCCTCCATCATTAAGTTCAGAGCGAAAGAGAGAGGTGCACGTTATCAAGGAGATAGGTGGTGGGAAGGTGGAAGCTTGGCAGTTTCTTTTAGTTTGCATTAAAGAAGCGAAAGGCCTTCTATTCAAAAGTACCGACTGAGGTGAGATGTGAGGACAAGATGTTGTGTTATGTGGTAAAATATAAAAGCACACGTAGATGGTATAATCATGTAATTAACACTTGTCTTTGTTTTTATTCACTTTGATTATAATAAATTTTATTCTTATTTAAATAATTAAGGCTTTTATTTTGATTTAAAAATTTTTTTTTTTAAATTAAGTAAAAAAATCTTGTTTGAGTATTTTTTCTTTTTTTAGTTTCTTTCTGTGACAATTATAAAAATAGTTTTTATTTTCTGTTTATTTTTAATCTAATTTATTATCAACTAAATATATATTATTTAATTATTACTAAGAACTATGAAAATTTAAATTTAATATTATATATTTACTTAACTAAAATTAATTATTAATTTGAATTATGAATATTTTAATGTTACTTAATTTTGTATTTAAATTTAATTAATAATTATTTAAATTTAAAATATTTTCAAATATATAAATTTCAAATAAATTTTGATCTAATAATTTTAAAATAAATATATTAATCTATAAACAAAAACTTGGTTTATTTTAATAATTTATATATATGTTCATAACTTAAAATCTTAAGTTAAGATATATAACTCCTTTTATACGTTAGCCATTCTTTTAAAATGAAGATCAACTGAAAATAACTTGTCCTAAATCTTGCTATCAGGGCAAATACTTTTACCTTGGAAGGAATTTAATCTGGGCTCGAGCAGTACATGTTTCAGTGATTTGGTCTATTCATATAAAAAAAAAAGTCATCTACTTCCGAAAATTGTTTAAAACATAAAGTTTACAAAACTACAACACAGCCAGGTAAACGTATACCATTTTTTGTTTTTTGAAAATTTAAGCGTATACTGTATATTTTGTTGCATACACATATTCTGCTATCTGATCTAAATTCTCCTTCATGTTTGAATTAATTGAATAAGTAGCAATTCGGATGTCTCATTTACTTGGTATCGATTGTCCCTTTCATATGTGCACATGCAAAACTGTACGGATTCAAGGTATTTTATACATGGCAATTCAAGTTGTGCTCTCCATCCAAGGAACCGAAACCATATATAAACTTACTGAAAGTTGTAGTTGACATGGGAAGAAGAATCAAAGAAAGAGTAAAGCTATAAGTGACTAAAATTTTGTCAATATTGAAATGAAATATCTATTAAATAATACAAGTATTATCTTTTAACTCTTGTGGTGCCTTAAAATATTTGGATTAATTAATAATTATGCCATATTTGCAGCAATTATAGTCTATTTATGTTATATTGACGGAACAATTCTGACAGCACATAACGCCACTTGAGCACCAAGCAGAGAATTTTGATCATCAGTACACAACGAGTTGACTATATAAATTAAAAAAGAAAAGTATAAAAGAATCGCTGATCTTGAAAGAGACCTAGCAAATTGTAACGATTTTGACTTTCCAAAAAACAATACAAATAGATATCTAACGATTATGTTATGTATGTTGTAGCAGCTAAAATGTCAAAAGGAAAAAGAGGAACAGCTAAAAAGTGAGGTCAAGTCAAGTGATGTACATATATGCATGGGACGCATGTGGGGGCAGGGGTGCTCATAATTAATTCATGCCACCTCCTTCACTGTACACAGTTGCAAAGTTAGAGCCTTCAATCATCAAATTCTAGTATCTCTCTTCCCCTCTAAAACATACATATGATTTTAATTATTTTTAAAAACATCTTATTATTTACAATTACTTAAAAAATATATTGCCGATGTCACAAAATTAAATTTTCTCAATAATAAAATTTACTATAGAAACTTAGCTAGGTTAGTCATACTAATTTTATTTTATTTTAACTAGTCGTATGATAACTTGTATTAAAATAATTCAATAAAAGATATTCTTTAATATGTTTAATCATTGAGTCCATGTCATGAATACCGAACCGGTATCAATACCAAATTTAGTTTTAGTAAGATACTTTACATCTATCGATCAATATCGAATACTATTTCGGGTAAAATTTTAAATATATTAAATAATCCTTAATTTTTTAAAAGTTTTAAAATAATCCTTAAGTATATTGTACTGTATAGTTTATAATTTTGCATCAACCATGTCTCCAAAAATTATAATAATAAAATTTTATTTATTTTTATTAACATTATTTTTCATATATTGCATATATAAATAATAACAACATTTAATATAGAAAAGATCATTTAATCATCATACAAATATAAAATTAAGAACAATTCAAAGTATTTAAAACATTACAATTTCGTCATACAATAAATAATAATTACATCAAAAATATCAAATAAAAATAATCATAAATATCCATTGTTTTTTAACAATTACAATTTACAACAAGAGTTCGTGTCGAAGAATCAACTAGAAGTGAAATATGAAACAAAAATTTTTACTATTACATTGTATATGTAGAATTTAACATATACATCAAATATAAGTAAAATTAAAGAAGAAGATAAACAAAATCTTTAGAACTTCATTTAATCAGACACTTTCTGTAACTGCATTGACCTTAATTCTCATTTGATATAAAATTTTTATTATTGAGAGAAGCCTTATCATCACCATCATTAAAATTCGTTGCACCAAATGACAAGTCAATACTTTTTTATTCAAGATTATCTTCCAAGTCACTCTCATCTATCAAATCAGGTTCCTCAAAAACCTAATCCTCCAAAAGATCGATATTATCAATACAAATTGGATCTACTAAACTACTTATTCTATTAAGAGTCTTAGTAAACAATAAAATTTAATTATTAAAAAATCATAAGAAATTATATCCAACTTAATAAAGATAATATCATACATTTCCTGAAGTTTTAAATTGTATCGAATAAAGATCAAGTCATTCAATCTTTTTTGCTCCAATCTATTCCTTTTCTTAGAATGGATGAATTTAAATGTGCTATAATTCCTTTTATAACCTATTGCACTCACATATTGACTTAGAATTTGAATTTCAAACCTTTGCAATTCTGGAATACCACTTTTGAATTGATCATACCAAGAAATTGTAAGTCGTAAGACAACAAAAGTAACGTTATAAACAAAATAAAGTGATGATTAATTGTTAACAAGTATCAAAAGTGGAAAAATATACCTAAATTAAGTTTTTCTCTTTGACAAATAGCAATTGGCATCCCAAAATTACCAGAAGCCTCCTTACAAATCTCCATTTGTGAGCTTAAGAGATCTTATAATATCTCATCGGCAACCACTGTTATAAGAGTTAATAGCATTCCTTTATGAACTTTAGTTTTCTTTGTAAAACCTAATCTGAAATAGACAATAGGATTAAAAAATGTCACAGCTACAAACAACAAAGAGTAAAATTGCCTGTCTCATCTTTCATTAATAACTGCAAAATAAGATGTGCACATAAAAGACCTGTTTTTTAGATTGACCTTGATTGCTTCATTTACCCTCTCCATAACATCATGAAAAAACTTATTATTGTCTTTTCATCAATATCAGCGAAACAAAATACCCTCATCAAAAGCTTACAAAACTCATATGACAAATTGACATTGGGATCAAAATTATGTATCTTTAATTATAATTATAGAAACCTCCAATCCAACATTAGATCTAGCATGTTGAGATACAAGACATTTATCACTTGTAAGCATCTATCTCATCTTTTTCTTCATCATAACAAAATACTGAAGTGATAAAAAATTTGCTACAAATCTTGTAATAGTAGAACGACACGAATTCCTACCATTAGTGAAATCTTTTCTCATTAAATTCAAGATCTATACATGATTGTAGATAAATTTGGTCATCTTTTTTGCTTTCTGCACAGTCTTATCAATAATAGGAAAATACCTAGTATCTCTTATATTTTTCAATATCATGTCAATACAATGTATAACACAAGAAATCAAAAAAAAAGAATTATACTTGCTTTATATTCTTCTTCCAGTAGCTTTATAAGCAGAATAATTGCCAATAATGAATTGAACAATATTTTCCAATTCAACTTCATCCACAAATTAATAAAATATTTCAAATAAAGTATTAACATTTCTAATAAGGTCAAACACATCAATAGACTTCAAAAATGCTAAGCCCTTTGCATAATAAACCAAAAATTAATTATAGGCTCATATATCTTATTTGTCCAACCATGACATATGATTGAACACCTATAAGTAGCTCAAGTCATTCTTCTTTCATCAAAATAACTTTTAATTTCATAAACAGAGCTACTTAAAAGTTTACCTATGTAGTTATCAATTGAAGGAGCTTTGTATCCTAGATCGTAAGAGGCAATAACATCCACCATCAGTTGATAATAATAACATTGGGAAGCATTGAATGTTATACCTGAATTATACCACCATCTAACCATTTCCATATCCACATTATGAGTCATTTCTCTTAATTGTAGGGCACTACGAATTGATGGTTGAGCTTTAGGACTTGTTCGTAGTGCAAAAAAATTTGACACATGCCTTCTTCTTTTTTTAACATTAGGTCCAAATGAACATTCACTTCTTATTGTGTAGGAATACTAAATGAACGTTCACTTCTTGTTGGGTAGGAATACTATCACCTTCAACATTTCCACTATCATTGTAAACACCAACAAATAAATTTCCACTACCAATTTCATAATTTAATCTCTCTTTTCTACCATTCTCGTGTTGATACTCTTCAAGCAAAGTCTTCATTTGCCATTTCACATCATAACTCACTTTTTTACAAGGTTCTACAACTTCTTTAACTCTAGCTGAATGCTTCTTTGATGTGGTGATTCCTTCACCTTTCAACTGCTTGTTATAAAATAAGAAAATGACATGGTTCTTCATTTCGGGGACCATCAATGTAGAGTGGACCCAAGCTGGATCATTTTATCTTCCTGCAGTAGTTGAATTATCAGGAATACTTAAACTTCCTTTTATTTATTTATAAAAATAAATGAAGACATATGTCAAAGTAAAAATCATATAATTTCATTATCAACTACCATCATAAAATATGTATTGTTTTACTCAAAAGTCCAAACTAACACAATTACACAATACACATATACATCTTATATAATATAACTTATTTTATATGATTATATCATACACAATTCAATTTCATCCAACACAATTCACCAATAATTCAAAAACTAAAAATTTAAGTATTCAACATACAGAATGACCCAATACACATGTACATCTTATATAATATAATTTATTTTGTATGTTTTATGTAAAACCCCAAACTTTTCTTTTCAAGTGTCTATAAAATTTCATTTCATGTGAATGATGTTTTACGTGAATGTAAATTTTATTTTTGCTAAAAGGTGAATTAGGAACCCAATCCTAAATGACAAGTACTAAAGTGAATTGATAGTCGAAAAAATTAGAGTTTACTGGTATAAAAATGGACCAAAAATAAATTCATCCAGATAGATTTATGATAGATCAAGATTGATCTTATTTTAAATTATTGTGGAGAAAATTTGAAGCATTTTTAGGATGAAACATAAAGACATAAACCAAGTAAACCAAGCGTGAGAGAATCAGCCATAGTTAAGAAAATCGATCCAACTTATATGTTAATATGTTTAGGTGTAACATGTTATTAAGTGGACATGAAATTTCTATCGAAATTGGACATATTTTTCTTAAGCCATTTAATTATTTTGGATAAGAAATAATACATGTACATGTGAATGAACCTTAAGTGACAGCTATCACATATATGAAGAAGTTCTCATTATTTTGGAACAAGAATGGATGAAAATCTTATGCTATCACATTTATGAAGGGGTAGATGTGAAGGACATAAAATTCATTACATGAGAGACCAAACATGTGTCATTTTGGTGAGGCAAAATCAGAATAATTTGTTATATTTAGGGGAGAAGAATTGTCGTAGATAAGGTAAGGAGTTAAAGGACTAATTAAAAAAAGATGGTAAGAGATTGTATAATGGACAGCTGTTAGAAATTTACCTTGCAACATATAGGACAACCCTCTTCGATGTGTAGCTTAAACAAGAATGATGGAGGGGTTGCTCCACCTTCATTCTATCGAAGCTTCACTTATCCCTTGGACAAGAATTGATGTTATTAAATTACAGCTGCTCCCTTCACGCATAGGTCTTCCAAGTAGCCTTTGGGAAATAATTTTTGCATATTGTTTAAGCCTCCAATCGTAGACAACACCTCCATCAACGTCGACTACATGCAGGGAAAAGATGGGCAGCATGTTACCATTTGATTTTAGGTATGTTAAACCACTCTTGTTCATCCTCTTTAGCTGGTCACATGAATGCTTAAGCTAGAAACACAAATTTCTCTATAAATTCCATGAATATTTGAGCATGATTTGAAGAAAGCTGCAATTTTCCAAAAGATTGAAAGAAAGTGGTAAGTTTTCCTAACTATGTTTAGTGAAATTATGTATTAGGATTCTCGGTTTCCTTGAACAGTCCTAGTGTTTTGGCCATAACTTAGTCTACAGAACTCCAAATTGGGTGATTCTAATTGTAAATGAAACCTAAGACAGTACTAAAAATATCTAGAAGAGAACTAAACTTAATTCTAGCTTAATGATATTGAAAATTGAGATTGATTATGGTAAATTGATATTGTCCCTGTGTTGAAGCAGCTTGTCATTTTTTATACATATTTCATAATTTATAAGTAGAAATGACATGATTTTTAATGATATGAAAACTAGAGACATAGTAGAACAAATGTCTAGAAGGCTTTAAAACTTAATTTGAACGTTTGATATGTAAAAATTAAGGAACAAGTGGAGGCTTGGTTACATAAAGAGGAAAACAACATGGTAAATAGAGAGGAAAACAACATGTATATCCATATCTTATGTATGTTATTCAATGGGTATTAATTGCCAGCATTTAGATGCTATATATGTGGCTTAATGATTGTTCAATGGCAGCATGTATGTTGTACATAGTTCAACGGTTCAATGTAAGGAAAACAGTAGGTATATACTATGTATGTTATTTAAATAAAAAGAAGACAACATGTATAAATCATGGAAGTTTTTCAATGGTTGAATCAAAAGAAAACATAATTTTAATCTTACAATATGCTAAGATTTTGGCTAAGCCCTTTATCATAAAATTTGTAAAACAAGGTGGTAAGTTATGAACATACTTGGTAGGTTTTAGGAACCTTTCAAGGATTTCTCTCATAGCTAAGTAAGACAATAAAGTTTTCTCATCACCGTAGTCTCGGGACTAATAAAGGAAAAGTACCAAACAAGTGAGGGTGGTTTATGATAAATGACAAACTATAAGTGTGTATTTAAATTGATTTGTTAAGATGGGTTTTACCTTAGTATAAAAATTATGTTTATGAATAATTCCATTAGTGTTACTACTTGAATTTAAAAGTTAACCTTCATGAGGTTTACATATGCTTTGATTTATCATTGAATTGAGCTTTGGATACACTTAGAAACTAATGAGATGCACATATGCTTTGAATTGACATTGAATTGAAAATTGCATATGTTTTAAATTGGCATAGAAATGGATTTTGATTATATTTTGAATTGGCATTGAAATGAGGCCCGTTTATGTATTAATTGTGATTTAGACTATGGTATGCCGTTAGGTCTTTATACATACAATTATATCGATCAGAGTGCGTCCTAACATGCATGGCGGTGTTTGAGGGGCATATGTCACTAACATGGGAGGTGTTGTGTCTATTAGTATGTCCTGTGAGTCGCCCTCTACATGTGTAAAGTATATATTGTGCTAGCACTATTACGGGTAAACGATACAGAATAAGCTTCATAACCACTGATTTATATGTAGTGCTAGCATCGTTATGGACAAGCAATGCAGAATCAACTTTATAACAATTAGTATATAAAGGTTAACTAGGCACAGGTAAGCGATGCAGAACCAACTATGTGGCCTTATACCTAAGGGTACCATATGGCAAGGAAAATTAGTGATAGGCTATGCTTTAAAAAGAAAGTTCATAAAAGTATTGATTTCCATCACAAGAAAAGTGGAACTTGATCTCAAAAAAATTTATATGTTTTATTTTACATATGCATTAATCTTATGAAAAGAAAAGAATGTGTTTTGTAAGAACATTACTTAACGTTAGTTATTACTTGAAAAAAAAGAAATCTTTTATGGAGGTTAATATTTGTATAAATGTTTTTATTTGAAACCAATAATACTCACTGAGCTCGTTTAGCTCACCCTTTATTTTCTATTTTTAAATAAAACCTCCCAGGTGCATGCTCAGGGGTTTCAGTAGCAGGGACTCCACCTCACGAGTAGTCAACTGCGTCAAGTGCTACTACGTAGGCATTTTTATTTTTCCTTGTACATATTTTTTATAGCTGTTGCATATCTTTGAACATGTTTTAGAAAGTACATTTGTATAAAAAATGGATGTGTATAAAGGTTTTTAAATGGAATGCATGACGTTGTTTTAGCTTTACAAAGTTTATTAATGTAACTATTTAAGATTGCATGTGAGTGGATTTGAAGTCCACAATTTGGAGTTGAGAAATTAATGTGATAATAGAAGTGTTTTGAACTTTTACAGGGACTTTGAAATTTTTTGGGATGTCAAAATACAACCATTGTACTGCTGAAATTTTTAATAAACTGAAAAACAAAACTCTACTGTTTACATTTCTTATTGTGAATTGAAGCTTTTCTTTAACAAGAGCAATAGGCTTAGCTTCACGGAAACTTTCTAGCTGACTCAAATATCGACTGGAGAGCCACCGTAAAGTGCCAGGCAAGTCGCCTAGTCATTACAAGATAGGAGCCTTCCAATTTAAGTCAAAAACCAACAATTCAACAATTCAATATACACATTCAAACAATTACATATATACATCTTATATAATATAACTCATTTTATATGATTTAAGTCAAAAACCAACAATTCAAGTATTAAACATACACATATACATATATATCTTATATAATATAACTCATTTTATGTGATTACATCATTAAGTCATAAACTAAGGACATACACTAACAACTATAGCATATTCAACTTCAACCATAACTCATAACTATAAGTTTACAACTTATTTTATGTAATCTCATAATTTAACTATAAACTAGTATATTTTGTTTACTTATACAATTTATTTTGTAATGCTTATAATTATTTTGTTTTCTTAACTAATTTTTGTCAACATTGTTACTAAAATCCTGATTCTCAACTTTAATTTGATAATCTTTCATTCACCAATTTTAATTAACATTCTTAGTTTCTTACTTAGGTTAACTCCACAATGAAGAGAAAATATACACTACATAATTCAATTCCATCCAACATAATTCACCAATAAGTCAAAAACCAATAATTAAAGTATTCAATATACGCAATCACGCAATACACATGTACATCTTATATAATATAACTTATTTTATATAATGTAAGTCAAAAACCAACAATTTAACATACACAATTACATAAGTACATAATTACAAATATACATCTTACATAATATAACTCATTTTGTATGATTTAAGTCAAAAACTAACAATTCAAGTATTAAATATACACAATTACATATTATACGTATTCATCTTATATAATATAACTTATTTTGTATAATTACATCATTCAACCATACACTAGAGACATACACTCATAACTATAACATATTCAACTTCAACCATAACTCACAACTATAAGTTTACAACTTACTTTATGTAATCTCATAATTCAACTCTAAACTAATGTATTTTGTTTACTTATACAATTCATTTTGTAATGCTTATAATTATTTTATTTTCTTAACTAATTTTAGTCAACATTGTTACTAAAATCCTAATTCTCAACTTTAATTTAACAATCTTTCATTCACCAATTTTAATTAATATTTTTAGTTTTTTATTCAAGTTAACTCCACAATGAAAAGTAAACATATAGTGCACAATTTAATTTCATCCAATACAATTCACCAATGAGTCAAAAACTAATAATTTAAGTATTCAGCATACACAATTACACAATACATAATACACACAATTACATCATTTAACCATAAACTAAAAACATGTACTCAAAACTATAACCTATTCAATTTTAACCATAAATCACAACTACAAGTTGATAACCTATTTTATGTAATCTCATAATTCAACTATAAATTAATCTATTTTGTTTGCTTATACAATTCAATTTGTAATGGTTATCAATATTTTGTTTTCTTAACTAATTTTAATCAACATTGTTACTGAAATTATAATTCTCAACTTTAGTTTAACAATCTTTTATTCTCCAATTTAATAAACATTCTTAATTTTTTTACTCAAATTAACTCCATAATCAACATACATAATACACTACACAATTCAATTTAATCCAACATCAAAGTCACAAATACATAATTTAATATTCAAAATAGTGATCAACTCAATTATGAAATTCCATAATCAACTTCACAATTTTGCAATTCCACAAATTCACAACCTCACAATTTCACAACTCCACAACTTCACAATTTCACAAAATTTGCTGCAATGCTTTGCAACCTTTGTTGATCTAAATCCCTAGATTGGGGCGGGCCAACTGGTGGTTGAGTCGATTCGGGTTAGATCTAGTCTAGTATAAATTTGGATCTGCAAAATTTCATATCTTTATTTGATTTGTAGCTGGAGGTGCGGGGTAGTGACCAGAGGCCCAGAGGTGCAGGGGAGTGGTGGCTGGCGACTAGAGGAGCATAGGACTAGACGTGGAGGCAGTTGGGCAGCAGGCATGAGGCGACAACACACTCAACATTGTGGGAGAGACAATCGCTAGCAGGGCAGCGATGCTGTGGTGGCTAGCGATAAACGGAGAGACAATCGCAAGGTCAGGTTGGGACGCTGGCGGTTGAGGTTGGTGGAGACAGAGAGTAGAGATAAGAGAGAGAGTAAAATAGAGAGGGAAAGCATCTTGTAGAAGCGAGGCTGCTTAAGGGGGTATTTTAAAAAATTTGCAAATAAGTCTTTCAAATTTTCAAAATATACGGTATCGGTTAATATTTGGTTGATATTTTGAATATTTGTCGATACCAACCAATCCAGAAGCTACGTTTTGCACCTCCTTTCGGTCGGTATGGTACAAAACACTAAACATTACATTGAGTACCTTAACTTTTCCATTAAACGTTTTATAGATATAATCAATTGAAAGCTTTTGATATTTCAATTTTTCTAAAAAAATAAAATCATAAAAATATGCATAGTTTAAACCTATATATTACATAATGTAACATACTAGGTCATTTTAATTTTTAAGTGGTATATGTAGGGATGAATATATAATTTAATTATTTTATTTTACCAATAAGGATGAAGGAGGGAGGGACTTTGGGAAATGGGATTAAGCGTGTATTGGGTTAAATGTAACAAGCTGGCGTTTTATTCTCCTGTTTGAGACGGTGGACACAGATTAGATGATACAGATGGATCTCATGAATATAGATTAGTAAGATAGAGATGGAAAGAGAGTGATTTTCGTTTTTTGTGGTGGCAATAAACGGATAGCAGCAGGACGCGTGGACGTCACTTTCCGATTTTCATAATGACTTGGAACGATTAATGTAAAGATTGGGATGGAATCTAGAGTACGCATATACTACTAGGGAACTCCGACTGGGAAATTGAATTGCATTTAATTTTTGTATCCAGCATCCACTGTCTTAATTCTAAAAGACTTGGTTACTGAGTTAATTTGAGATGAGGAAAGCTAATAGAAACACCAACTTACGGCTAAGAATATCTCAAGCTATCTCATATTTTGATATCTAAAAATTTTAGTTTGTAAAAGCATCAAGATCCAAAAGAGTACGTGTGTGTCCAAAAGAGTACGTGTGTGTCTGTATGTATATATATATATAGAAGATGCGAGATTGGAACTTCTCACAAGTGAATTTTCTAAAAGTTTATATATTTTTTTATGCATGTTTTGAGTGGCAAATGTGAAAATGAGCCATGTGATGAGCATATATAATTAGTCTAAGGTATAAAAATGATCACACGGTTGCAGCAGTGCAGCAGTTTGTTGTTTTCCTTCGTCCTTCTTTACTCAACTACTATATATACCAGCAAGGTGACAAATTTGGGAAGACCCTCCAAGAAATTAAAGGACAAAAGGATATGACCATGACGAAGAACAAGTGGTTGGTTGGCATTGTGTGTGTGTATATATATATATATAGATGGAGAGAAGGAGAAAGGGAGAGAGAGAGAAGCAAAATAGTAAGAGAAGTGATGGTGAACTCGTGGGGTTGGCAAATAGGAATCGAACAAGAAGATAAGATTAGCCAATCTAGATCAGATAGGGGTGGTGGTGGTGGGTAAAGGCAAGCGAAAAAGATAGCAGATCTTTTGCTCTTTTCTATTGTTTATGATTATGCATAGATATATATAGATTTTTTTTAGCAACTGAATTTTTTTATATTAAATAATTTTTTGAATGCATGCATATGATAATATATATATTGATAATCACTTAATTAACTAACACTAAAAACATTTAGAGGTTCAAATACTTAAGATCTAAAAAATCGACTTAATATTAGGAGATTTTTATGTATATATAAATATGTTGCTGGGTCTTTTAAAGTAAAAATGATGAGCCATGTGAAGGCAAACTTTCTGAAAACAATAGAACATCGCACCACCATGCATTGCCACTATTATTGCTTCTATTTCCACATGCATTATGTGGTGTCGGGTCCCAACTCCAACTTATTACTTGTTATTGATTGCCACTTCCTCCTGAAAGCTTCCTTGGTGTACGTAGCTGTTTATGTTAAACGTTTTGGATTAGACAAGCTCCTGATTGCTGATGATGATGATCTCAACATGGAGTATTATGGACCACCTTCATACCCATTTTACTTGTTATTTTGGTCATCACCAGGAATTTCCTTTGATGATAAAAACTTTCTGACCATTTCTGATTGTCAGGTTCTCATATACCCCATCATTAATGGCAGTGACAGTTCATCGTATCCTTTTTTTTTATATATATATACATAAGATATTTCAGTTTTGTCCAACTAATCCTAAGTTCCTAATCTAAAATCTTAAGGTTCTATTTGTACACTTCTGCTCACAAGAAGTCGTCACTTACTGGTTGGTTAGTTGCTGATTGATCACTGGCCCTATTTAACATCAAGTTCCCGTCAACCTCAAGTTTCCTAGTAGTTCTAACTCCCACACTGCTGCTGGAAGCGAGACGTCCGCAATTTATCCGACCAAGGAGTATGCTCAGTGGGCTAGAGGATCATCAACAGGAAAAATTCTCCATCTCTCCCCCTTTGTGGTGACTCAAACTCAAGACCTTCTATAAATGAGAGCCTTAAGTGAGGAGTTGAAACTAATTAAGCCACTCCTACTTATATCCCATTTTTTTTAAAGCATAGCTGATGGAGACGATCCATATTCTAATTATGGGTGTTTTAATTTAGCCATCAAATGCTACATTATTGTTTGAATACAAATTGAACTTTCCTTCATAACTCAATTGTTCATGATAATAACTAATAAGTTAATAACTATGACAATGAAAGGCTAATTTATTAGGAGAAAGAAGAAGACACTTGACTAACATACAGTTCCCACAAGCTCGTGTATATCAAGGAAAATAAATCTCCTTTAATAACACATACAAATAGTAGCCTATAATAAGGTGTCACGAAGGGAAAGATCTCTCTCTATACATTCATGCTGAAAAACGAAATATATATACAAGTTTTTGGATTTTAACCCTAGCCCTCTCCTTAATTATACGTCTTTCCTTACGCTACTCCTAAAAGATAGCTATCTAAATACAACTGGTACAGCTCATTACAATATTTTCCAGAAATACAATATACACAATATACGCTAATACAAGTTTATATTTTTCATAAGGTTTAACTAATTCAGTTGCTAAACTTTCTTAGAATTTTGTAGGCATTGGTTTAAAATTTGTATATGCATGCTACACATCTTGTGGATAATCATCCTACCACCAGTTTTAGTAACTCAAAGAGCATGGTATAAGGAAACCTGATCGTTGATGATTTTTTAGTATAAAAAAGTAGTTATCATTTGTCACGCAATACATGAAAAGAAAAGATTTAAAAGACACAAGTTGGCTCGCGGACTATGAATTTGAAGAAATTAAAGTTACAAGACAGGGTTACAGGCATGCTAGGATAAGGTTTAGTACATAAACAGTTCCTGATGGCTGTGGAGCCGATGAGAAATTCCAATGGGTTTTTTCTTGGACAAGGTGCATGTATTCAGATGGTAATGATAAATAATAATAAGATAATCCAAGAACAAAGAGTTAGGTTCATTCTTTAATCATATGTGAAGAATATTCAACTTGAGTTGTCTTATGATCATGATCATGATCATGTGCATGATAGCTGGAGTTATCGTAGCTGAGGCAGGAGCTCATAGCTGCAACTTTCAAAACCGTAAAAATGGGAGTTTTGAAGTTATGAGACGATATTTAGCTTCAGGGGTAGCCAAAGCCTTTTTAGGATTTGTTGGGACAACATTAATACAATTCATTATTTAAACGGTGAACATAAACAATTTCGATTTTTTTTCATGTATCATCTGAAAGTCAATATGACGAATACAATTTTAAATCTTACAATATGAAACATGAAGTGAGCTTTACTTAATTCAATGGAAGAGATGATTTTGATGATATTAAATTAGTAATTTTAAATTTTTTAATTATAAGTAACGTAGACATAATTATATAATAAAGTGTGATAATGAATCCCTGATGAGTATACATTGAAAACAAAAGATAACATCTTCCAATAAGAAGACCAAAGTTAGTAGACCAATTAGAAACGCTTATGCCTAGCATGAAGCATCCAGACTTAGATACTCTATAATTTGCATATTTGTGAAGAGAAGCATACGTACATCTGAATTATGAAGTAAAGTAACTGACCAATAATAAAGCATGAGAACGAAGAGGGTCCATCAGCTCAGCCCTAATAATTTCATACTTAGATCAAGCCAAAGAATAATGACAAATTTGTCCAAAAAATTAGGTGGAAATAATGATCCCATGTACCCAAAAGAGAAGTTAGATGGGAATGATCATTCCCAATGAATATAACGACTCCATTGCTTCAAACTATACTTCGTATACGGTCCTCCATATGAATATCGTCATAGCAGATATGTTCCTGATTGTATGCAGAGAATATACAGAAGAAATACTATGATGGTGAGAATACAATGACTGTCACATTTATTCTACATACATCAATTTTATTTATTTATTTATTTTTCTACTACCCTATGTTAACTGCAAACATAACCCAGTAGAGATTGGAGATGGAGCGATGTAATAACTAAGGCAAGTAAGTCAAGTAGGGAGTAGGAGTTTTCTCATTTAATACATCTCAGAAGTAACTATCACAAGATAGGTCCACGCACAACTTCTTTGTCAATGGCGTGAATAGGCAACCAAAGACGCAAAAATACCAATATGTAGTTGAAACGAGCAAGTGGGTTAAAAAAAAAAAAGGGAAAGGTGGGAAGCCCTGCCCTGGAACATGGTATTACTTGATTACATTAACAGAATTCATGAGATAAGGTGTGGGGGGCACTCATGGGGTTAGGGAGCATATGCATATGGCTCGTAGCACCAGACCTTGGGTTTCACCAATTTCTATCCCTCGATTGTCACAGGCTTGACTTAGTTTACTTGTACTTTGTATTTGTTCTCACACTTGTCAAGAACTGCGATGTTCCTTCAAATGTTGTCTTCGTTATCTGGAAATGTGCACTAGCCAAACGCAAAACTTCACATTTTGGAGGTGGTTATGATGTGATGCGTACCTACTACTTTTCCGTTGCGTTCCTAAAAGTTAAAACTTTCTTTTGCTTGGTCTCACATGGAAAAAGTGGAAAATAAAAACATGATCAGTTTTCCCTGTTGAGACGTTTTATTAACACAATCATAGTTTGTGGCTCCCATCAGCTAACCAGACATTGCCTTTCATCTCAACACTAACTATTAGCACGTGACAGAAAGAACTGTTTCTTTTCCGTTTTAACCAAGGATTCCGAGGAGGCTTCAATCCACTTATTCAAGTTACCTATACTGCTTAACGACTTCATGTATCAAGAAATATTTTTGGACGATGAATCCAAAAATCAGATAAATTTTGTTTTCAAAAGCTAAATGTCTTCAACTCATCCTGCCGTTCCATTGCTACCTTTCTCATATCATGTAAAAATGGTTCCTGAATAAAAGGGCTCACTGGTATGATTAGAGTGTTTAGTTAGATCGATGAGGTTGGCAACTAGAAACTTGGAAATATACAGGTCCAGTTGTGTCAAGTACTTATGCCGAAATTTGACATCTGACATCCAGAAAAACTACTAGAAATTGTCAAAAATCCCAAATCACGTCTCCGTCACAACAATAAAATTTTCTTCATAAAACTAAAAACGCAACTCATCCACCAAACTGACTTTGCAGATCCGCTGAGAGAAGATGAATTTCCAACCACTAGGAAGCAAAGTTAAATAGATGTTCGTGCATCAGATCCCAATTCAAGTAGTAAGGTGTGATTAACTGCATTGGCTCCTGGACCCATGAATTGTATAGGACCTGACATACATTAAAACCCAATATAAAATCAATCAAGGAAACTAGTGATATGAAGAATGGAACCTCGATACCAAATCCCGTATCAAGCAGTCCAATTCGCAACACGCAGCAAAAGATTCTTTTTGCTATAACTGTTTGACTTACCGGGACTGATGTATCTATCCTTGATTGCCCACTCATTCCTCAGTGATGCAAACTTTTTAAATGGGGCACCTGAAATTTCAAAGTTGCATCCAACTTACTGGCCATTCAAAGTATAGAGGGACAAGATGTCTATGATGTACACATGAGAATAAGATGGTATGCAATAAACAGTGGAGATGATGGTAAGATCGACCTTCAAGCTCCACCATTGCCTTCTTTATCACAGGCTTGAATTTTCCTGACATTGGAAATATATCAGATTAGAAAAGAGAAAGGGCGACAACATAACTATCTGTTTCCTCACAATTCTCAAACCAAACAAATACAGTTACTGAATCAGTTACAGGAAACAAAGATATTCATCATAATCTTAAAAGAAATGCAAATACCATGTCTCCTCTCCACATCCATCAGAGCAGTCAACGCAGTCCCACCAACTGTCCATTCTGAAACTGGGGCAGACAAATTTCCAACCTGAACAGCAATGGCGTTTAGTTCAAGGGCTTATGTCAATATCAGAATACCAAAAGATACTTATAATGTTGGATAAACGTCAATAGACAAGGTAGTAAATCTGCAAAGAGGATAGGAAAACAAGGAGTGTGAAACTCAATGACATAATATCTTACTGATGATATCAATCCAGTTTTGCCACTATGCAGAAGAGCTCCAGCACCATAGCCCAAAGCATAGCAGTATAAAGAATCAAAATTGGAAGGCAAACCACATCTTCCTTCATACCTGAAAGTGAGGAATCAAATATATGGTTGACAGATTATATATCCATTTCCCGTCAAACAACCACAACACTCAGAGCTCAGTAATATCCTTGAAACAAGATCATTTAATCTCTTTCGTCTATTGTTTGGAACTAATGACATGCAAATGACATATACTTGGAGCTGAATATTTACCCAAAGAAGTGCGACTGTCCTCTAAAATGCTCCTTGTACCTGCCTTCCTGCTCCCTTTTCTCCAACTCAGTTTCAACCATTTGAATAAGCATTTTCTCTGTTTCTATTTTGGCAACCTAAACGTAAACATCATAGACGTCATAAGATGTTAGATTCACATACTGAAGAAGGGAAAATTAGAAAAAGCCCGATGTAAAACATCAGTACCTGGACATTTCCATGTGGATCTCTTTCAAGCAGCAATTGTTCCTGAATGGCTTGTGGCAAAAATTCAAAAAGCTGCAGAGATTGATCTGTTAGCTTCTTTTTCCACAACCCAACTTCATCAACGACATCATTGGCCAAAATTTCATTCAGTTCAGCAATGAGGTGCTGCACCTGCAAAGTTTCAAGAGAATACCTACTAATCAGTGCATGGAATATTAGTACAAACAGCCTTGAATCTCCCATATCCACGAGAAATTTTCTTATTGATTTCTTCATCATTATGTTTCCATAAATGGACGGAAAAAAGCCCTTTGTTGAAAAGTCGTACCTCAGGAATGAAATCAATCAAACCTTCTGGAATAAGGATCACACCATGGTTGTAACCCAGATCAGCACGTTTACAGATTATATCCGAGATATGGTCAGTAACTTTTTTCAATGTAAGCTTCTTTGCAGCAACCTGTACCAGGTAAGTTCAGATTAACACTAAATCAAAGGCACCTTTTCTACAAGTGACTACACAAGGAAAAATTGGTAAGTTGGTCCTAAAAATTCGATAAATAATGCTTTTAAGCTATTGTATTTTGTATTTGTAGGCATCAAAATTCCGATTTAGAGTCAGTAATATCATTAAGCTCAGCATAATAAGTTAAACAAAATATGAGTCCATAGGATCATGTTCATAGAACTTATTGAATCAAGAAAACGGCATCACATTGAGAAGTCAATGAGGTAAGAGCTGCTCGTAATTATACGTACTGATACAGATGGAAATATTAGGATGCATTTAGGTCCAAAACAATCACTAAAAGGGCAAATCGAGATATGAACTTGAGCTTAATCATTTCTCAATGCGGTAGCCAAAAAGCATATACAAAGTTCTATTTCATTCAAATCAATGCTTATATTAGACAAATGCATTTCGAGTATATATCTACCGTTTGCAAGCCTAATCAGGACATGCTGACAGTTACAACAAAACAAAAGCGGCTGCATCAGTCAGCATTCTGAACCTAGATAAAAAAAAAAAAATCAGAACAGATACCTCTTCTCCAATCACAGTAATGTTTGGATGAGTTTGCAAAGCACACTCCAAAGTAATGTGTGAGGCTGCACGCCCCATAAGCCTTACAACTGCAGCAAAGATGCACCGCCTTCAATTATTACTTGATTATTAATAATACATTCAAGGAATAAACATGTAATGCAATAGTACAATCGAGTGTTGAAGGAAGTTGTGTTGAGTGGCAGCTGGGTGCTGACTCTTTTGGAGAGAGAATTAGAGTAAATTGGCTACTTTCCAAAGCAAGCAATGAAGTACCGAAACTTTTCAACCAGTGTGATGGTCTTTAAAAGGAAAAAAGGATATATTAGCTTGAACTTTGAATGACAATGAAATGGGAAATATATTACAGTACCCTATTGCAATTAGCAGGGATGAGACTTGCTAAGTTGAACATGATCTAAAAGAAGAAAAGAGGACAACTTAGCTTGAACTTTTGAATGACAATCAAATGGGAAGTATATTATTGTACTCTATTGCAATTAGCAGGGATCAGCCTTGTTAAGTTGATCCGCATCTATGCAAAATTCAAGATAAAGGATTCAATCCATCGAGCACATAAAGATAGATATGCAGGTGAATGAAAACAAGTACAAATCTAAACAGTAATGGAGTATTTCTAATAAGGACATAACAGAGGAACTCATTATGTTGACTACACAGAAATTTATTTTGACTTACAATGATAATATTTTCCAGTTGATCGGGCATCAATCATAACATTTCCAATCATCTCTGAATATATCTGTAACATCAAAGGAATCAAACATTAATTCTTTAATGGTATTTCAAAAATTATGGACCATGTTAATGATATGAAGAACAATTCCTTTGACCATAAATATGTCAGTAGGAGACCCCAGCCATGGCTGATATGTGGGCTTCTGGGTGGACTTGTTTGTGGAAAATTCAAAGCAAAATTGACTTTGATCAAAGCATATTGAACTAAATTGAAGTAATTTGGAAAGATTTTTCCATGAAAGAATGCCATACAGAATATACATCCATTACTTTCTTTTTAATGTCATGAAACTAACGGTAATTTATACTTATCAGTTAGTTTCATGAAACTAATGTCAATATATCCTTATCATTCACTTTCATGGCGTGAATTGTAGTTTATTATAATCTTTCCATGAAAATAAATGTGTGACTTGTAATTTAAACTTGTGATATGAATAATAAATAACAAGGAGACAACAGTGAAATACAGCACATTAACAGTCTTTGTAGAGCATCCAGATGCCTAATTATAATCACCTTGCAGGCAGTATCAAAACCAAAACTAGTCGGAACCTCTTTGCATTTTAGGTCACCATCAATGGTTTTCGGGCATCCAATCACTCTAGTTTTCATATTTTTATTCCTGAATGGACAGATAAGGAAACATACGTTATTAATGTGCGATTCAGATGCTGGCAGTGGGAAAAAAATTCACTTCTGATTGCGGCAATGTACAATTAACAGTATTCTATAGTCAACCATAGTTCCCAATATTAACATCCCTCATGTTGTACCTGAAATTTTCAGCAAGGAGGCAAGCATTGGTGTTTGAGTCATCCCCACCAATAACAAGAAGCCCATCCAAATCAAGCTTAAGTGCAGTTTCTTCAGCTTGTTTAAACTACAATTCACACTAATTTACTGTCCGCACATATCACTTCTAAAAAAGCTATCTGCAACAATTGACAAAAAGATCCAAACCTGCTCTGGAGTTTCAATTTTATCTCTCCCACTGCAGATCATATCAAAACCACCCTAACAGGACGAAAATGGAGCTACATTAGATGCAAAACTTCATGAAATTACATCAGAAAAGGCCAAAAAGAATGTGAACCTATTATGAACCATATAAACAATAAAAATACCAACTTGCTCCAATTAATCCACGGGATAATTTAAGCGTCTTAACAAATAAATAACTCTCCCGGTGAAGTAATTAAATAATAAAAAAAGACTTGATACTTCAAAGACAGTAGTTTCACTATAAAAATGGGATCTTTACTGTACAATTAACTTGAAATATGTAACTAGTTACCTGATTTCTGTAGGGATGAATATACTCAGCAGTTAATTCAACGTATTTGCACTTCATTATCCCGGCAGGACCACCCCTAAACCCGTACAGCACACTTCCTTTAGCACGATCTTGCAAGTAATCTGCCAAACAATATAAAAGTTACACTCTAAGAAATGGACCAACAAATTCGAAGCACCTTGGTTACTCCATCAGATCACTCACCGAAGATTCCGGAGATGACATTGTGTCCGCCAGGCGCCTGGCCACCTGACAATACAACGCCGATCTTCAACTTCTGGTCCGAAGGCAGGGTGTGAGCTGCATTAGGAATCAACATTGCAGAAGGCTGACCGAAAAGATTGGGGAATAGCTTTGCTATCTCATCTGAAGTGAACAACAACGTGAAAGCAAATTTCAGCAAACAAAAGGAAAGGGAAAGGAGGAACAAGAAGAAGGCGCATTGGAGGTGAAGGACCTGGATTGCCTGCAGCAGAGCTAGGAGGGCCGTCGACGATGGAGAAGGGGTTTTTGAGGACGGAAGGGAGAGAGAGGGCGTAGTCGATGCGACTGATCTGAACTTCGCTGTAAACGGAGGCCACGCGGCCCGTAGTGGAGGGAGCAGACTTGCGGGTGGCGTGGTCGCCGTTAATAACAAAGGAGGGAGCCATGTAGTAGGAGAAGGTGGAGGTTGTGGTTGTTGGTGGGAGATTGAGTGACTGACTGATTCCCAAAAGCTGCTGCTGGTTACTAAATAAATACCTAAACTCTTCTTACAATTACGAACAGGAAATGCAAAATTATGTAGAAGTAGAATTTCCTTTTTCATTTTTAAAAAAGAAAAGGGTAATGGTGTACAAACACTTTTGGAATTTGGAGTCTCCTTGGAATCTCCGCGATGGGGGAAGTGAGGGGTAACAATGGAATTTCAGGAGAATGAATTTGGCTGTGCTTCAAACTGGTAGGTGGCGATGGTCAATTCAAAGGGCATGCTCTTTTCCGTTAATCCCCTCACCTTAGATCTGCCTCGTCTCACATGTTTATTTTATTATCACATAGCATAGCAATTTTCTTATTTGTTTAATAAAAAATAATCAAGAAATGATGCTTAGGGTATATACCCCGAATAACTATGGCTAACGTTGGACTCGGCCTCAGTTCCTTTCGGCCCATCAAAATTTAAGGCTAGTAGCCGATCATAACCACTAAATGTCCCCTTTATACATGTACCTAAAACATAACTGTAGATGCTTCATTGATTTTTTATAACAATGTAATAATGTAAAAATAAATTTAAATCCAATTCTATTATTGGAATTTTTCATACTTAAAGGACCAAAAGAAATTAAAGAAAATTACTTCTCCGTTCCTTTTTATTAAGATTCTTAATAGGTTTCATATGCTTGAACCGTATGTTGTCAAAATTTATTAATTATTTCATATGTAACATACGGATAAACCTATCATCAACCTGATTTTAAATGCTTTGGTCTAAACTTGTGCAGTTTTCTCATTCTAATCTGAAAGTGGTGTTTATTTTGTAGCTAAGAGCTAAAGTCAGACAACTTATAGGAGCTTTTTTATAGAATAACTGAAACCTGTATATTTTATAGACACAGGATATTTGGAAGGAAGTAACTTCGAACCTCCCCCAGTTGACGGTCTTTGATGATTATTTGGACATGTGGGAATTAGTTTGCATACGAAGGGCACTCTATCACTTTTAAAATAGCACTAAGGAGTGTAATATACATGTTGTGGAAAGAAAATAAATATAAGGGGGTTTTCCAAAGCCAAGTTAAACACCAAAATGAAGTGCTAAAGGAATTGATTACCTTTATCCGTGAGAAACTATTGAGCCAAAACATCCACCTCATGTACAACTCTGAAACCTTACTTATCTTAAGTTATCCAAGCTAATGTTGTCTCTATTTATGGCCTTCTGATTCACACTCAAACGATACATGCAGAGCCAAATAGAAGTAAGTGGATTCTCCTCAAGAGTTACTAGTTAATTAACTTCCCTGTAATATTTTACAACTCTACTTCTTTGAAGCCTCTTATTTGAGTTGTCATAAACTTGAGTTTGTAAATCCCTGTATCATTATTCTTTTAATCCATTTTAATTAATTTTTCAAAAAAAAGTGTTAGACTTACTATGAGGAAACTTAAGTAACCTAATTAGGGAAAAAATCAAAACTTAAATAAGGAAGAATCTATTAGAAAAGAACCTGATTAGTGTCTAAATATATTTACATTGATTTTATTATCAGTATCATCCTTTCAAACTCAAGGTGATAGCGAAGCAGACGGTTTGAGTTTGTAAGTAAGATCGCAAAATCGAAGAGGAGTATCAACTGATTCAATCTCATTACAAAGACTCATAAGTAAGAGAACTAAAAAATGAATTCATGAGAATAAAAAAAAACTTGAGAATTGGTATGGATTGTATGATAATCGGCTAAAAATGGACTAAACTAGCTGATTAAACCTATTTGAGTTGGCTCGGTTTAATTAGGTCAACCAGAAGAGGAATGGCTGATGTGATGCACTTTGATTGAATGAATGACTCATGCAAGGCACTAAGATAGAACAAATAGAATGTCACCAACATGTGGGGTATGTACTTAAGTAAACTAGAAGGTAGCAAATTTTAGTAGCACACGTGGCATGTGGAAGCTCTGATGAGATTTATTTATCAACATTGGAATTGTCTTAATGAGATGAATCTTTCACTATGCTCAGATTTAAAAAAGAAGCAGCAATAAATGTTTGTGCATGGTAAAAGTTGGTGAAACCCAAAAAAATACAAACCCATCTAAAAAAGTCAAGAAAAAATTATCCAAAATCAAAATCGCATACAAAGATTGGTTTGATATCAGGTAGAAATTAATAGAGAATGAATAATTTCATAAATATTTTGTGTATACTACAATGAAGAGATAGACCTATTTATAGGTAAAAGTGTTAGACTAATTAGAAAGAAACTTAAATAAGGAAGAACCTAATTAGGAATGAACCTAATTAGTGCTTAAATATATTTACATTAATTACAATATATATTATCATAGTCATTACCTATTAGGTTTCATATACTTAAAGTGTATGGGGTCAAAAATTGTTAGTTATTTTACATTTGTCATTGTACTATTCTTAAAATGAAGTTCATTCTCTTATCACTGTCTTCATCTTGTCACACTCAAGATTAATTGAAAGTTTGAGTGTTCAAAGATAGGATTGATGAGTTAAGTGCTTTAAATATTAGTTATTTCAATACCAAGTTTCAGTTAACTAAAGGAAAATTGTTCTTACAATGTTTTATCCCATATTTTTAGTACACTAGCTACTTTAGTAACTTTCTGATACCAAACGAATGTTTTCACTAATTATTTTAATTTAATACTTGTATTTCTCATTTTTCATTGCTAAATTATAAAGATAAGTTTTAATTTACTTAGAAGCCCACTTAGTTTATTATTGGTTTTATCTCTACTAATTTTTTTATAGTAATTTACTATTTCTTTTATGATACATGAGAAAAGAAAGGTAAATTGTATGTTTTCACTTTTTAGCCTATTTAAAAACTAATGAATGAATTATATAATCTAATAAATGATTGTGAAAAATTCATATTAAATAATTATAAAACAACAATAACAATAACAAGATAAAGTAGAAAGAGAGAAAATTAATTTATAATGGTTTGACCAAATAACTTTTTGCTCACATTTATTACTTAAGTTTTAATTTAGAGTTCATTATCTTATTCGTTTAATTTGTAAAGATAAACACTTCATATAGTATTTGTTTAACATGGGTGAACATGAATTCTTATAAATGCATTACTTTGTCACAAATGAAGAGAAATCCTTTACACATCTTGTATAAAGTTAAGAGGAAATCTTACAAATTGTGCCTTAAAGAATTTTCTCAATTGTAATAATTACATAGTCATACCCTTTTTATGCATATTAATAAATAAAAGATTGAATATATGTTATACGATGTACACATTCTCTTTCTAGTCTCTTACAACTTTTAATGATAATATAATATTTCAAAAAAATTTCACAACTTAGTTATGATATATTTATAAAAAAATCAACTCAAATGACCATTAGACACACAAATTAGTCATTATAGTTGTTAGTTTCTAGACAATTTAACTAGTTAGAAATTTGGAATCACAATTCCAACCAAACCCAAAATCAATACGCTAGGTTCTGGTTGATAAGACTTTGGCTTAGGCTCAATCCTAAGGAGTCAGTCTAAATCTCACCACCAAAACAATGCAAATTTGGTATAATAAACTTGGATCATGCTTAAGTTATATGTCCTAAGTCTGATCGGGCTTCAAGCTAGGCCTAAGTTATATGTAATGGGTAGTAGGTCAAATCGAACCATTAGCAAGTCTAACTCATTGTTATCCCTATCATACACATACTATTATTTAGCCTATATTCGGCCTAAACAATGTCTGTTTAGTTATAGTTCAACTAGCCTATCCCCTAGCCTAAAAATTATCATCCATTGTATAACTTTCTATCTCCCTTGTCTCGCTAGTCAATCCTTAGTGAGCAAGGAAAAATATTCTTGAGACTAATGACGTGTTTGACAATCTAAAAGAGATCTAGAGGATAGTCACCCCTTGTGGAAACTAAGTTGTAACTTCGACTTCCGAGTTTATTCAAAGATTAAAAACATACTTTTAAAAAATGATCATTACAAAAGTTCTTAAAAGTTTGCTTGAATTTTTCTCTAAAAATCAAAATGAATTTCTTATTGATTATAAAATAGTTATGTATTATGCCCTAGACAAATGATCATACAATGATTGAACTTATGATTCATTGAAATGATCAAGATAAGGTTATAAGAAGGATCAAATTGATTTCCTAAATCTTAATATGCTTAATTCCTCCTTGTTTTTAGTTTTTCACTTAAATTTCCTTAAAACTCTCTTAACTTGCATCTATGTTATACTTTACTAATTTTCTTTATTATTTGATTTTTAATTGATTCAAGTGGATCCTTTGTTCAGTTTGCCCTTCCATTAAACTTGATCTTTTAGATATTGCTCTAGTTATATTATAACAGAGCTACTAATATCACTAAAAGTAAATTTATTAATAGTAATATATTTTATTATCATTTAAACTACAAATTAGGACTTCACTTGGTTTAACAATCTCTTTTTTTATGGATGATGACAAAATATTTTGTAATTGATAAAAAATAAATGACATTAGGTAAGCTTCCCTTATGTTAAAGTAACATGTAATATATGCTCCTTTTTAATTAATTTATCATAAATGATCAAGTTTCAATATTGACATTCTTTCTCCATTTTGTCAACAATAAAAAGTGTATATAACATATAAATTTATAAGAATCTAACAGAAAAAAAATGAATAATCTCCCTCTTACCCTTTTGAAAACCTTTATCATATAAACAAAGAGTACATGAAAAGTATTTTGAAATAAATAAACAATTTTTAAAAAGCTCACGTACCAATTTAAAGGTCAATATATCTGTCTTTTTTAGGTACATGTAACAATTCATTCTCCTCCTAAATATATATGTTAAGTCAATAAGCTCAAATTTTATCAGTATGAAAGCTAGTGTTACCTCCTTTTTTGCGTACGATAAATGATTGCCTTGTTTTCTTCCTTACTTGTTTCAATAATAAGTCTTTTTATTCCAATTTTCTAACTTGTCTCATGTAAAGTTCTTTAGGATTTTTCTTTTAGAGTTAAATTTTGGAGATACCATTATTTTTCCTTATTTTATATCAATAGAGGTGATGCAAATTATTGATATTCATATTATGCCACTTAATATGTATCTAAAAGACAAAGAAATCAATATGTTTTAGATATTCACATAAACTTAAGTCCTTGGAGATTACTTCTGAAACATTTTTCAATTTATATCTTTTTAAGTTCATTTAACAAACATTATTTCAAAGAGTAATTTCTATAGATATGTTTATAATCACCACAAAGAAAGCATCTAATATGGTGAGAATGTTGGATCGCCTATGGCCCGAGTATTCATAATACGCAGCAGAATGGACCATACTACATAACGAGAACTATAACTGAAAATCACAACACATACGAAATTACCTCTTGATGCAGATTGGTATTTGTAGACGCTGCAGTGCGCGAACGTCCTCTACTAGTATCCACACGAGGATGAACAATTCGGGCAGCGACTAATGTGGGCTAGCACGTTCTAAAACACTTTTTGAACACCGCACAATTTTTCTCTC
>JANIIA010000002.1:28202903-28218640 GCA_027478495.1 Erythroxylum alaternifolium
TCTGTATGTACAGACTGTACATTTGATGTATAAAACTGTTGATTTTTGAGTAATGAAAAGAGGAAGAATTTGGTTTTAAAAATCTTGTAATTTACAATTATTGCTTTAATTATTCAATTGATATGATGCCATGTGGAGTATTGTAGTGATCGCACGTAGCACTCTCTTATCTTAGGATATGTATCGGAATGACCTACGGGCGTCCCGGTACGTACCCTAGGGTAATGGGGTGCTACAATCCAAATCCATTTTACTCATTCTTCGCATCTCCAATGCTTGTAACCAATTAGGTTCTCGGTTATTTTGGCCGCTTGAATTAACACTTAATTCAAGCAAGTCATTATTGGTATCTAGCAACACATTATGACTCCAAATTGACTGGAAAGTCAGTGGTTTGATTATGAATGCTTTCATAGATAATGTTCCTATGTAATTTGTCCTTTCACCATCTATACCCCACTTAGTTCAGAGTATGGTTAAAATGTCAACTCCTACTAGACTGAATATGTCACATCTAGTTTAAGTGATATTAGTTCTTGTCCCCAAGGCTCATTACTTAATTGGATATGTCACTGAAACTATCTTCATGAAATTTCCACTTTGGTAAAAGATTCTCGAGTATTAACCCCGACAAGAGGCCGTAGGTATCATCTTCTTCTATCAAGAGTGGTGAATCTTTACTGACTACTCAGTTACCTTCGAATACCTCAAGCTGTACGCAATCACCATCCTATGAACAACCTTTGAGAGACAATGAGGAATGGAGTCAAAGTACATGATCAATATTTAAGAAATCCTTGAGCACCTCAAATCTAAGGATATTTTCACCATTGCTATGATGAGACTATCATTGACACTAGAATAGATTATCCATATGATTGTCTCGTGGCAGGTCATCCAATGTACTTATTACTCTTAGTAAATATCCACATATTACTCTAAACAACTCATGCTTACAGTTTATGAGATCTATTACTTGATTCAATCAAGGAGTATAATATGTGCTAGTCTGTCTGAATTAATAATGTCCTATCTCATTAATCCTATGACTATAGATAATTTACATACTAACATAATTACATATGATAGGAATCTCTTTATCATGATCTCATCATGATTTCATTCATGTTATGTAATGTATCAAGGACTTCATTAATTTGATTTAAGATCATTATCAATTCATAAAGAACATGAGCCCCAAATTAACAAAAATGCCTTTTATTAATGATAAAGATTTGTATAATAAATGCTAAATGCGATTGCCTTTAGAGTACCTCTCTAACAGGTTTTACCATCTTCATTAGAAAGCAAGTTGAATTTAGGAATTCTGTAGCCGCGAGAATAAGGATTCTCCTTATCATTCTATTTTGGATAATGTTTTTGGAATTCTCAAAGACCAAACTATGATAAGGATTCTCCTTATCAATCTATTTTGGATAATGTTTTTGGAATTCTTAACGACCAAACTATCCTAAACCAAGCATGTATAATTCCTAAATTGCTTCTTTGATTACTTCTATATCAACTTGTAACCTTATTTGTGGTAGGTGAATGATGGGATTATAGTTTGAAAGGTTACCTCCCAAATCATATTGTTGTCCATTAGCTTCAGACTCCCTACCAAATCCTTATATTCCTATAATTTGGGGTCTGATAGTATATCAACCATTTTCTAGATTAATGCAAGGACTGTTTATAAGGATATCTTCTCTCTTTTGTTGAGGAAAATACATTTCGTCAACAAAAGAAGTGTCTAGAAGGCAGTTACATTCTCTGAACTCCATTGCATTAAGAATAGGATACCTCCCAAGTCCATTAGAGATTTGCTTTGCTAAAATAGTCAAAATTTGCCTAAAAATTGTATCAGAGTGGCAGACAGTTTGTCAACCTTCTTTGCAAAGACTTTGATTGCATCATTCGTGGAGGTTGCATTAGACTTAAACTCAGAACTTAATTTTTGCAAACAACATCATTTCAATGTGGTAATTTTAGGTTCTCGCCTGCAGGGAACTCAGTTGAAGATGAGGCTTCCTTCTCAATATTTTCAACCATCTGGGATATAAAGTCTTCATTCCTTATAGTTGTAGGGGCTTCTTCTCTAGAGTTAAAGGCAAAGTGGTTTTTTTTAGTTCCATGTTCTTAGCATCATTAATTGGTGTATATTTAAACTGCGGATTTTTTAAGGATGAATTCTCCCAAAATTTATACCTGACTTCTATCGATGATATAAGTTAGCTTTGAAAAACTTTAAAAGTGGAGTTCTAAGCTACCAAAATGTTAAGATATACTGAAATAAAATTTGAAATGAAGAAAGTAATTGGTTAACGTAAAAGGGAATTACTAGCTACAAAAGAGAATTTCGATTTAATAAAGGTGAATTCACAAAGTAAATAAAACTTAAAAATTACAAAATGCTTTTGGAAGAGGTTGATTGATCTCTCTGGAGAGTGATTTTTGTTATATTATATTGGTTTGGAGATTGTGTTATGTTTAGTGTGTTGAGCGTTGCCTTTTATACTCATAGTGCTGGTGAATTCTAGTCTTCTCATTCTCAAGCAACTTTTTCCCATAACTGCCTTCCACTTTTCACGTTGTGGAATTCTCTTACTGCTTAACTTTCACATAGTCACGTTCCTGTTAACTATCTTCCACCATTTTCTCAACTTTCACATTATGTAATTTTGCCTCAAGTAACTTTTTGACCTCCATCTCACTTTCCTATATTTTAACAAACTGCCTTCCTCTTTTCATATTGTGGAATTCTCTTGTTGCTTAATTTTCATATATTCATGTTCTTATTAACTATCTTCCACCATTTTCTCAACTTTCACATTATGTACTTTCTCCTTAGGTAACTTCTTAACTTCCATCCCACTTTCCTATATTTTAACTAAGTACTTACTGCTATCTCTTTAACTTCCACGTTTTGGAATTTTGCCTCATTTAATTACATAACTTCCAACTTAATTGGCCATGTACTCACTAACTACCTTCCTACACTACTTTTTAAAGCATATGTCAATTATATATTAATTGTCTGGAATTCCTGAATCATAAACTTCTAAATTGATTCCTGTATGCTTGAATTTTGTAGTCAAATGAATTCCATGACTTCTAGTATTTGGGCCTCTTTCATTTGTGGACCAAATAAGCTAAATTATTTTAGGATATTTCCAAATGCTCTTACAAAATGTACCTTAAATCATATTTTTACTACTAATTGTTCAAACAACAATGCATCCTTACTATTATTATTTTAATATGCCAAAATCTCCTTTCCAGCCTCTAAAAATGGTATCTCTTATCACCCATTGATTATTCTCCTCTTTTGTTTTAACTTTGCGTAAAAAATCCTTCAAAAGTTGAAATAGTGTGTTTTTCTTTTTGTCAAACTCACTTCGACGAACTAAACATTTTTACTTTAAAACTTACTTCCTCATTCCATTGGAGTTTGACTACTCGATGTATATATTCAGTCGGAATCTAATCAATTGGTGGTGTTTTCATATGAATAATAATAATTCTCTTAGATTTTTATAACCTTTTAAATCACCTTGATATAATATTTTTATAAAAAATTATAACTAAAATATCAAATAGTATTGATGGTAAGAACAAAATAAACTCATATTTATGCTATCAAATTCTCTTATTGAGGTTAAATATCTACCAACTTAAAATGCATATATTTATTTTAATCAATGTTTTAAAAATTAGTTCGGATTGAATAATTCAACTAGAAATAATATGAACTGACTGATTGTCCATACCAAAGGGCCAGTTTTCAGTGAACCGGTCAAAACTGATTGGTTCTTCAACCATCTTCTTTTCTCATATCTCATCGTTTCCTTCTTGAAACCACAAGTCCCTCCACAACCCACAAACCAACTTTACTACTGTCATTAGTAGAAGCAAAGCCATGGGATCGCTAGTGCCATAAAGGAAAAGCAAGCTTGAGGTAGCCAATAAAGAACGTGGCAGCAGGCAAGAGAGTGGCCATGAAACAGTGGTGCTTTTCTTCTTCCTTCCGGTCTCTTTATTGGTGAGTGATCGATGAAAGAGAAAGTATGTTTCTCGCAGGCTAGGAAAATCGAGGAATAGGAAAAAAAGTGGTTGTGAACGAGAAGGTCTTGTCTTTTACTTCATTTTTAATATTATCTATTAAGTATGACTCACTCACTTGTAATATTAAGTAACTCACACGTTTTCCTTTTTCTTTTTCGTGTTCCTTTTGTATTTCTTAACTTATCTCTTCAAATTTAAGAGTAAAATATGCCACTTTTTTATTTTATTTTATCTATTTAAATTTATTTTTATGATTTTAATTACTAAAAATGTTATACTAATAAAAATTTTAGAAAATTTTTATTAACCATGTTGCAACCTATTTTAATATTAATTATCATATAATTAATTGTATAATTACCTAATTTTATTTCAATAATAATTTATATTAAACAATTTACTAGAAGTTTTTATTCTTCTTTAGATGTTTATGAAAATTCAAGACAGAGATGGTAAAATCAATATTTTAAAAACTAAATTGGACAGAGCAGTTCTATCGAAAATATTTCATTCGATTTATTATTAGTTCATTATACAATAGTAAATAATAGCGTATTTTAATTATTCTTATAATTTTTACTTCTTATTTATTATATACCCGTTTTATAATAGTATAATACCGGTTAAACTTTTAAACCTTAAACTTTTTATTTAACCAATTCAATGTCCAATCCAGTTTTTAAAACTTTGATTTTAAATTTTCATAATTTATTGAATAATTTTAATTCAATATTTTAATCAAAATTATATCAAATATCGCATAATATTTAGTGTGACAACAAAATATATCAATATATTTCTTCTACCAAAATTTTCTATTCGAATTTAATTTAATTACTGATTTGTACCGCTAACAATTACACAAAAGAGATCCGCATTCTCTTGATGGTGAGCGCACATGTGACAATATTAAGAGGAAGACAGTACAGGAGAGACATCAAAAAGCGTATTGCTGAGCACCTACTCGTCCTGCATTTCCTGAAAAGCCAGCGGTACTCTCATGAACATGGATAAATCAATAAAAGAAAAATGCCATGAAAACAGTCTGTCATTTGATGAGAGCCCCTTTCATTTGCTACACGAACTTCTGCTTGGCTTTTCATTTGAAGAAGGTCATCATACCATCATGTGCTTGGTTCCATAAAGAGGTGATCAACGCATTGATTAGCTAATTTAAAAGCATTTGTAGGAATCACATACGTTTCTCTCCACATATGCAGCTGCAAACTAAGCATGAATGATGCGGATGGTTGATTCTCACATGCCTAATATACACATATATGACTTTTTTTTTTCTCTACAAGAGAGATTCTATTCACCTCTATGTATCTTAGATAGATTTGCTAGCTAGACGATTGCATTATGTTAATTCCACAAACTCTGCTCTAAGTTTATCTTATCACCTTGCACTTGGAATAATTAAGCACTCAATCACATGGTGACTCCCGCAACCAATAACTGACGTAAGTCTCCAACTCTCACTCCCACCTTGAGATACCATTACGGAAACTAAAGATATGAAACAAGAGTTTCTCATCGGTCCAAACGGGTTGTAGTTCTCTGTTCAACCTAATTTTGGTGATCTGAACTATAGAGTGATCGGATTTTTCCCGGATTATTTTGGAAGAATATAATCAATCCAAGTTTGACAAAGACTATGCAAACACAGCGCATTAATACGCCGTCTGTTGTACCATTTCTAGATAACCATTTTGGCAAACATTCCTTTTGTTAAGGGGGAATATCAGGTAATTTGATCGTTCTTTTCGATTTATTAAGGTTTTGTATATGCAATTTATTCCTTAATAAAGTGATTGAAGGGTAATTGTTTTAATATATAGTAAGTAATTTAATTTAATTAAAACTATATTTTAATAGGATACGATGAGGATAAATGGGGTGTTATTAACCTATCCTTGTAGTATATTATCTTTTTGAATAATACAAAAAAAGAGGCATAGATTAGAAGATCTTCTTCTCCCAGATAAAAATAAAAGTTTTTTTTTAAATTAAAAATTCTCTAGTTTTGACTGAATTAATATGATTGAAAATAACAAGTGGATCATAAAGAATATAAACAAGTAGTTCAATAGGAATCTGCTTTTGAACAAAATAGAAGAATCATCTTCAAGTTCATGATTGATCCTCCTTCCAAGCCAGCAGCAGCAGCCTTTGGCCCAATCCTTGAAAGTGCAGCAAGTACACTGATATCCACTCCCACAAAGCAGAAACAGCAACCAAAATTCTTGTTTAGCCACTGCTTTCTTTCTTAAAATAGAATCCTTAATTTAATCTAAAAGCTTCTTGCTATCCATATTAACCGCTGTTTCAAAAGCATGCCACCTAACATACCCTATCAACTGAATTATTAAAGTCTAACTTTAAGTCATAACAACATTAATGTCACCTCTTTCTCACTGTGCCTTCTTCCTCAACCAACCAACCAAGCAATCCATGTGTGTTTATTTACTTAATACCGGAGACACAATCATGTGTACCGTGACCCACTTGCTAATTCTGCATATAGTGAATATCTTTGCTCAAAATCTTCTTCAAATTAAGCTCCAAGTTCATGCTCGAAATATGAAACACTGTAGGGAATACAATAAGCAAAAGCCTCAACAAAGAGGATGCAGAGCCTTGTGTTGCAGTTGCAGGCTGAGTGTCTCGTCCTCTGAAGAAGCTGAAAACTCAAATTCTGATCGATTTGCGTCAATATCGAGCCTAGCACATGCCATGGTTCAAGAGAGACTGGACCAAATGATTAGAGAAAGGCAGAAGGCAAGACAAGTAGAGAGAAGAAGGCTAAAAAGAGATCAAGGGACCAAGTTTATAGTATTGGTAGCCATGGAAACGTGCTCCTATGACCCGAGTGAAGATTTTAGAGAATCTATGGTCCAGATGATCATGGCGAATCGCCTCGAAGATCCTAGGGATCTTCGAAGCCTCTTGAATTATTACATGTCAATGAATTCTCAAGAGCATCACGGAATTATACTCCAGGCTTTTCATGAGGTTTGCACTAATTTATTTTTGTGTTGTAGATGCCATTGATGAACAAAAAGCATCAATTTTCAGTTTTTAGTCTTGTTTGGATAAAGCATGCAGGGAGGCAGGTTATATGAAACCTTATACCAAATTATAGCAAGCTCATATATTTGGTTATTTCATTTAACTGAGCAGCTCAGAAGGTAACGAATCTGTAGTTTGTAGGCTTTTAGTAATAAACAGTACCGTGGCGGGTAGAGTTGCATGTAAAAAGAAGTTTTATCGGTAATTTTCTTGTTATAGCTCAAAAAAAATCAGTACAGTAAGAGCGAATCATACATAAGAAAAAGTCGTACCACTCATTTTCTGTGTCTAGCCAAAACCACTTGTGTCTTGTCAATTTGATGAGGTGGTGAGGTCCTGAAAATCATTTTGGTTAATTAGTTTGGTAAGGTTATCAATTTAAGTACAATAAAAATAAGGATATTTTTAACCGACTGAACTTAATATTGATTTTTATTTTAATCATTGAATTACTAAACTTTTTAATTCAATTATTCAATTCAATATTAGTCTTTTACTTATTAAAATTGTTCAATTAATTTTTATATTTTCTAGTTTAATATAAGCTGAATATGTACGTATTTCAAATAGTGTTTCGTTAAATCTTTTGAAATAGGAAAGAGTTGAATATACTTGGACACAAGGATAAGGATCAGTAAGAGTGCTTAAAATTAAAACCAGTACTGTTAGATGTAGCCGTGTGTTTGGGTTCGTTTGTTGGGGTGACTTTATTATCCTCGTGATATTAATTGAGTACGGTGGGGAAAATAGGAACGGCCCGTTAGGATCAATGATGGATTAGGCCTGCCTGATACACACGGAGTTTGCTAGGGGAGGGGCTCGAGAAGATGGAGTATATATTTTAAGATCACGACCTTCAAAGCTGCTTTCTTTTCATAGCTATAATTCCAACTTCACGTATGTCATCTTTTCATAGATATACCTTTGATGCATTAAAGAGCTGAAACTTAAGTAGACATTCGTGTCTCATAAGTAGAAGATGCCTTTTTGCAGGTCAATTGTGAACTAATTCAAATCATCATAATCACAACATTAGTTTGTAGTTATAAGTTCACAATGCAATAAAATCTTTATAAATTAATAACATTTAGATTTTTATAGTTTTAATTTAAGTCACTATGTTAAATTAATTTGTATATTCCTAATATTATTAATTTGTAGAATTTTTTTACTGTATTTATAGTTTATAGAGTGTATTACATCAACAATTTTTTTTAACTTTGCTTAAGGCATGAACATTTATTAAGGTTATTTTCTAAAATTTTGTGAAACTATAAATATTTCTATTTTGAACATGTTTTTTTTTCAATGTCTAGATTGAAAACATCTTTTACCCCGTTTCGAATAAAATAAACATACTAAAAAATGGTCCCTAACACTGAATAGCACTTTTACCAATAATCTCACGACCAAAATTAATTAGGTTGAATTGAATTTTACAAATTAATTTTTATAATTTAATGGATTTTTAAATATTATCATTATGCAATAACAATAAATTCTATTAAAAAAAGATCAAATTATGTGAAATTAAATTATCTCTAAGTTTTAAAATTAGTGTATAATATCTTTATACTCTTGTTTTATCTCCATGGTTATTTGATTATACAAAGTCTTACGAAGTTTAACACTTTGACAAAGGTGTATGCTCCCAAAGCTATATTCTTTAGAGAACAGAACTGATAATGGTTATGCAATTCCCTGGTAAGCCGAATTATACTGTCTCCTGAATTCCACACAGATAAGCTAGTACATAATCTAAAGTTTCCTCAAAGCAAACATTATTTGATTTAACAAAAGTGAAAAAGACTTATGGTGTCAAGAGAGAGCTGCCTTCCTTGATAAGCACAAACACACTGCCCCCGTCACCCCTTGAGATTCGAAGGTCATCGTCGAGGTATGTGGTAAGCAACCATGATTCAGCATTGCTGCTAGAGAATGAAAACTTGAGTGGGGGTTGGTTGGAAATGGTCTTTGCCACAGATGATGCTGTATCCTGAAGCGAAGTGATTAAGCCTCTGAATGGTGCTAGGTCAATCTTTTGCCCCAGGAATTCCACGCTTTCGGGAATAACTATGGAATCTGTCAGCTGGGGAGTCCCAATTACACCTTCTTCAAACTTGATCTGAACAAATAGTAAACTGATTAAGCGATAGCACAATGATACTACCTAAGACAAGGCCTTTATTCACACTACTGCGAAGTTACTATAACCAGAAACAAAAATCTCTATATATGTTGCAGCGTGAATATGGTTATATATACAAAGTCTGGATATGTCCCCGAACTCAATGGGGTGACCTTAAAACTAACGTGGAGGACTATCTCTTATAAAAGTTGCTAAAGCAGGATTATCATTTGGATGACATCAGTCCAAGATATAAAATAGGAGTCTGAAACAATATTTTTCAGGTGACAAAAGAAACGGCTCAGTTCCTTAAAGATGAACTCAAGAAATGTTGTCATTTACAAGGCACAATTTAACAAAAACGCTCCAGTTAACTTTTTGTATCCAATTGATTCATGAAACCAACCATTCAGTAGAGACAAATCGACAGTTTCAGAGTTGCAGACATTGTTGAAGTGGAAAAACCGACACGGAGATCATGGAAACAAACCTGCACACGCTTAGGACTCCGAATCTCGAATTTGGCATTGGTACTGATGGAAGTAGTAGCCAATGGACCGGCAAACAGGACAGAATTTTGGACAGTTAAATTCTCTGAATCAATTGTTTGAGATATCTCTTCAACCTTCACCAAGGGCAAGGTACCCCTTGACAGCAACGGAAACAAACCAACAAAAGAAGTGTACCTGTGGCAGCACAAAAGTCATATAGTACATTAACAGATACAAATGACCATGAGAAGCAGTCTAACAAGCACCACCGATTCAAAACTTGACAACTTACAGGCGACTGATGTAAGCTATAAGTTTACCATCTCGTGACAAGTTAAAGTCATCACCCCTTTCAACCTCAAATTCCTTTTCTCTAATTCACCATTTATGAATTCATTTTTTGCGACAGATCTGAAAGTTAATTAGACGAGGAATACTTATTGCTGTGACGGCACTACTATTCCAGGAATCTGTTAAGTATATGACGCCGTGATACAGCTCGATACCAACTACCTCCAAAAGTTCAAATCCATGAAGCTACCCACGCAATCTTACTATGGGAACAGAAAACAAAATGAACCATACAGATAAGGTAATTAGAGAGTATAATGCTCGATTGTGACAGATATGGATTCATTGAACATTTCAACATAAAGGTAGACAAACAAAGAAAAGGATAACACTACACGGAAAGATAAGGTTGGTTATTTTCAGAAATAAGAGATGTACACATCCCGGTGTCATTTTTCCTTGAATAGCAGAGACATAAGCAAGCTTTCTACAATTATTGTACTATAATTTGACGTTTGCTAATGTACCAATTCACCTTGAGTCACATGTAAGCCCATCAGAAGTACTAATATTTAGGTGCATTTATATCATCCAGAGTAATTGAATGAGCAACTTTTCAGGTGTAGGAATACGGATGCCTTTCTGTAAATCCAGTCCAACTTTCTTCTTCCACATAATTTAGGTAAGCTGGATCTAGTCATAAACACAAGACAGCACACAGCTTATACAGATCCATTTCTGAAGCCTCTCTATTCGTTTGACAGTCTCCAAGACTAAAATATTACCTCCCCCATTCCAACCCTTGTGAACACCAGAAAATTGGTTCCAAACTTCATAGCTTTTAGGACCATCTAAACAAACGTTAATAATACGATTCAGTCGAAAACAATCGAAATAGTTAAGATATCCTTAAAAACTATGCCATGTTTCATTCTTCACGTCACTAGAATAAAAGTACTTAAACAGAGCCATCTACATCTAATCATATAAAAGAATCCAACTTGTCGACAACAGGGAGAGAAAAAGAGCTCACGCGAGAATCCATTTGCCGTGGAGAAGAGTCAAGGCTTCAGTGGGAGCAGGAGTAGGGTTCTTGGCTTCAAGCTGAGTAATAAGCTCAACGATCTCAGCCCTGGTCTCGCTCGTTGCATTCAACCCAAGAGACGTCCCATAAAATGAATCCACTAACTGCTTCTTCAACGTATACGTCTCCGTCACCACCAACGTTGGCTCCTCCTGCTCATCCACCACAGCCACCGCAGACCCGTCTTCTTCCTCCTTTCCTTCTTCACCTTCATCCACTGCGCGGACGAAGAACAAAGGCCTCACTTTTACGGGTCCTTTCTTTACAAGCCTTGATGATGAGAACAAGATTGAATTGGTGGTCGTGCGCAAGCCCAGAGTCACAACTGACGATCTTGAAGGAAATTGAGAGGTTTGCGGTGTTGTCAGTGAGAGACTTTTGCATGGGTATTGAAAAAGGTTTGAGACGGTTGCCATTTTCTTCTTTTCTTCCGGTGAACGAAGAATACAATAACAGAGTGGTCTTCGTGATAAGGAATAACAAGAACAGAAAGAAAGTATCTCCAAACTTAAATAATAATAGTCGAAAGAAACCAGACCCACCTATAAAAGACAAGGTACAAAATTAAACAAAAAAACAAAAAAAGATGAATAAGCAACCAACTAACCTAGGTCAATCATAGGCTTTAGACATGAAATTCAATTTAGATTTATGTTAGGTAAGCATGAACTTATTAGGGTAACTACATGACTAAATTGGACCAGTCCTTTTTTACATCCTAATTCTAACGTATACAACTACATATACAATATGGAAATTTTGTACCTAAAATATCCCATTTTATGTATTGATAAGCCTGCGAATGATAAGATAATGCCCAAGTATGCATTTCTTCTGTGATTGATTTATTTTTATTTTTGTGATTTGATATTATTTTTAATATTTTAATAAATAGACAAAACTTTTTTGTCATAATTTATTTAATAAAATTGATACGTGATACAATTTAAATTATGACGTGTATCAATTTTGTCAAATTTTTAACATAAAATGAATTAAAAAGTATAAATATCATTCAATAAATTATGGAGTTTTTTAAAATACTGATTTTATAAAAAGTTTCTAAAAAATCAATTTATTATAATAATTCAAAAATAATTAAAGAGGTTTGTCTTTTATGCAAAAATAATTAATAGCCACAAAGCTGGTAAAAATAGAAATCTTTGTTCTGGAAAAGACCAATTTGTTTGAGTGTGAAATTCAGACAATTTGATGGTCACTCAAGTTCGGTGAGTGGGCCACATAAGATATGAACCTAGTTTTAGTTTCTGTATGAATTTCTGACACGTGGAGAACGGGAAACTGCCCACTCTTCAATTAATAAATTAATACAACATGCGAGTTGCACGATAGGAAACGTTTCGGTGTTTGCTGAGAAGAATTCAATCGGGTTCAGGCGTGAATCGCATGGCATGCCAAGTCCATCCCAAACTGTTCAACTTCCGTTAGCTGCTTTGTGCCTGCTTTTCTGCTGTGTAGTCATGTTACTTTCATATTTGCCGAAATTTTTAGGTCTTAAGAATTAGAAAATTCTTGTTAACCATATATTTTAAATAAATTATTTAATAAATTCGAAATTCAAATTTAAATAATGTTGAATTGTAAAATAACTTTTATTAAATCATTAAAATAATGCTGAATTGTAAAGTAACTTTTACCATGCTTATCACTATACCTGAAACTCTTATTAGTTCATATATGCCAATCTGAGGTTGTTTCTATATAATCATTAAAGTTTTCTTATAGAATAACTCTTTCGTCAGGAGGATATGTTGAATCACTTCGTCTAGCTCTTCTTGAAATTGACATTTAAGTTGTTTGTCTAAACCTACTTAAAGTATATTAGCACACACCATATTTTTTATCAACACCTTTTATCACAATCTTTAGGGACATAATCCTATCATTAATCCTCTTTATCCCCATAACATGATTTATAAGTTTCTTGACAACTAAAATACCTACCCATTCTTTCTTCTTAAATACCTACCCATTTTGTCTTCTTAACACCTTGAGTACTGAATTTTGAACTCATTAATCTCTTTTGCTTTAACTCTCATCCAATTTGTCTCCTAGATGCATGCTATATGAATATTATATTTGTCTAAAATCTCTACTAATTTTAAGGACTTTCTTATAAAGGTCCTAATATTTTAAGAACTTATATGTAATTTATCAACATTTTTTTCTTAGACACAGAACTTACAGAAGGACTAACCCTTACTCTATTATCGGTAATCAAAGTCATCACTCCTATCTTAATGCCCATTGCAAGCCATAAAAGACAAGTTCCACAAGACCTTAAACGACTCCAATATAACTCTTGAAAGGAAATAAAGATTATTAACAAATCCCAAAAATGGGCACCACAATAATTAGGTTCGAAAATCACAAGTATTCATAACCGTAAACAAATAAAAAATTTGATAGTTTAAAATATTTACCACTGCCTAAAATTAGATTTTTATAGAATGTTAAACTCCAGTACTGAACAATTAAAAAAGAACAAACATGATATTGAAAAATATAAACAAAAAGAGCTGAATGCATGAGGATAGTAAACCCATAATAGATTAAAAAAATTATGATGAAAGTAAGTGCAAGGGACCAAACATACCCACTATCAATACTCAATACATTTAATAACTTTAAATTGGTAACATGTTTAAGAAACAATCACTGATTCTTGAAATCATGAAAGAAAACGTAATATAACACTTCATACACCTAGGAAATCATTAAAGTACAACCTTTTCCTAAATTAATTAAAACTGATAAAATAAACCAAACAATAATCACTTTGGTAACTATAAACAAACCATCTAACTAGTAAAGGGGAGGGGTGAAAGTTCAGCATGTAACAAACCCAGTTCAAGTTTCTTAATAAGTTATACAATTGAGGTATCCACAAACCAGAATCAAAGGTAAAGCATAAATATTTATGAGAAATGCACAAATTCACAGAAATTTTGGTTAAAATTACAATACTAGTCAAGAACAAGAAAAAACAAGATGGATATTAAATATCACCCAAAGATCCAAACTTTATACATAATTTTGATCCTTTAAACTAGAACAAGCAACAATCTTAACAAACTTGGAATATCGAGATGTTGGTTTTGGTTTCCTGTTAAGGATTATTATGGAGCTAGTAGATAAAATGTTGAAATAGTTACTAATGAAAATGTTTTTTTCTATCGTGAATAGGGTGAGTGATTGATAATGACACAATAGTAATGAGTAATAGAAGCTGTAAAAGAAGAAGAGCAAAGTTAAATCTTAGATATTGTATCATATAAGAGTCGATCAAAAGAACAAAGAAGACTAGATGACAACACCCCAGAGTGCAGGCATGCCTTCATGAACAACAAAGGGATGGTGTTGTTTTCTATTATTGCAAAGAGAGAGAGAGAGAGAGAGTTCCATTCAAAATATGGCTCTTTATTCTTTTTAACCTTGAGCCCTAAAATCCTAAACCCTAAACCCTAAAACCCAAAACCTTACAAAATAAGATAATAAATGTTTTTAATGAACATATATGAGCTTAGTTCCTTGATTGTAAGGCATTTTATTCTTTATAACCCACAAATTCAAGGGTTTGTTTGCCATTATTTTTTAAAGAAAAATTTTATCAATATGTTCATACTTACCACAAAAATGACACACTATGTTATATGAGTGATGACAATGCATATTTGTATTACTTGGTATTCTATATGCATATGCATAATGAGAAATCTTCCTTTAGACATTAAAAGTGTTAAATATTCTCTTAAAATAGTGAGATAAGCTATCATAATTTTATGTATGATATCTACTACGAATGAAGGTTTGATGTATGATTCTTTAGGGCCTAAAAAGGTGTGAATAGATTTGCATACTATTACAAAAGTTACGCCTATTCTTCCCTTTGAGAGTATTAAATTCTATGTCTAAATTTTAAGCCATATATGAAAGCATAAGGTTTGATTTTAAAGTGAGCCTTAATAGATGTGTCATATGCATACGTATGCTTAGATGTAAATATTTCATGCTCATTTGTTATTCTAGGAAATAGTTCCTTCCTATGTAAATGCTTTCATTTGACAGGAGTTATTTTAATTTTGGATACACTCAAACAGTTATATCTAGTTCCATCCCTATTATTGGAATTCTTTTGAGCTGCTAACATGTTTTCAAGTTTCCCATTCCCTTCAGTAAATTATGGACAATGAGTCCTTGAGAGCATCAACCTCCTTCTTCAATGTCTCATTCTCATGCTTTAATGCATCTATGTCATGATTGTTATCAATGATCATATTTTGGATTTTTTAATGTTATGCAATCCACTTTTTATCTTTTCATTCTCATTTATGCATACATCTAGCTTTTTTTTAACTTTATTGAGTTTGGAAGATAATTTCTTCCTTTTTTACTCATGATTTCTAAACTTTCAACTAATTCATCATATGTCAAATCACTATGATTATTCCACAAATTAGGGATAGATGTTATCTTATCATTGTTCATAGCAGTAAAGCACATATAAATTGTAACACCCCATTCCCGCTGAACCCGAACCCGATATCGACAGTGATACCCGGATCCGTGCCCCGCGAGGGTGGCG
>JANIIA010000002.1:28346860-28359350 GCA_027478495.1 Erythroxylum alaternifolium
TGAACTTTTGGCTAGTACATGATCATACCCTCTAATTGTACAACTCATATCTTTCAGCTCAGATATCCAAAAATTACCACCTTTATACCAATTTAAAGTTAAAGAATAAGCTACAACTTTGGTGAAGACAACTCAGCCTAATTCAGCCCACATCAATACAGTTTATTCAATAACCACAAAATAAAATTTCTGTCCCTGATAGTGCTAGAACCTAAGCTGAGACTCAATTACATGCCAATTTTGAAAATCATAGAGACAGAATAAAAATTCAACTTCTTCATAAAAAAGTTGCATACTTATGTCTCTAGTTTATTATGAATTAAAAATCAACTCGTTCAGATTTCTACAGCTCAGGTTATAATTAGAAGACCGAAGCATGATCATGAAAATACTCCAATTCATATCATTCTAGCAGACTTCTACACTTTCATCCTATCAATCACTTTCAAATAAATTCAGATAACTCTAAATTTTTTTGGAGGGAAAGAAAAATGCCTTAGGAGTCTAATGGTTCAATTTTCAAGTCATTTGGAGGTCAGATGAAAATGTTATAGCCAAAAGACTTAAAGTTGTTCAATAAAAATACTCTAGCTCATAAACTACATGTAAACCATCACCTTCTTTCGCTCTCTAAAGTGCAGGTTTTCTTCTTCTTCACTAAACACTGCACATTTTTCTCTCTTCTTCCTTCTTTTTTTTTCTAGATTTCAAACTTATATCTTCCCTAATTCTCTTCATTTCGACTCCCAATTCAGTTCAGATCATCTATAACAAATCAAAATCTGTAATTACGAACAAATATAAAAAATCGTAGATTCTGCACGTATATTTCATATTTTTCTGCAGATTTTTTCCCATCTTTCCTCCTTCATTCCACGTTTTTCTATCAACTTACTCCTACTTGAAGCACAACAACACATCTTATGCGTGAATCATCCTTTTTACACCCCTTTTAGTTTAATATAACACAACAAATCAAAAATCCAAGATTCAACATAAACATTAAAACAAATCTCTATTCACGCATGCATGTTTTCGTGTTTCGGCAATTTTTTTCCAGTTAACTCCAAGTTTATGAACTTTCCATTTTCTGTAAATTCCCACTCAATTTTTCATTCTTACTTCCTATTTTCAGCATTTCTATATCCATTCAAAATGAACTTACCCCAAAATAATTCAAAGTTCCAAGTTACAGCAAACACAAAACCGAAGCATATATATATATATATATATGTATGTATGTATGTATGTATATATATATATATATGTATGTATGTATGTATATATATATATATTCACGCATTCCTTTACAAGCATGAAACATCATCTCTTTGTCATTTATCAATATTATAAACATGAAAATGAAAGCACAACTTGCTTGATGTTTCAGCAAAAAGTTCAGTAGTGATATTGAAGAACAAGTGTCGGTAGTGGAAGAAACTTGGATAGTGTTCAGTGAATAACACCGAAAGAGCTAGAGAAGTGTTCTTCTCTTTGTTTTTTTCTTTACACGTGGCACCATGCATGTAACCCATTTGTCATACATGTGAGGCTGCCATGTGTCACACTCCCATTAGTCTCTATTATTATTTATTTTTTATAAAAAACCCAAATTTTCATAAATTCTCTAAAATTTACCAAAAATTCTGAAATAATGCTAATAGTTTCCAAATAAAATTTTAGCTCAAATAATTCACAATTAACATTTTAATTGCATTTTGAATTATTAATAATACCCGAAAAATGTCATGAATGCATGTGCAATTATTTGTATATGTGAAAAATCAATAATTTCATGTGCATGTATGTCACATTATACATAAGCGTGAATTATGGTTCCTAATTTCTCAATAATCTCTAATAAAAACTATTTTAATCTAAATTCAAGTAATAGGATGTTACAAAAGTGCTAGGTGTCTTCAAATTCCTTAAACATTTGTCACTTTGTATATAATGCCATGTATCAATGGATTAGGCTGCCACTAATCCATACACATTAATTGCCATTTGACTTCTTGACTTCTTATCATGCTGCCATTTGTCACACAATGAATGATGTCAAATGTCAATGCATTAGTTATGCCATATGTTTTAACTCGTAGGCTTAATCATTTTAATATTTTGTTTATACAACATTAACTTATTTCTTGACTATTTTCCTTGTCCAAATATACATCTAAATACCTCAATTCTCTAATGGTATCAATTAATTCCAATATACTAACTATAGTCCACCAATACCAACAGTCAAGTCATATACCTTTCACATTCAACTCATAGCACAATTTTAACTCCTATAATATACGTACTTAATGTTTCATCCAGGGTATATTTTGGGGCCTTACATATTATCCACATAAACTAGCACAAAGGTCATGTGATCAAAATTGTTATAAATGAACAGGGAAGTATCATATTTGGATGAGATAAAACCAAGATCTAGAAGTTTCTTACTTAACCTAGAAAACCAGGCTCTAGGAACTTGTTTTAAACCATACAGCGCTTTATGGAGATGACAAACATAATGAAGAAAGTGAGGATATGTGAACCCAAGAGGTTGAGAAATGAAAACTTGTTTGTTGAGATGACCATGAAGAAAGGCATTATTGACATCAAGTTGACAAATTTGCCAGTTTTGAGGTAGAGCAAGAGTGAGAATAATGTGAATGGTTATGGTTTTGACAACAGGACTAAAAGTGTCAGTGTAATCAATGCCAAAAGTTTGATAATGTGCTTTAACTACTAGTTAAGCCTTATGACATTGAATGGAGCCATTAGGATTTCACTTGGTACGAAAGACTCATTTACAACCAACAGTATTTGCATTTGATAGAGGAGAAATTAGAGTCCAATTATGATTACGATGGAGAGCAACAAACTCGTCAACCATGGCTTGATGCCAGTGTGAAAATTTATTTGCGTGAGTGAAGGTTGTGGGATCAGGATCTATGATAAGTGTTGAATAAGTGACATAATCATCAAAGGAGCGAGGAATACAGGTGTGATCAATGTGTAAGTGACCATAGGGTGAGAGGACAGTGATGGAGGAGGAGTAGATGAGGGTAAAAAAGTAGGATGAGATGGGTTAAAAGGTAAAGGTAAGGAGAGAACAAAAAGAGAGGAAGGGGAAGAAGAAAGATGAGATGAGATGGTAGAATAGTAGAAATCTTGTTCAATGAAACACACATGACGAGAGATATAACGTTGATAGGTTTGAGGATCAAAATAATGGCTGTACCCTTTGTACTTGTAGCAATATCCTAGAAAGATACAAGGAGTGGATTTAGGTGTGAGTTTGTCATGTCAAGTGGAACCTAAAATTGGAAAACATGTGCACTTGAAGACTCGAAGGTGAGAGAGAGTAGGTATAGTATGCAAAAATGCCTTATGAGGAGACTGATGGTTAATAATGGGTGTAGGTCAGAAATTAATGAGGTAAAAATTAGTGGAAAGTGCTTTAAACCAAAAGGATTTAAGGAGAGAGGCATGCAAAAGAAGGGTAAGGCCAGTTTAAGTGATATGGCAAATTTTACTTTCAGTAAGGCCACTTTTTTAGGGATATAAGGGCAAGAGATACGGAAAGTGATACCATAGGTAGTAAGACATTGAGTGAAGACGTCATTGATAAGTTTAGGTGCTCCATCGAATTGAAAAGTTTTAATAGTGGTAAAGAAAAGATTTTCAGTTGTAGTTTTAAAATTTTAGAAATAGAGAAAAGGTTGGGACTTTTGAGCCAAAGGAAAAATCCAAGGAAAGCGACTAAAATCATCAATAAAGAAAATAAAGTGTTAATACCCAGATAAAGAAAGAGTCGGGGAAGGCCTCAAAATTTCACAATGAATGAGTTGTAAGGGTTTAGTAGAAAGTCAAGAGGATAAGGAAAATGGAAGATGAACACTTTTTCCTTTAAGACAAGAAGTACAAGAATTAATAACAGTGGATTTAACTGGTAAGATAGAAAATAAACTAGATAACCTATGTCGTCACAAATGACCAAGACGTTGATGCCACAGATCCAAGGAGGTGGTCGTAGCACTAAGGGAGACATAATTGTGAAAGTGAGCTGGAATCTTCAAATGATAAAGATTATTACAGATGGAACCTGCAAGAGGTGGTATCTTGGTTTGAAGGTCCTTCATAATGTAACCAAAGGGATTAAATTCAATAAGACATGAATTATCAAAAACAAATTTTGCATCGGAAAACAGATTTTTGGTAAGATGAGGGAAAATCAAAATATCATGAAGACGAAGAGGACGTGAAGAATTTGAAATAGTTAATGTACCAGTTGAGGAAATGGGAAGGGTTTGACCATTACTGACTACTACTTGGTTGGACCCGTCATATAGGGAGATAAAATCCACTATGTGAAAACTAGGAGTCATATTAGCAGTAGGATCGGTATCTAGTAACCATTCAGAAAAAGTATTGGAGTTTGGGTGGGAAGTGACTAGTTTAGTCTATATATTTATGGCAATAAATGCTACAAAAAGATTGTTATTAATATGTCAAGAATTATAAGAACGATTACAAGAATCAGAATATCAAAAACAACAATGGGCAATAATATGACCTCATTTCCAACATATTTGACTTTATGTGGGTGGTTTAATGGACCTGAAAAATGAAACATTATTGGATGCACAAGCTAGAGCGTGAAATTGGGCCTGAGAGTGATGTGGATAAGTTGGGCTAGGGGGTTGATCTAATGGATCAGAAGAGTAGATGGGCCCAGACGGCTATGCTGGTTTAAGTGAGGGCATGGACTGCCTAGGAGATCCAGAAATAAGGTGAAAATATGAAGTAGAGGGAGAGTGGTCATGCCTCTCTTTATGAGAGCATCCGCTGCCTCTTCCCTACGCACCTTGGGAGTGGCTATCATCGGTAGAAGAGAAAAAAAAAGGTAGTGTCCAACGGTGGAGATGAGTGAAACAAGAGCATTTGTTGTTCATATATAGATGAGGAGTTTCACGTGAAACTTGGGAAAATTCAGGGTAGTGTTGCCATACTCAATGGCGGTGATGAAAGATTCATAGTCAACTAGGAGTCCATTCAAGGAGAAGAGGACCAGATCTTCTTCGGAGAGCGTGTCACCAATAGCCACCAATTCATCTGTCATTGTCGATATGAGAGAGAGGAAATTAGTATGGAAATATATATATATAATCTTTTTTATTTATTGAACCAATGATTAAAAAAACAAACTGATTCGACCCAATCAACAATAAAAACCTTAAACCATTGAATTTTTTAGTTTAATTTACTTTAATAATTTTGTTATTAAAAATTAATCAATTTATTAATTAACATGTTCATTTTCATAAACTAACTTATTTTTTGAAAACTAGAATAAAAATTGATATTTAATTTATAGTCTTATTCTTCAATTAAATTTAAATATCCTCAATGGACAAGGATAACTTATTTTATTCTTATATATCTTTCTAATGTAGAATTTCCAACAAAATAATTAGGCATAAAATAAGATAGATGCAAGTATTGAAATTTTGGTATATATATGTATATTAAATAGAATATCACACGGACCACAATAAAAGAATCGAAAGCATAAAACGTGTGGTAGCTAGGTAATAAAAGATCGATTTTGCAACACAAAATACGGGGCACGTGCAATTCCTTCTAGTCAAACCGCGATAATAATCAGAAAAACATCGTTGCACTCAAACCATTCTAAAAGACACTGTTTCAAGGTTTGGTCCTTCCCTTGAAGTAAGCCTAGAAAATAGGATTCTCAAATAGGAAATCCAAGATATATGTGGAAAAGGTTTGCCATTCGTTGTCTAAAGGTTGAAGGTTGGAGGCCACAAATAAAAAATGTCAAAAAGAAATAAAACAGAAAGAAAAAGAGACCAGGTTCATAATCATAGAGCTTTATCTTCATACGGTGTTCATGGAACCTAGAACTCCATCCATGACCAACATAGAGATACATTGAGTTCAATTACAGCATGTGCTATGTTTTGTTCTTAAGTTATTTGCAAATGTTGTATACGTAATGTCATCCTTTTGCTTGTGAGTTTCTCCCAAATCATTTGGCCATAATTCATTAAGGTAAGATAGCCTCTCAACATAATTGACTTAGTATAATTTGACTCTTAACATTTTTTAAGTTCAAACAAGTCCTTGATGTAAATCAAATTGAACGCAATTAACAATTGTTTGGCAGAAAATCAATTGCTACATATATAAAAGTTAAATAGCACAATGCATATATAAAGATTGATGGTCTCATTCAAGTTTTTTAAAGACAATATAATCTTACCTAAAATCATAATTTCTATTTGTAAAAAATTAGTTTTGATAGATTAATTACGAATTGAAATCATATTATTTTCACGTTTTTTATATTTAAGTTTATGTTTACTTTTTGTACATACTAATCAATATAAGTGCGAAATGATTTATTTTAGTTAACAAACTTAATTTTGTACTGTTTAGAGAGTTTGTTTGTTTCCTTTGTCTTGTTCATTATTATACAATAATCATCTAGATGATATTTGGCACTGGCAAGAATGATCACGTAATTGAAGGTTTGAATTTATTCCTTGCTTTTTATGCCAGAATACCTATCATTTATAGACAGAGGTTTCCTCGTAACTCATTTTCTTGACTTGTGTCAATTAACTCTTTATTTGGAATATGATATATCTACATAACTTAAAAATATTATAATTCTAACAATTTAATTTTAATTAAAAATTGTTAAAACTTTTTGTCGATAAATAATGGTTCAATATTTTAATTGTGAACATTTTTAAATTGTTAAAGACATATTTTTAATTGGTAGTAAATATTCTATTTTATAAAACACAACTTCATAACCAGATAAATGAGATATTTAACACTTAATTTTCTATTATGTAATACAAGTAGTAAAAGTACACAAGTTTCGTCGATAAACCAGTAAATAGTTGTTAGTCAATGAACTTGAGTCCAAATATGATAAGTTTTGTCTAGTTCTGATTGAAAAATCTGATGCTCGCATAGTTGGAAGGTATCCAAGGATAGGTTAAACGCCAGTGAAACTGATAAGATATTGACCTGTAAATTTAGTTCTTTCATGACATCCCCCATCCTCAAGTTCTTGAAGATATAGGAGTCAAAAGGCCATAGATTCAGCCACGGATTTAGACTTTATCAGGATTGTGTTTAGACATTCGTTTTCTGGGGTAGTTATGTGGAATCATCCAATAAGTAATTAAAAGGCGAAATGAGCGGCTTGGGGTCTGCTATTGAACACTGCATCTGAATTGCGAGACCTAAGGTGGAAAGTACGGATGGGGGGTCCAAATGGGGTCAACCAACAAGCCCCTAGTTTTCTTATTTCCCTGCTTTTGTCCTCCGTATGCTCTATTGTTTCCTTGTAAGAATATTTTAAAAGCATATTGACAATCCGTAATTCTTGCCGTGACCATTATTGATTCAATTCAATTCATAAGGGTAGGGTCAATAGGGAGGTTTTTGGGGTAAAATGTAAAATGTAAAACGTTGATGCCACCAATCCGATGAGTAGTGGCAAATTAATTAGAGTACTGAAACGGAAGTTTTGAGTTACATCAAAGAGCTATTCCTTCTTCCTATATAGAATAGTGTCACAATGAGTGTGTAACCAAAAGTTATTTTGAAGAATTTGGAGGCCAAACCACAATTTAATATTATAATAAGAAGAATTATTTTGATTCCAACATTCAAAGAAGTGAATTGATTAGTAATTTTTTTTACTAATTAATCTTAATTAGATAACCTTTTTAACTGACAACCTTTCTCTTTAATCCCTCACATGCGTGTGTCAATAATTGTACACGTAAGTATGCAAAAGGCTAATATGGTGGATAAGGACAAAATGAAGTTCAAAAAAAAAAAAACATTATGAACAATGTGAATAAAAGTAAAAGGAGGGAGCATGTGATTCCATAAAATATGAAATGGATGTTTGCTTGTTACATACGAAGTATATATGAAGATGGCCGAAGTTTGACAAAAGCTTAGCTTCTTTTATGATTATAACAGATGAGGTAGTGGTGGCTATTCATTTGCATCAAATTCCACTTTTCTTGGGATATAAAGCTTCTTTTCAATCTTTTACTCGAGAATCATGGCTGTCTCTTCGAACCATCAAACATTAATTGTGACATCCACTTTGTTATTTCCAATCTCTCTCAACAACCTGCTTTTATCGACCAAAGTTGCAAGAATGCCTACCATTTCTCGCTTACATTGAAGTATTTCTTAAGGGATCGTGTTTTGATGTTAATAGCCAAATATATCTGATTACTTGTACGTGCCACAATTCATACTGTCTCGTAGTCCCCATTTCACGTCCTATTATTTGCTATCTTTTTTTTAAGCTTTTTGTTCTTAATTTTTATTGACAATGAGTTGTACTTTTTCTTCTGTATAAAGTGCTGAAAGCCCTTCAAGATAAGTATAAATAATTTGGTAATCTCTCACTTACTTTTTCCCATGATCTTTTTTTCAAGAGGCTTGTCCTTCTTAAGTAGATATTTTGTTGAAATGCCTTCAAGTTTTTTTTTTTTTTTGTCTTAAATTGAGACTCAAAATCAATTTTGATAAATCTAAAGTTTGGTATGTTTTCACTAAACAAACTAGGCATGTTGTGAGGAGCCCTTCAAACTTTTAAAGACAAGTGGCACTCTCGCATAAGCCGACATGGACCCATCTTATCAATTTCAAAGAGCTCATGAATTGACTCGCAACTCAAATGCCCAACTTGGATTTAACCCTTTTTCTTCAATTCTAAAACTACCCCTCAGATCCTCAGGCCGTCTACCTTGTCCCTACCTGATTTTATGAAATCTCAATCATCTATTTTTGTGAATTCCACATAAATAGATGGTTGAGATGTCATAAGACAAGATAAAGACGGGGTACACGAGCCAGAGGATCATATTCTCTAAAATTATTCTCGCTTATCCTCCTCACACTTCCCCATTTTCTGCCACCTAGCTACAAGTCACATGTTCTTAAAGAACCATGTCTATTCTCAGAAAACCACATTATCGGTGCTTAAGGTGTGAGATCAAACGTGACTTTATGGGTGTTTTATGGTGTAAGATTATGGTGAGTATAAATGTTAAGATATTAAAACAGAGGAAAAGAATTGAAAGGAACAAGGCTTCCAAAATGATTGATTTCTATAATGATTACATGATAGTTTATTTATACACAAAGTCTAACAAATCTAATAACAAACTATCCACCTGTCACGTATCCTAAGGCAGAGAATATATGAAGGAATAAAAACGCAATCTTAGGAAAAATATTCTAACTGAATAATATCATACTCTCTACACTCCCCCTCAAGTTGGAGAGTGATATATGTTAATCACACCCAACTTGGAAAGTAAGTGTTCATGCTGCTGAATTCCCAGCGCTTTAGTTAGAATATCTGCCTGTTGTTCCTTAGTTGAAATGTGACTGGTTTGCACAAGACCATCTTGAATGCTTTCTCTTATGAAGTGGCAATCAATGTCTATATGCTTTGTTCTTTCATGGTATACTGGATTCGCTGCAATTTGAATAGCAGCCTGACTATCACAGTAAAGCATGGCAGGCTTGCATTCCTTGATCCCCAATTCTGCAAGAAAACCCAACAACCATTTTAATTCTGCTACAGTTGAAGCCATACTCCTGTACTCTGCTTCTGCTGATGATCTGGAGATGGTACTCTGTTTTTTTGATTTCCAGGAGATCAATGATTCTCCAAACTTAATGAGAAAACCTGTCACAGATTTCCTAGACATGAGGCAAGATCCCCAATCTGAATCACAATATGCAATCAATTCTGGTGTCACAGCTGAAGAAAGAAGAATCCCTTGGCCTGGATCCTTCTTAACATATCTTACTATCCTTAATGCTGCTTCATAATGGGACCTCTTTGGTTTCTGCATAAACTGGCTTAAGTGTTGAACACTATAAGCTATGTCTGGTCTTGTATGTGTTAGATATAAAAGTCTGCCAATCAATCTTTGATAGACAGATGCATCAGATAGAATTTTATCATTATTCTCTAGGTGCAAAGCTTCATCAAAATCTATTGTTGTAAGTTTCAGATTTTGTTCAAGTGGAGTACCTGCAGGTCTAGCCTCATTTAGCCCCAAATCCTCAATGAGTTCCACTGCATACTTCCTCTGACTCAATACAATCCCTGCACTTGATCTTGAAACCTCAATGCCAAGAAAGAATTTTAAATTTCCCAAATCCTTCATTCTAAAGTTCTGATGAAGAATATCCTTGAGTTCTGAAATCAGCCCACTGTCATTTCCAGTAATTAGCAAATCATCAACATAAATCAATAAAATAACCTGCTTTGATCCAACATTCTTAGTAAGCATTGAATAATCATGTTTACTTTGAGTGAAACCATTTTGAACAAGAGCTTCAGTTAACTTTAAATTCCACTGCCTTGAAGCTTGTTTTAATCCATACAAAGATTTTAGCAACCTACAAGCCATATGCTCCCCCTGGTTGCTAAAACCATCTGGCAGACACATAAAGACCTCTTCATGTAAATCACCTTGCAGAAAGGCATTGTAAACATCCATCTGAAATAGAGGCCAATTGAACATTGCAGCTACGGCAAGAACACTTCTGACAGTAACATGTTTAGCAACTGGAGAGAATGTATCCTGAAAGTCTATACCTGCTCTCTGATTATAACCCTTGGCAACCAAACGAGCCTTATACCTTTCCACAGTCCCATCAGATCTATATTTGACCTTATAAACCCATTTGCAGCCAATGGGAACTTTGCCAGAAGGTAAAGGGACAACTTCCCATGTGCCATTAGATTCCAAAGCCTGGATTTCCTGTTGCATAGCTTCTACCCAACACTTATGTTTAATTGCCTCAGAGTAAGTTGTAGGTTCAACAATGTGGGATACAGATGCAGTGAAAATTTGAGTGTGAAGTGGTAAGTGTGAATATGAAACTGAGAGGGGATACTTACTTTGAACTGCAAGGGAGGATGATGAGGAGGATGGTTTGTTGGAAATGTAGTCTTTCATCCATATAGGAGCTGTGGTTTGTCTGAGGGACCTTCTTGGAGCTGTGGAGGATAAGGGTGGAAAAAATTCTGGATCAAGTATAAAGGAAGATGGATGAGAAGGCTGGTTGCTGGTCGTGGGTGGAGCAAGTGTGGGTGTTGGTGGCTGTATTTGAGTGTTTAAGTTCTGTAATGTAGGCTGTTGAGGTGAAGGAGTTGAAGCTGTGATGGTAAGGTAGTGATGACCTTCCATGTGGCCAAATTCTGCAACATCACTAGGAAACATAGGTTGCTCGGTAGGTTGAAGTTTGAATGGAAAGATATGTTCATGAAAGATGACATTTCTGTTGACAAAAAATTTCTTTGACATAAGATTGAACAGGACATATCCTTTTTGAACTTGAGAATAACCCATGAAGACAGATGGAATGGCCTTTGGAGAAAATTTATCACGATAGTAAGGGACAGTGGCATAACATAGGCAACCAAAAACTCTTAGATGACCTAGGGTAGGTGGTTTATTATAAAGCTTTTCAAATGGTGTTTTCCAGGATAAGACAGAAGAAGGTAATCTGTTGATTATGTAACAGGCTGTCAAGATACTCTCCCCCCAAAACTTTGATGGTAAATTGGAGTGAAATTTTAAGGCTCTGGCAATCTCAAGTAAGTGTCTGTGTTTACGTTCAGCAACTCCATTTTGTTGTGGATTGTCAATACAAGAACTTTGGTGGACTATGCCTAAAGATTGAAAAAGGGATGTACACATGGAGTTGAAAAACTCTGATCCATTATCACTTCTAATTATCTTAATGGTTGCATCAAACTGGTTTTTGACTAGTGTAATGAATTGGTGAAGTATGGTTGAGGTATCATGTTTGGTTTTTAAAAGATAAACCCAGGTCATTCTAGAGAAGTCATCAACAATAGTAAGAAATGATCTATGTCCACTATGTGTGGAAATTCTATAAGGCCCCCAGAGATCAATGTGAATCAAATGAAAAGGAGAGTTTGATCGAGTAATGCTATCAGGGAACGGTAACTTAGTTTGTTTTGCTAGCGGACAAACAGGGCAAGATGACAAATCATGATGCAACTGTAAAAATGAATTCAATTCATTGATTCTTTTCATTTTGGATACAGAAGAGTGGCCAAGTCTGGCATGCCATACATTAGGTGAAATATGTGAAGACATAAAAGAAGAAACAGGGCTAATGGAATGAGGTACTGAAGGTGAAGGATGTAAGGTAGACACTGGTGAGGAAGAAGCTTGAGGGACAAGGAAGTAGAGGCCACCATGTTGTTTACCAATCCCCATCATCCTGCCACTGCAAAGGTCCTGTATAACACAGTGTGAAGGATAAAAAGATACAATGCAGTTCAAGTCAGTGGTTAGTTTAGAAATGGATATCAAATTGTGATTGAATTCAGGAATATATAAAACATTGGTGAGTTTATGTTTTGGTG
>JANIIA010000002.1:28359450-28395648 GCA_027478495.1 Erythroxylum alaternifolium
AGGCAGAGAATATATGAAGGAATAAAAACGCAATCTTAGGAAAAATATTCTAACTGAATAATATCATACTCTCTACAATAAAAGTTTTCAGTGTATGTGATTATTGACTAATAATACTTATCTATTGTTCTTACAATTAATTAAGATAAATATTACAAGCTTTACACGTCAATTTGATGGTAAGCAAGTGTAGTGTACAAGATGATTTAAGGAAGTTTGTAAATATATATGAAACATGTCATCTATATCAATGGTCATGACATGTTTAAATCTGTATACTCCATTATCTGTTAGTTTTTGAAATATTGATGTAATTCATGCTACATACTATTTCTTTGTAAATTTCTATAATTTATACTATTTATCGCTTCCTTGTAATGTGGTATTATGGAAATTATAAGTATTCTTCTCTGCAATATGCATATTGCAAATGACCTTTCCCTATAAACGTAAACCACATGGGGATATTCGTTCCAATTATCAAATCAAAATTGGTATTTGTTTAAATATAAAACAAATATCAAAGCATTACCAAACATGTTAATTATCTCAACTTTCACTTACATAAACTCCACAACTCCTAAAATATGCATCTGATCTATCATATGTAAAAATACCAGATATAGAATGATTTTCAACAATAGAATGAAGAGACTTGCTACAATCATCGAGTAAAATGATAAATAATCTTCACAAATACAACTTAGTGGCTACGTTCATATGAAAAGTGCTATATAGAATACCATATACACATCATAAATATTACGTACACTCACATAATCTAATGTTAACAAAGTTTTACCTTCATCCACATATCTAACACTGACAATAATAGAAGTGACTATCATTAGTCTTCATGTCCAATTGTCTTTATAATCATTCTTTAACTTTGTATTCTTATTAATAAAGCCCACTTACTACTTCAACGCTTCTTTGAGTAAATTTCTCATCATACTATACAAAATAATTTTCTTTGGACTTTGCAAAACTTTCAAAATACTTACCTTTTACATCAACAAAAAGTAATCCAGAGACATAAACATCGATCATTTATAATGTCTTAATAGAAAACTTAACCTTATAATCATGTCCAAAGCTTTTCGAAAATTGAATGCAATAACATATCCGTATTTTTAGATTCCATTGTTATCTCATCAAGGCTCAAGCCTTTGGGATTGGTATTGTATTTTTTAACTTGCGAAAAGGTTCTACTTGTATTGGTTTATCCTTTCAGCCTTGATTTTTGTATTCTTCATAAATCTATCATTAATTGATTTTATAATCTCAAAAAAGTAAAATTAATTGAATTTTAAATTATATTCAAAACTGAATCAGACCGTATACTTATCCAAATGTACTTGGACGATATAACACCCGAGTACATTTGATTTGACAACACACACATTCCAGCGCTGTACTTTCCAATGCCATGTTATATATTTCCGTACAATTTGCTTTGTAGTCTTTCAATCACTTTGCTTTGTCATAAATCCAAGTATGTTCCACTTCCACTCCAATATCTTCTTGTAGGACCCAATTTGATCGAAAGATGGTTTATTTTTTTTCATTTACTTGGATCTTTCACTGAACTTTTGCTGCCTTATTAATAACCTTTCCCCCTTTTTGTAGCATTATGTCATGCTCATGCATAGCTTTTTATCTGCACTCGGTTTAATATTATTTGCATTTATTACCACCATTAGGTAAAGGGCAAAAGTTAAAAACATCCATGGGAGACATGAACGGTGAGAAAATAAAGGCATTCCCCTAAATCCACTTCTCGTGAAGTTGAGTGTATACAGTGGGGAATGAGCCAGTTCATATAGGTTTTAGTGAACTGAGCATATTTCGTAAAATATAACGTTTTTCTTTAACCTTGAATTTTAATATTTTATAATTCATATTCCTTTGGAAAGAAAATCTGGATTGAATTCTCGGTGCCTTCCTTGAGGGTTTTCTGCCCTCCAAAGCGAAAAATCAAGTTATCTTACCCTGAAAGTTGACTGATTTTTCAATCAACAAAAGACCGCATCGGCAAGGTTAAGATAGCAGAATAATGCAAGGTCATGGCAGCAGGAGACAAGCAGAAGCAGAAAAGAATGGTGACTGTTTAAGGCCATTACGTCCATCTCATTTTTTTAATACTATAAGGTGGGACTCTGAGAAGATTTACAAAATAAAGAAAGAAATGATACTGCCAGTTTCAATTTTACAATCTAGATTCGATTGGTTCTTTTAATTGAAAAAAAAATACCCAAAAAGATACAAAAGAAAGTGTTTATATAAATTTAAGTGGGACACGAGTTTACATAAATTTTAACTTTATCCCATATATAGAATATGGATTCATAGTATAGTCTGGCGGCTATCTTCTGTATCTCTGGTTGAATGGTGGCTAGATATGTTGAGACCTATATTATATTCATGATGTGGAGCAATTAAGTGCATCCCTAGGATTATTTAATTCTATTCATGCATGAACGTAATCTAATTAACTGCCCCCATTATAAACAGTTCCCATGTCAGCAAAGCATTAGACCATTATTTATCACCTTCCTAGGTAGCTTCCTCAATATTTTTATAATGAAAGCACAGATGTTAGCAAGAATGCAGCAGCTGATTTTTCAAAGTGTTGATGTGTTTCAACGTAAAGAAGTGATAGACATCATGCACTTAAAAGAATACAGAAGGTGAGGAACAAGAAAATGTTGGCAGCGATCGATTCGAATAATAGAAAAAAACCATGGCACATACATGGGGAATAATGGCAGCCGCAGAGGCCAAGCAAAGGGAAGTGGAACTGAGCAAGCCAACCGTCTGACAAACCACGAGTAATTCAGATCCTATCATGCAATTGGTGGGGGTCCATCTCCATTCTCCATCCGATGGCATGCGATCTTCATACATCCTCCACGAGTCCTGTTTCCCTTGGCCGTGGCCTGGCTACTTTCGTAGTTGTTGGGAAGGATTAGAAACCCAGAGCATTCGTTATTAATTTGTTGGTCTGATCTTGCACTACGTAAGAATGACCGAATTCATAAGTTTGGCATATAATTAGTGGCCGCCCTGCCCACATATTAAAAACACCGTTTTGGTGAATGTTAGGCCTTCTTTTTTCTTTTCACTAAAACTTAAATTAATTAAATCCTTTTTCGACTAAAAAAGTTAAAAATTAGGGATGGCTAATGAGTTAATTGAACGTCTTTTTATTTGATCTAAAGTAACTGGAGTCAACATAATGGCTCTTGACAATATAACCTTACTGAACACGTATGAAAGTAACTGGAATCAACATAATGGCTCTTGACTTGCCCTCCCGAACTCCACTCCCTAGATCATATTTACTTCCAACCGCAAATTATAGGAAACACGAAGGAATCAGTTGAAAAGGGAATTCCTGTTAAGAAAAGCGAAGCGCTGAACAGTAGGTAGTGACAACACTGTAGCAAAATTCATAAACAGTTGCTTTGGATGCTACCAATTTGTTCAAGTGCCCAAGCTTTTCCACTTATTAGTTTTCTGCCCTCCTTTTTAGCCTATAAATAGCTGCATCCCCCCACTGCATACTCTCATTGCAAACACAAGAGAATTGCATAGAGCTAGTGCATACATTTCAAGAGTAAGTTAAGTGTGTGATAGAGAGCAAAGTAAGTGAAAGAAATGGAAGCTTTCCCAGTTGTTGATTTCTCAAAACTTGATGGTGGAGAGAGGAAGCTCACCATGGAGATCATCAAAGACGCCTGTGAGAACTGGGGTTTCTTTGAGGTGAACATCATATGTTCATTATTTATAGTTGTCTGCTTCTTTTGTTTTCTTCTTTTTACCTTATGTATATATATATCTATGGAGTAGTTTGTAAACTTTGGCGAGTTACATGTACTGACTTCAGTTGTCCCTGCTTCTCTTTTTTTTTTTTTTTCTTACCTTCTTTCGTGTAAAGTTGATTAACCATGGGATATCCCATGAGCTGATGGACACCGTGGAGAGATTCACTAAGGAGCACTACAAGAAGTGCATGGAGCAGAGGTTCAAGGAAATGGTGGCAAGCAAGGGTCTTGATGCTGTTCAGTCAGAAATAAACGATTTGGACTGGGAAAGCACTTTCTTTTTGCGCCATCTTCCAGCCTCAAACATGGAAGAAATACCTGATCTTGAACAAGATTACAGGTACAATGATTACAAGTTAGTTTGTGTTAAGCTTTGCTGATAGCTTTGTAAGAAATGACAGGAGTTGCTAAAATGTTGATTGAAATGACAGGAGGACAATGAAGGAGTTTGCTGAGGGATTGAAGAAACTAGCAGAGCAACTTTTGGACTTGTTGTGTGAGAATCTTGAGTTAGAGAAGGGATACTTTAAGAAGGCGTTCTATGGATCCAAAGGACCCAACTTTGGCACAAAAGTCAGCAACTACCCTCCATGCCCAAAACCAGAGCTGATCAAGGGACTCAGGGCCCACACTGATGCTGGTGGCGTAATTTTGCTCTTCCAAGATGCCAAGGTCGGTGGCCTCCAGCTCCTCAAAGATGGCCAATGGGTAGACGTTCCACCCATGAAGCACTCTATTGTCATCAACTTAGGTGACCAACTTGAGGTACAGTACTATCCTAACGCACAAACTTGCCGGAATCTCATGGCAGGACATTGATTTGTGGTTGTGCTGCCTTCAGGTAATTACCAATGGCAAATACAAGAGTGTGCTTCACCGAGTGATCGCTCAAACAGACGGCTCCAGGATGTCAATAGCTTCATTCTACAATCCTGGAAGCGATGCTGTGATCTATCCGGCCCCAGCATTGGTTGAAAAAGGAGCCGAGAAAAACCAACAGTATCCAAAATTTGTGTTCGATGACTACATGAAGCTTTATGCTGGACTCAAGTTCCAGGCCAAGGAGCCAAGATTTGAAGCCCTTAAGGCCATGGAATCTACCATTACTATTGGTGGTCCAATTGCAACTGTTTAGGGTCTCTCTTATGAAACATGAAGTTGATTTTCGATTTCTGCTTTTGTCGATTAGCCGTGTAATGGGATCTAAATGCTTTTAGTGTTTCGAAGTCAAGTCTAGGAGTCTGTTGTCTGAAAGCCTATGGGCTGGTGATTTGAAACTTGTCTAGTATAACTCAGACTTGGACTTGGTAGCTCCTAATGTATAAGATGTAACTGCGTGTTTGTGGAATATATATACAAGTTGTGTTTGGAAAACGACTCAAAAGTTCAATTCGACATTTAGTTAACCAAAGATTTCACACATGTGATATGATTATGTTCTTAGGAAATGGTCCCTCTTTTATCTTTCGCATTCGGTTCTTTGCAAAATCATTTCCAAAAACCATCCTAATACTGGTATATATCTGTGACGCTAAAAGAAGCCAACACCAATTCCAATTGAAGAAACAAAGACAATGACTCTCCAAACTTATCATTTATGCCAATTCCAATATACATCCATGATGTTGGAGTGCTGAATCAGCGTTATCCAAAAACACCAAGTGGAGCAATAACAACAAAGTGCATTCTGAAAAGGAAACATGAATTATAGAGCTTCTTAAGCTAGAGTACTGAAGGCCATTCAACATCACACCAATCAGAAATTTGGTTAAAAAATATTATGCTTGAAGTTTCCAAATGTCCATATTTTAAGGCTTTTCTCATGTATTATTTGGGTTAAAACTAGTATGGTAGAAAATTGGTCCCAACGTGCACTTTTCTATCATCGGTATAATTAATTGCGAGCATCTCGTTAAATTCCATCCTAAAACTAATTGGTGATAAGAGGATTAATTCACTAAGTTTATATACATGCTTAAGGCCTTGTATTCTTTCAATGTGGAACAAACCCCCACTTATATTTCAACACGCCCCTCTCAGGTTTGGGCTAATTTAGACCCAACACATGACACAGTTTCTGTTGTCGAAGTGGTAACGTGTAATTTAAGAACAACTTGCTCTAATACCATGTTAAATTTTATAAAATTGGGCCTAAGTAAATTGAGCATATATAAACGCAAATGAGGTTCTATCCTAAAGCTAATTGGTGATAAGAGGAATAACTCACTAAGCTTATATGTATGCTTAAGACCTTGTATTCTTTTAATGTAAGACAAACGTTCACTTATATTCCAACACAACTTAACTATCTAAAGTTTTTGCAAGTGAGGTTGCTTCTAAATATTTGTGGAAGTTAAGCTAATAAAATAAAAAATTTAAAGTTTATAATAATTATCATAAGATTAGTTAAAAATTAAAAATATGATTAAATAGATTGTTTTTTTTTTAAATAAGAGTGTGAAGTTTAATTTTAAAAAAAGATTATTAAATGAAAAATAATTTAATTTATAAAAATTAATTAATTTTTAATAAAAATTATTAAAATAAATCAAATAAAAAATTTTAATGTTTGGATCCAATCCAACGATTAAACCTCTTCTGTGTACCCTTCTTTTTCTTTTTTTGATCGAGTGAACCTCCAATCGTGAAGTATCTTCGCTGTCAACTTGTCTTTTGTCTTGAAATAAAAGCCCCCGGTGCCTTCTTCCTGTAAACAAATAACACATAGGCAGTTTTGACATGAGTCGAACTCGACATTTTGGTTTGACACCATCAATACGATGGTCCAAGAGTTTTGGATTTGCAATTCCGAAATCGTTTCATCTAATAGGATTCAAGATATATTTTCTAAACTCCACACGCGTCAATAAAAACCAAACTATGAATTCGTCTTTTGATATCGACAAGTATCCAAGATAATGACCATAAGATGGGGCAGTAACACCAGAAACCAGGAGTGCATCAACTTTTCCATTGAAAAAACAAAAAAAAAGGAAAGCAACTCATTCGATTGCCAACAGAATATCACCTCAAAACTTAAAACACTCAGACCTTCATCTCTGGAAAACGACATTCCCCCAACTGCACAAGAAAATTTCCCTCCCCACCATTTTGTATCATAATTTCGTATCACACGTGGGGGAAGTTGTGGAAGTAATGAAAATGGAAAAATAAAATGCGCTGTCTCATTTGTCAGTATCCTTGCTCCGATTGCCGTCACCAACAGTACTTGAGTTTGTACTCTGCACCTGCTTTTCATCTCCTTCCACCGCATTAGAGGAATGGTTCTTCAAAACCATTGAAATGTCCGCCTCAGAAGCTCCAGCCAGCCGAAAGCGTTCTACGGCAGCATCAAGGTTTTGCTTCCAACCACCCATCCCTAGTTTGCATTCAACTTGGGATCGCTCAAAAAGCATGTTGCCCCAGAAAAGATGTATCTGTGATCTCATAACTGCTGCTTGCTCAGCTGCTTCTTCTGGTGAAATCTCACCCTGACTACCAATTCCAGAGGGCTCACCTTCACCCTTAATTCCCTGCTTCTTCTTTCTTCTCAATATGTCTTCCTTCTTGCTTGCATTAGGATCTTTAAGCTCCTTTGCTCTCAGCTCCTCCAGCTTCTCCCACATCTCTGTAGCTGCTTTCATTCTCTCTTCTGCACTGTCGAACAGACTAAATGTTTCTGCAGATTCCCAGCTAGAGAGATCTATTTTCTTAGCAAGCACAAAAGACCAATGAAGCTTAGCCATTTCAAATTGCTGCTGTCCTAATGCCAACAGCCCCTCGTAGAAATCTGGCTTGATCAAGAGTGCCTCCTCATATTTCTCTCTGGCCCATGAATATTTCTCCTTCACCCAATCATAAGCTGTCTGAAGCTGTGCTGCAACTTCTTCCTTTCCAGCAGACTCATCTAAAGGAATTCGTTTTCTTGCCGCACACATATGAACATTTCCCCAATTAAAGAAAGCCAAAGCAGCAACCTCCTGGAATTTTGAGGCAGCCTTGTCAAAGAGGCTTTGGGCTTCCTCACTAGTCACCGTCTCCTCAAGAGCCTCCGAGCAAAGCTCCATCCCAAGCTCATGTAAATCAATATGAGCATCTGGATCAATGCCAACATGGGTCCGAAACAGCTGAGCAAAATCAAACAACCAATCATCCATCTCCACTTCTCTGCTCTCTGGATCTTCCAAAGTTCCAGTTTTTACCTTTGGAACATCTTTTTCTACCTTGTTGATTTCATTGTCAGTTGCCTCCAGAACAGATTCATCAAGTGATGAATGAGAAAGGCTTTCATCTCCTTTGGTCCCTTCTGTCTCAAGAGGCTTCAGCTCCTCTTCCTCCAGTAATGGTGGCTCTTGCTCTGGACTAACTTCAACAATGTACAATCTCAACAATCTGACTGAATTGGGTTTCTCTGAATCTGGCTCCTCTGGTAAAAGGCTGTCTGCAGCAGACTCGGCCAATCTCAGTTCAGCTGTACACGTAATAGTCACCAGATCTCCATCATTATCTTTATACTTGACCAAAACTGATTTCGAAGAGGGAAATCGCTTAGTCACAATCTCCCTCAAGATTTTGAAAGTGCAATTCACAGGCATCTGTGCTAGTCTAATGTCATGATCGTAAACAAGTTTCAATGGCCTGAATTGAACCACTACCTCAGAACACTTCCGATGGTTACGCAATGAAACGGATGAAGAGGAGCCTTGTTCTCCTTGGCCACTCATGCCTGGATTAGCAGTAGATTTTGAAGAACCGCTAGAAGGTTTCAACGTAAGTTTCGGCATATGAGTTTTTGTTTCAGGGCCGTTTTCACCAACCATATTCACATGAGGCTTTTCCACCTTACTGTTTGGTGGTAGAACAGATCCCGCACCTGGGGTCACTCCCTTCTTTGACACTGGCCGAGCTGGTAGACAAGGACCAAGACCAGCAATTGGAGCTCCCCGAACTGCAGATGCTCCAAGGGCGGCAGGAGATGGGCGGCTTTGGAGGTCTTGTTGAGCCTCCTGTCGAGGACCCAATGCAGTCCTTAATCTTCGTGCAACATCCAAAGCATCGCGGTGATTTGGATCAGCTCCCAATAGTAACTGCACATCCTGCATCGCCATTTCATACTTACCAATTGCCTCAAATGCTCGAGCCCTCCTGAGGAGAGCCCTCACAAACCGAGGCTGAACCTGAAGGGCCATAGTACACTCATCGATGACAGTGTCATAGTCAATAGGTTTCATTTGCATCAAACAAGCAGCCCTATTGCTGTGAAACACGGCACGGTCAGGGTGGTTTTTAGGGGTTAAGCGGAGAGCATTATCGTACTGTTCAAGCGCACCCACATAGTCCTTGTTTTGGAACCTTTTGTTCCCTTCTTCTTTGAGTTCATGAGCCCTTTTCAAAAATATGGACGAGTCCAAGTCAACATCTCCATTACTATCCGGTACTGACCTTGAGTTCAAACTATGGCTATGTTCACCACCTGACATATGATTTGAAGCCCCACTACCCTTCTTCTTTCTACCACCAGATTTTCCCATAATTAAAGTCTCTCCCACTCTTAAAGGAACAAAGAAAAAAAGAGAAGCCACAAAACCTGAAACTAAGAGCTAGAACTATTTATCAAATATCAAATGAAAATAAAGATTAAAGAAACAATCTTTCGGAGTTTTACAGCAAGAACTGCAGTTCGATGAACAAAGTGAGGAAAAAAAAAAGAACTTACTAATAATAAATGGAAAGCACAAAAGGTAAAGCCTTTACGCTCTGCAAAGTCCCGAAGGTGAGAATGAGAGGAGAGGTAAGTACGAAGTAGAAGGCAACTTGGAGAAAAGTTTGGGCCTGGAGGGGAGTAAGAAATGGTGGATGAGGGGTCTTGCAAACCCTAGACGGTAAGTAACTCACAGGGTTAGCTGAATTGTTGGACTGAATCACCTAAGGGTGGACGCAGAAGATAGGTCATTGTCTACCGTAGGATGAGACGTGCGAAAGGCATCAACTTTGACTTGTTTGCTACAGCCACAGGGATGGGTTCATCAGAGCGTATAAGTGGGGCACGAGACGTTGTGTCACCGTTGTTAAACCAATTATCATTAAAAGCATGAGGGAGGTTTTAGTGATTATATACAAGGCTCTTAAGGTCATTTCATAATCTAGGGTTGGCAGCTTAGTAGTTGCCCTTTATAAGCTGGACTCGATACCTTTTGTGTTGTTGACGCAGTTTTTGAGCTAGTTTGGGAAGGCAAGGCTTTTGTGGTTTCTAAATCTAAAAGCTAAAAGCTTTGAACTTTTGCATTCTGATGTTTGTTCTTCTGTTCCAAATTAATTCACTTGAATTTGGGCCTCTGTTCCTGTATTGGTCACCGGAGACAGGTTAATGTCTGCTGGCTGGAAAGAACTGAGGTATATTGAGAAGACATTGGTTTTGGCCGAGATATCGTTTCAGTCGTCATTCTTGCCATTGGCGATTCGATTGTTGCTCGTCCACATTCTTTCTTAGTTAAGCTTTTTATTTCCTTCATTTGCTCTTAACTCTCATGTATGTTGTGTGAGTCTCTGTCAATGGGTTTTTAGGGCAGAAATCCCAACTGTTTTAATTCTCCTGCGTTGCAATTTTCTATTTGATACTTGGTAGTTTCTACTTTTTGAAGTTCTAGAGCTGTTCCCATGGTCGGTCATATCTTTGAAGCTATTGGGTTTCCTATTCGTTACTTTAGGTAACAAAACAAAGAAGTCGTGAATAAGTAGCGTGGAGGAAATAAGGCCATCTCCAACGACCTCCAAAATGAAAGAGAAATCATATAACATTTTTTCAATCATTGCGGATAAATTGTTGATTATTTTCTTAATTTTTTAGCTTTTTTTTTTAGTCTTTTCTTTTTTCTTTTTTTCATTCATTTTTTCATTCTTTTATTCTTTATTTATTTTATTATTTAAATAATATTTTTATTATATGTTTATTTAAATAATTATAACTTTATAATAATTTTAAAGTTTACTCTTATATTTATAAATATTTTTATTATATTATTATAATTATATTGTCATTTATTATAATTAGATAATATAAAATAGTACAATATTTTTTATATATTATTTTATTTAGTATTGTCAAATAATAAATTATAATTTCATTATTTATTATTTATTAACATAAAAATATAATATCAATAGTATTGTGAATAAACTTGTAGGGAAAAAAATAAATTGTGTTAATTTTATAAAGTAAGTTTAATAATTAGTAATAAAAGGTAAAAAAGAATATGTTGAAAAAAAATTTTAATATGAAAAATAGAATTATAAATTAAAGTGAAAAGTAGTGTAGGATTTTAAAATAAAGAAAAATTTACTCTAGAGGAATAAGTTAAAGATGCCTACTGAAGTATTTCTAAAATTAAGAAAATTTTAAAATAGAAATGAGTTGGAGATGCGGAAGGTGATGCCATTGGCAAATATGATACAGGGGAAGAACCAAAAGGAAAAGAACAATCTCAACATGCCACAGAGTATTGACCTACTGTGGTTTGCCTACCATATGATCGCCTAGAACAAGAAAATGACAAAGGCAAATGCTTCAAACTGGAAATGTCGAACAATTCAACAAAGCGCTGATCTGATAGCCTAGCCTTCGCAGCAGCAAACCTCTGGTACTCATCGAATATAGATGAAAGACACCATCTCTGCAATTTTCTCAAGCATCCCACAAGGCAGCCGGTACGATGCTAGACATAGAACAAAACAAACAAGTTTAACATTACAAGAAGTAGCTCGAAATAAAATAGATAAAATTCGTAGTACCTTTCCTCTTTTGCAGTGAATTAGGAGAGGATGGTTTTCAACATCTGGCATGTAAAACATACGTGAGCATATTGTAAACAGGCAAGCCATGACTTGGCATAGTTGGAAGTATACAAGTTCAAAGTTTCAAGATACCAAGAACTACTTTCAATGCTTCACGGATTGCTTCATCTGGGATGTTTACAAAAGGCTCCTGTCCACAGTACCAACTATTAACGTGCATTGCAAAACCTCAGTTCAAATGTGAAAGCTCTCACTCATCTCAGAATCAATACTTCTAATGGCCAAATACTTGGTGTATCTGTGGTACTTGATGACTGATCATGGATTTTCTTGGCCTAGAAAAAGAGTTAGGTCTGAAGTCCCAAAAGGTGTGCTAAATTGCTAATGTAATCCAAGAAACTCGAGCATTCTTGTTGCTACAAGATTTACATGTCAATGAAATTAATAGTACAGAATACAGATGCATGAAATGGCCGATTTCAATGATTTCCGGTCACAGTCAGCGCCAGGAGTTCAACAAGAAAGATTACAGTTCATAATATTATTGGATTTGAGAATGTAAAGTGTTTTTCATTGAAGTTTTGGATCATAATTTAACATTTGAGTGAAGTGATGGTAGCCTACGAAATTGCATCCAAAGAATCTGTTTGGTGATTAATTATTTGCAAACCACCTGCAGGCCAGCACAAGTATATGAACAAAACTAGACGGGTTAAGTTAGAAATACAAGTTAAAATCCCAGAAACACTTTTACATCCATTCCATTATGAAAATTTAGCGAAGGAAGTACTATAGAAAATTGAGGATAGCGCATCTCTAATGTGCATTGATATCTGATTAGGGGATGACATAAATGCATTTAATTTATGCCTACGCGTGTGTAAAACTACACTACATTTGCATGTACACATTTACATGTATTATTAGGTCATAGTGTTAAACTATGACAATATAGTGGAAGCCACAACAGCAAAGCAAGTAAAGACGATTGTTGGAGTTCCTAATCTGCCAAGCAAGCATATGCCTCTTTTAACATAAAAGACGCTTGATATGTAATCTACTGATATTATCAGTACTGGGCAGTAGCTGCCAAACTCATACTATCACCCTGAATTTCCAAATCATTCCAAGCCAGAATACAATAGGTTGCAATGACTTTGTGAAGGCAGGTCTCAAGGCCTTTGTCAAGGACACTACTTAAAGCCTAATTGATACTAAGCATAAGCTGAAAGAAGCTCAGGAAGCCGCTACAATTCTCCTTACAACAGTGTCTTGGGGTTAGCTGAAATCCAAAGGCTTAAGGATCATCAAGAATCATTGACTTTGCATAACCCTATTTTAAGGCAGAAAGCAAGAATCAATTTGCCAAGGAAAGGGGATTCTAATTCAAAATTCTTTCGTTCCTCTCTACTCAAAATCTCATAATTGCGAGACAGTATGGGAAACATTCATTCAGATCAGACAGTCTTGCAAGAGCTAACTAGAAATTTCTTCATAAACTTGATGGGTTTTGATGAAAAGACTCAGTCTAGCTTCAATGTAAAAAGATTCTTTGACTGATCTCTACGTCAGAATCTTAAAGACTACATGGTGACCCCTTTCACAGCTCAGGAAGTCAGAAATGTTCTATTCAGCTTGCACCCTTCAAAAGCCCCTGGCCTTGATGGTTTTTCAACTTGGTTTTTCCAAAAATCCTGGACATTATAGGTAACCTCCTCATGGATGCTGTGTTGGAATTTTTACATCCTCTAATATGCTTAAAGAAATTAACCATACCTTCATTTGTCTCATTCCAAAGAAGCAAAACCCTTCCTCTTTCGCTAAGTTTAGACCAATTTCCTACTGTAATACTGTTTACAAAGTCACTGCAAAACTCCTAGCTAACAGGTTGAAGGTTGCTCTAAATGAAATCATAAATCCTGCTCAGGGTGCTTTTATTGCTGGGAGAACTATAGGAGACAATATTCTTTTTTTACAGGAGTTGCTAAAGGATTACGACACTGAGGGAGGCATTAAAAGTTGTTTGATAAAAATAGATTTCTACAAAGCATTTGATACAGATAGTTGGAGCTTCATTCAAGCTTGCCTTGAAGCACTTGATCCTTATGAAAAATTTGTAAAGTGGATCATGGTATCACACAAACATCTTCTCCTAGTGTGCTTGTCAATGGTATTACTACACAACCTTTCAAAAAAGCTGGGGGAATTAGACAAGAGGAACCCCTTTTCCCTTATCTTTTCACCCTAGTAATGGAAGGTTTGTCTAGACTATTTGATAAACTCTCAGCCTGCAATGGAAGATTTCGATTTCTTCATAAATGCAAGGAACCCAGGCTAACTCACTTGATCTATGTTGATGATCTCATGCTTCTGAGTGGTGCAAACATTCAATCCACCAATATTTTGCTAAATATATTGAAGCCTTTCTCAGAAAGGTCAGGATTAAAAGTCAGTACTGAAAAGAGCAACCTGTTTATCTCAATAGATAAGAGGAATCAAGCTTAGATATGCAGGAGTGTAGGTCCAACTTTGCTTTCCCCTCCCTTCAAATACTTTGGAGTACCCATCACCTTAGCTAAGCCAAAATTTTCAGATTGCACTCCACTCATCGAAAAGTACAAATTCAGGATAAATGCAAGGCAAAATAAATTCCTTTCCTTTGCTGCAAGACTAACACTTATCAACTCAGTACTCAGCAGCCTGCGCATTCATTCATCAGCTCACATAGTATTGCCAAAGAGAGTTATAAAGGAAATTGATAGAATTGTTAAAGCTTTTCTATGGTTTGGGAAAGCAGAGAATTCCAAAGGTGCAAAAGTAAAACGGAGTGAACTAACCATTCCAAAGAAGCAAGGAGGTTTAGGAATCATCCCCATTCCACTTATACAAAAGGTTCTTCTGAGAAAGAGACTATGGAGACTATATACGGATAAGAAAGCCCTTTGGATCAAATGGATACATGAATTTCACCTCAAAAACTAGAACTTTTGGCAGATAACAAACTCCAAGGATCTTGGACTTTCACTCAATTACTGAAGTTGAGAAGTATAATATGTCCTTGGATCAAACACAAGGTCAGAAATGGAGCTATCACATGGTTTTAGTATAACAACTGGTCTAAAATTAGCCCCCTCATTCAAAGGAAAGCAATTCTCTACCTGAAAAATAGAATTCCTTTGGATGTTTAAGTATCCTCACTGATTCATAATGGAGATTGGTATGGGAGTTTCGAGGTTTCTCTCTTCTTACAGGATATTTATTTACCTCAACTACATCAATGGAATAGAGAAGACAACATTATATGGATTCCTAGTTCCAAAGGGATCTTTACAAATAATTCTTGTCACAAGTTATTCATAAGCAGTTTTGGAGAAGTCCCTTGGCATGAACTCCTTTAGAAGCAATCTTAAATCCCAAAGCTTCACTAATCACTTGGCTTGTGATAAAAAACAAAATTAGAACTAAAAATAGACGGTTTGACACCCATGATTTCACCCGTGTCTTATGCAAGGAAGCTGAGGAAGATAGGAACCATATATATTTTTTGTGCAGGTACTCCAAAGCAGCGTGGAGGAGAATTCTGCACATGCTATTAGATGTTAGTCACACCTACGAATGGAGTGGGACTCTAGACTGGTTTACCAATCTTGTCAAGCATCAAAGGCAGAATGGAATGATACTCAAGACAGCCTTTACCACTATAATTTACACACTTTGGAAAGAAAGGAATAACAGTTTGTATAAAGGAGCTGAAGTAGACAAACACCAGCTGGCTAGAAATATCCTCAATTGGGTTAGAGCTATTATGATAGCAAAAGATGTGCAAAAATCACTCACCCCTGGATTGAAAAACAGATGGAACCTGTAATCTATGCTTTTGTTATGTCTTTTGACTAGTCTTGTGATATTATTCATGTTGTAAACTGAAACTCATTATGATATTGTAAACTGAAACTCATTGTGATGTTGAACTAGCTTTTGCTAGAGTTAATACAATTTCATTCATTTTCCAAAAAAGAAAACATAGTTTCCAATGGATGGACGAAAACAATTTTCTACAAGTCCGCAGAGAAGAACTGCGTATCGAAAATAGCTGGAAATATAAATTCTAGAGAGAATCAAGACAGATGCATATGATTAAATCCTTAGAGAAGAATAATTATAATTTTCGAATAAAACTGAAGTTTGCACTTGCAGATTGGAAGCTGCAGAAGGTACAAACGTTACCAGTAAACGAAAAAGTAAAACAGAGATTGAGAAGGGTTATACCTTGCACATTTCAATACCGAACTGGAAAAGTATAATCCCGTTGGCCTTCAAGAATTCTTTATTAGCCTCTGGATATGGTTCCGGGCACAAATATCTATTAAACAAATAACAATCAATCACCCACAAAAGACATGGATAACCAGAAAAGAAAGGAACCCCATTTGTATTAACTTACACGATGGAACGAAGGGAGAGAGATTGCAAGAAGCCAAAATTAGCAGAGTCGGGAAAAGCAGACCTGAAAATTCCAACATCGACCATGGCGAAGTTGAGAGGAGGTACCAACACCCTCTCTCCGTATTCCTTTTCAACCTCCCCAGACTGGGCGTCCAAGTTATGAATTTCCATTTTGGTGGAGGATGATTTGAGATTATAGTAGGAAGAAACAGCATCCAAATGAGGATCTTCCCTTGCTTCTTTTCATTAGTTTAGTACATGCAGATCTAATTGTGAAATAGTTGTCAGTAAGTAAGGAGAGATGCATTGCAGGGGAGGCTTTAATTATTATACATTAGTTGACCAAGAATATGAATATCTTATGGACCTCACATCTGTATATGTACTACCCACTCACTTACCACAATACAATGCCATGTTTGAATTGATGCAAATAATTATGTGAATGAGTAATTAATGCACAATTTATTGTGAAGTTTGGATTTGTCGGGTCCATTAAAATTGTTTTTGCTTTATTTAATTACCAACTAGTGAAAAAAAATCTCTTTTACTGCTTTCAATTCGTCGCATATGATTAGTTCAACAATGAAAAACTGAGGATTGTAGGAGGCAAAAACATATTATTGCTTCGTATTCATACATTTGTATGCATGTTTTGGTTTTGTTAGATAAGAGTAAATTACGTTTTTGAATAATACTTATGTTTTTATTTTCAGAGTTGACAACATGGAGGACACTTTGTGTTTTTGTGTATGGTATCAACATGCAGCCGTAGTCAATGTTGATGATTAATTGGAGATATTTTGTTTTGAACCATGCTTATAGATTCCATCAAGCTGTAAACGCTAAAAGTTTTGCTCCTTGTATAGATAGATGAGTAGCTTCATTGCCGGTGAGTTAACCGTCCAACAACGACAACCTTTAGAAATGTCAAAGGTTCAAAAAATATATGTCATTTTATTCCTAATTGATGCAGACACTATTATCGATAGATTTATAAAAAAATAAAAAAGAAAAATCAAGAATATAAATATAAATAAATAAATAAAAAGATTAAAATAAAATAAAAAGAACAATTAAAGATACATATTAAAATAATAAAAGAAATAATGAATAAAAAATAAAAATAAAGATAAAAATAGACATAGATATAGAAGAAGAAGATGATGATGATGATGATGATGATGATGATTTCAAATATAAATAAATAAAACAATAAATGAGACAACAAAGATATAACAACAAATAGAAATAAAGAATAATAAAAGATAAATATTTAAAATTACTGAAAGTAATAGTACAAATAAAAATATATAAATATAAATATAAACATAAATGATAATAATAATAAATAAATAAACACGTACAAATAAAATATAAAAATAAATAATAAAATAAATATAGAACAATGTAAAGAATAAAAATAAAAGATAAAATAAGTATATAAATACACAAATAAGAAAGAAAACAAACAAATAAATAAAAAACAAGTCATCCAATAACTTATAATTATTCATAAATATTTAAGACTTATACAAGTTTTGTAATTTATTGTACATGACTTCAATTTTTATTTTGGTTGCATGTTTTTCTATCTAGGCAAGCTTTAAGTGAACTAACTTTTCAAGTGGTACAAGATGACAAGGATTACAATATAAGATGACATAAGAATTAACAAGATATTAAATGTTGATAGGGTATTGCAGCACGACTATAAGAAGCTAAAGATAATGTTTTTTTGGCCAATTTATAGTAACATTTAGAAATATTTCTTATGAAGAATTAAATGGATTAACTTATCTTAAACATGGATAGTTCATTATAATGAGGAACATCAAAGAAGCATCATTGTGGTGAAAGGTGGCAAGGAAAGTAAATAAGGTTTTGTGAGAAGCAGAAGAGGTAAATGTAATGAGTTATTAAGTTCTGACAACTTGTTTGTCCGCAATTTTTGGCCTATACATGATTAATTGTTGAAATCATAGTTAAATGGCTAGAAAGAGAAGAAGTTCCAAGGCATAAGGAGGTGCCAATGATAGAAAATACAATTGAAAAACTAGTTCTAAGGTATGAAGGGACGTCAATAACAATCTAATAAAAAAGATGTCATAAGGCATGTTAAGACATTGATGATGAAGTAGAATAAGGAAGAGGTTGTCTTGAAGCATTAAAAAAAGACATTAAAGGAGAAGACCAAGAAAAGGAGATCCTAAAGAGTAGCATGTCTTAAAGAAGCCTTTGGTACATTTAAATTATAGATTTAATGTCTTTTTTTATGTAGTAGCTAAAATATAGACATCGAGGAAGAGCTAGAACCATAAGAAGATGTTGATGATGAAAAATGAAGGCAACAAATAGAAAGAAGAAGAAAAGATAAAAAAAATTGCTTGAAAAAAGTTTGGTCAAGCAATTTAGAGGTGAGCATTAATGATACTACATGCTTGGAGTTACTGAAAGTAAAAAATTTCTACATCTTGTAATAAATTTCCAACTTCTAAATTTATTTATGTCAAATTCTTCCAAAGAAAAGTTGCATTGAAAATAAGGTAATATAAATATTTGTTACGATGATATTAAAGTCGATGCACATATGTGGTAATTTTAGTGGTATATATATTATATTTAATATTAATTCAGTTTTGGTTTGATAAATGCAATATTGTTTGAAACATCATATTTTGTTGAAATTGATCAACATCCTACCATGTTTTAAGACTAGGAATCATATAAGTAATGTGGTGGAATGATTGTATAAATAAATTTAAGAAAAAAATTTCTAAGTTCCTTTTTAATATTTTGATACTTTACATGTATCTAATATTATGTAGTAGTTAGCAGTTTGTTAGTGAGATTTCATTTATTTTATTACTTGAGAGTACAATTGTTAAGCTTCCTCCAAGTCATTACATATTAAAATTAATAATTGTGATGATTAGTCTTACACTTAAGCATCTTTTGTTATTAAAAGAAAGATAATAGATATTATAGTGGAATTGAATTTTATGTTGTAATGTTATTAGACAGAAAAAATCCAAAATTTAAAGAAAAATCTAGATAAATCTTTGTCAACTATTAGTTTCTTACATATTGTTTTTAAGTATGAGAGAAATATTAAAAAAAATTTGTATATTGATATTGATGCATACATGAATACCTGAGTATGTGTATTCGATGTGTGTTTCCTAAAAATTTTGTGTTTCATGAAATAATAATTAAGATAAAGATTTATAGTTGAATATTTTTTATTTGTAGATTTTCATTCTTGTACATTAAAACAATCATTGGTAGTGTTGCTATATTTTATTGGAAGTAGGGCTGGATATGATATTTGACTCAAATCATATAGGTGATTCTATTAAACATAACTTGATTAAAGCACTGATGGGTACAACTTAGTATTTGCATTGTTTATAATAAGATAAGATGTCATTTCATTATGGCCAATGTAAGGAAATAATAGTTTATGCATGCATATGTTTTATGATAAGTGATGGTGTCACTTAGTTTGCAATGTAATATTATATTTTTTGTCCTTATTTCCAATCTCTTATCTAGGAGAATTCTTAAGGTAAGAGAACAAGTAAGAATAATATTGTGCATATCTCAATCTGAACGTAATATTACTTTCTATTTAAACGTTATTATTGATTTGACTTATAAGATTTGACTAATTTGTCCATTATTGAACAAAAGGCGACTATGTAATTTACCTGTATTATGCATTGGAAATTTGGTACGTTGATTGGCTATTTGGATCACAAATTATGGTATGTTCATGTGATTATATTGTATACATTTTAATATGTAATATATTATTGTTGATGTATGTGACTTATAGCAAAAGCATTCGATGGAGATCTGGAAGCTCCTCTGTAACCAATTGATGTCAAACAAACTCAACTCCTTGCATCATCAATACCTTTTTCCTATAACAAAATAAAAAATATGTACATACACTTGAAATAATAATCTATGATTTTTTTAAAAAAGTAATTATGATGTTCATTATTCTTGGACAAATTATATGTTCTAAGATGTTATATCCTTTTTAAAATTAAATTTACTCATATATTTGTGATGTTGTTGCTCAAATTTATATAAATATCATCTTGGGTTTTATAACCTTTTAAATTGCCACGCAAGTTGAGTTTCTTAAAGCTTAGGTTTCTTGGGAAGGAAATTGAATAATGAAACCATATTGAGAAATATTCCATTTTTTTATACTCAATTAAGATAGTCATTTTTAGATAAATGAAAAAGGTTGTGTTTAGGGTATCTATTAATGTTATTACCCATATTCATGAATATGGATAATAACATTAATAGATACCCTAAACACAATAAAATACTTATGATAAAATATTGTAACTAACAAATAGAAAAAGATTAGTCAATAGTATAAATACTATAACTTTATGTTGTAGATATCACAAGTTTATACATAAATATCACCATCTTAAAAAAGAAAAACCACCACAGTTTAAAAAAAAAACTAGTACTATGTATAAAAATATCATCACTTACATAAAAATACCTTAACCCAATACCCTAAATGTTACTAGTTTATATTGTAAATATCACAAGCCAATAAAAAAACAACACCATTTTAAATGAGAAATATCATTACTCTTTAAAAATTATTAGTAGTATGTACAAAAAATACCATAGGTTATATTAGAAAAATGTCTTAAATTAATACTCTAAATACTACTACAAGCATATATAAAAAGTACCACCGTATAAGGTAAGATATACCACCATTCTTTTAAAAAAATCAATACTATGTATAAAAATATCATCAATCTTTGTATGATTTTATTTTAAAATATAGTTCCAAATAGAACATGACTTAAGACATGTCTATGTTTCAGATAGTTTTTAGTTTGCAATAGGAACAAGAACTTTCAAACATTTGTGCTTCTCAATATGTTAATTTTTTGGTTGCAAAAGAAACACAATATTTGACATGCTACTTTTCCTAGTTGTGTTCTTACATGGTTTTCTCTATGTTTTCATGTCGTCTTTTCAAGACATGGCCTATTACACTCCTTTATACCATACTATGTTCATATTTCAAAAAATGGTTATTTAGAGTCCCAAGTCAGAAATGACCTTAGATATAACTATGTCTTAGATCTTGTCTAAAGAAAATTTAAATACCCTTGTATAACACAAATAAAAGAAAAAGGGTTTTTTAGGCGTGTCAAACACACCAAAATTAAAATCTAACTCTATACAACCAAACTTATAGCAATGGTGAGAAAGGATAGTATCCATAAAGAGTGTGTGACTAAGTTTTCTATTAAAATAATCAATATAATGAGATAGGGGTTTGGATGATTTTGATTAATGTAATTAAATAAACTATAAAAGATAAATTAAATTAAACAATTTAGTTTGTAGAGAGTAATAATGGATTTATGGCTGGTTCTCATTTCAATTTCAATTTTCACATGAACATGTAAAATCAAATGTAACATTATTTTCATCCCTCTCTTTGAAATTATTAATCGTGGATTAATAGCAAACTCTATAAATCCTAATTTTCCTTATATCATAACTAATTAAATCAAGCTCTGTAATTTTATTTAACTTTCAGACAACCTAGAATAAGTTGTCTACATTTAATGCGACAATAGCATTGAGAATAAGGAAAATAGGTGAATATAAGTAATAATCACATAAGCTTATATATGATATGTTATCTCTAATGATCCATAATCATTAGTTTGCTCCAAATGAATCAAATTAACAATAAATACAAAATATATTCAAAATTTTGATAATAAATCTATAAATGAATGACCTAGTAGGCCCTATCTAAATCATTCATACATAAATCATCAACTTTAAACGCAAAATAACATAATCATTTTTAAAGCACAGATAGGAACAATGTTATTAGGAATGATCAATGTACAAACATATTATTAGGCATTGATATCCCTTTTGAACTAGAAGGAAGAGAATTAGTCACTCATATCTCTTCAAAGCAAACGTCCAAAAAGAAGAATAGGCCTGTCTTGACGTCCCTCTAATATATTACCTTTGATAACCTTCTTAATTGTCTTTTATACTTCATAATTAGTGTAGGTACATAATTAACTACATGACCCTAAGTGATCGTGCAATTAGTCCTCCAAAAGTCACAAAGACATATATTTTATAAAGTTACACAAGCAAGGGACATGACCATATAATTCACTTACATAGGTGTGTACATTTCCACACGGTTGAAACAGAGTCATCGAAATTGTACACATTTACAGTGACTTACACAGTCCCTCACATTACAGTGACTTACATGACCCCTCACACATTCGTGTAAGTATGACGGATGTGTACTTCGTTACATGAGTGTGTAACTCCAAAATGTCTCTAATTCTCTATCCTGGTTTCACCCTAACTCATCTCTTTTGGATCCCAAAAGGTCGATCATCATTAAAATTGGACCAAAGTTGTGAATTTAACTTGTTTTGGTTCTTTTTCTTCCACTTTGTTCCTAAGCCAAAATATGAACCAAAATAAGTATCTTAGAAATAAAAACAAATATTAAGCATTAGGAAATAAATAAATAATCAATTAAGAACTTGTCATTTATGATGGGAATTAATTTTCTACTACTTAAGAGCTAAAAGTTGCTAGTGATCTATTAAAGAAAGTTGGAGGACCATTGATAAGGAGTAGATCAAAGAGGGCCAAAGAAACCCCTAACAATCTATCAATGGATCTTTATACAAAAGTGAAGCTTTGCTTCTTTAAGAGAATGATTTGAAGACCATAATAATGCTTTAAAAGGTGTAAGCATTAAAAAAAGGTTACAAAATGTAAGTAGCTCCAGTATTATGCTAGTTTTGTGGATAGAGAAATAAAAGAAAATGACACTAGAGTTAAACTTGTAACTAGTGTCAAACTCGTCTATAAAAAGCATTCGTAAAGTTCCATATCAAAATCACTACCAATGTGCTTCTTTGACAAAAGTTAGTCTCATAGTTTTAGTTGCTTAGGATTTTGTTATTTCCTTTTAAAACTTTAGTTCTTATAGTTTTATAATTTGCAACTTATAATTATTATTATTGATCAATCAAAACCTTTGGAGAGGTTTTCTTAAATTCTTTAGATAAACTCTTATTTTAGGTTCTCTAAAAAATTGTGATCTTTTGTAGTGGCAGTCAAATCCTAGAATTTTATCACTACCAATTTTTTCTTTTTTATGAGCATGGAAATTTATACCATTCTTTGTGCTTTTGTGTTCGATTTTTTAAATCTAACTTGACTTCATAGATCAATTTTTTGTCCTGTTTATAGTGATATCAAGTCTTATTAGTCTTATTGGTGAGGGTCGTACTAGAATTTGGTATTAAAGTTGATGCGCGTTGAATACATCAGAAAATAAAATATAACTCTGCATAACTAAATTTATAGTAGTGGCGAGAAATGATTGTATCCACAAAGAGTGTATGACTAACTTTTGTAATAAATAAATTAGCGTTTAGGAATAGTTAGGGGGGTTGGTTGAATTTGATTAATAAAATAAAATAAAATAAAACTATTATTAGTAAAACAAATCGAAAAGTACAAAAGTGATAAAATTAACCAACGGTTTTCAAATCTAGTTTGTGGTTTAATCTCAACGTTCATATAAATGAGCAAAATTAATCATCATATTTTTCTCGTACCTCTCTTTGAAACTATTAATTGTATATAACAAGCTCTGTTAATCCCAATTTTCCAGTAGGTTGTATCTAATTAAAATAATCTCTTTAATTTGTTCTAGCTATCAAACAATCTAGAATAAGATCTCTAGATTTGGTGTGACAACCATATTACGAAATAGGAAAAATAGGTTAATCTAAATAAAAACCACACAATCTTGGGACATTTATTCTATGTTATGTTATCCTTAATGATGGATGACCATTAGTTTACCATAAGTGAATAAGAGTTACAACGATTACATATTGCAATCTAGATTCTAGCATGAATAATTTATTTGCAGTATCTAAATCATTCATACATAAATCTCATCACATTTATCATAGAATAACATAATCAATTCTAAACGAGAGTGAGAACAACACTACTAGAATAATAAATTCCCAAATATGTTCGTCAACTTTGATATCCCCTTTGAACCAGAAGGATGAAGTTTAGTTCCTCATAGCTCTCTAAAGGGTAAAAAAATTTGCCCCCTTTCATGTCTCTAAAGTCTTCATGCCTACTTTGGCCTTTTAAATTCCCTTTCGTAATAAAAATAAAGGTACTGTCATAATACGTGGTCAGTTACAAGGGCGTATAGGTAATCACATGTGTGAAATTTACAAGAATTATGAACTTCAACATTCACATTGAGCTACTCGGCCATTTACACTATCGTGCAAATCCACAAACGACTATGTAGGTTGTAGAGGTCGTTGAGATGTTGTCTTCGAGATCCTATAAACTTCCAGTGAATTACACGATCCATTACATGATCATGTAAGTTACAATAACTTCATTTCTTCATTCTTTATTTCATCTTCACCCTAATTCATCTCCTTCTTATTCCATAATGGCAAATAAGATTGAAAATCAATAAGATGGATCTAAGGATATGATTTTGGCTCAATTTGGTTCTTGGTCCTCCAACTTATACCTAAAACAAAATATAAACCAAATAAGCGCATCATAACATTAATCACTAAGCATTAGGGAGTAAATATATAATCAGTCAAGCACTTATCAAGAACCTTGTTCTATATTTAAGTTTGTTCTTGAAAATTTTATTGTTACTTTTTCAATATTCTTTGTATTTTTCCTATATATTCAATTTCCTTAATGTTATTGTCATTCTTAAGATTCATTAAGAACAAATTATTCTCAAGTTTTTTGTTTCGTATTTCTTAATTTATTAAGTTAACTAAAAAGGAAAAAGAAAAAATATATATTATATTTGACTGTGGTTTATAAAGCGAAGCCCTAAAATTTCTCATCTAAGCATTCACAAGGGATTGATAATTGTATTATCCTTCACAGGTGCCAATTTTTTTAAGAAATTGAAAGACTTTTATTCCTCAAAGGATAATTAAGTATTAAAAATATTTAACTAGATCAACATAATGGAAATCAAGCAAACTATGTAACATTAGAATTTAAGACCAATAAATATATATTAGGACCTAGACTCCATCAAACTTCTGTTGTATATATAGAATAAGAGGGGAATTTGTACTTAGCGTTGGTTTTACAAGAGCAGGTTAAAGAATGGTCTCTTATCTTAATTTACTCTAGGCTTAAATTCCTAATCAAATTATTATTGGATCCTTGCAACTTATCCATGGCAAGAATATTTTATTTGATAAAGTTGATGATGTTAGAGTATAACAAATGATTGCTTTAATGTTTTTCTTTGAAGAATCTATCATTTTTTTTCCTAAGTTGAGTGGAAGGTATACATAAATATTGAGCTAATGCTAAATGCTTAGTTAACTATATAGTTACTCCTTCATGCTTATTGATTAATGTTATGTGGTACTTAAGAAACTTATTTTGGTTCATATTTTGTTTTTGGTACAAGTTGGAGGAACAAGAACCAAAATGAGCAAAAACATATCCTTGGTGCCATTTTATTGATGTTCAATCTTATTTGCCTTTTTGGAAGCAAAGGAGATAAGTTAGGGTGAAAATGGGATAAAGAATAAAGAAATAAAATAATTGTAACTTATACAATGTGTATGGGACTGTGTAAGTCATTAAAAGCATGTAAGAGCTTGAAGACAACATTTTAGCCTCTTTCACAACTTACACGATCATATGTGGACTCAAAAGGTAATGTAAGTAAGCTACACAAATGCATAAGTTGCCATATAGATCACTGTGAACATATATGTTCACCATTTTTACAATTTTATCACACACGGTCACTTACAGACCCGTATAGCTTACTATTTATTGTAATGCAACCCTAATTTTTATTATAAAAGGGTATTTAAGAGGTCAAATAAAGGATGAAGATATTAGAGACTCGAAAGGGGGTAAATTCCTTGGAGATCTATGAGGAGCTAAACTTTAACTTTTCAAATTAAAGGGATATCGAGGCTGATGAACATGTTTGAGCATTGATTAATCTAGTAATGTTGTTCTTAAATCTTTTTTGGAATTGATTATGTTAGTATATGATTAATTTTTTTGGGATTTATGTATGAATAGTCTAAATACTCCAAATAGATTATTCATGTATGAACTCATTGGCATAATCTAGATTGCAATACGTAATCATTGTAACTCTGATTCACTTGTGGTAAACTAATGGTCGCGCATCATTAAGGATAACATAATATAAGTTAAATGACCTGAGATTATGTGGTTGTTACTTAGATTAACCTATTTTCCTGTTATGTAATACGGTTGTCACATTAAATCTAAAGAATTTAGTTTAGGTTATCTGATAAACCAAATTAAAGAGCTTCGTTTAATTGGACATAATCTAAGGAAACACTAAGATTAACAAAGCTTATTGTTAATAGTTTCAAAGAGAGGTATGAGAATAACATAATGATTGATTGTGCACATTCATATGAAGGTTGAGATTGAATTGCAAACTGAATTCAAAACCCATTGATTAAATTTACCAATTTGTACTTTTTGATTAGATTTATCTTTAATAGTTTAGTTCTACTTTATTTTGTTAATCAAATTCAACCAAACCCCCAATCCTATCACTTGCTTATTCATTACAAAACCTAAACACAAACTTTTTGTGGAAACAATCTTTGCTCACTGTTACTAAAAATTTAGTTGTGCAGAGTTAGATTTTATTTTTTAGTGTATTTACTGCATATTCAGAATTTTGATGCCATTATTAGGGAGTGAAGTGATTTATCTTTTTTTATATTATTTGGTGTTTTGTGTATATATTTGTTTATAATTAATTATTACTATTACTTTTTGATCTTTTTTATGTTTTTAGTGTTTGTATAGTAGTGATGAGATCTCCTTATCAAGACATTGTACAATTTGGTCCTGAGATCAAAAGTAGATTGTGAAGGTTATATAGGGAAGCTAGAACATCTTTAGGAATACAACAAGGAATAGAAGTTAAAGAAGCCATGGCTAATTTGAGAATTCTAGCAGATTTAGCTGCACCAAACTTGACTTAAAGACCCTTACATATTAATATTCCAAAATTCTATGAACAGATTACTTTTGAGCTTAATTCTGGCTTAATCCATCTTTCACCTAACTTTTATGGTCTTATAGGTGAGGATGCTCATAAGCATTGTAAGGAGCTCGATGTGGTCTGTCTTAGTATAAAACCTCCAAGGGTGATGGATGAGTAAATTATGTTGAGATCATTTCCATTTTCATTTAAGGATTTAGCAAAAGACTAGATTTTTGATATGCCTGCAGGGAGTGTAAGCACATACATTGAAATAAATAGGCTATTTTTGGAGAAGTGCTTTTCAGCTCAAAGATAACCAATATAAGGAAAGAGATCTGCATGATAAAGCAACATAAAGGAGAATTACTTTACAAGTATTAGGAAAACTTTAAAAAGTTTTATACCAGATGTCCGTGTCACAATGTCACATCTATTCAATACTTCTACAAAGATTATTACCTATGGGCAAGAGTTTGGTAGATGCAGCAAATGGTGGACCATTTTGTGAAAATACTCTCATAGAGGCTAAAATTTTAATAATGCATATGACATCAAACACTAAAAAATTTAACACTTGTAATGATGTTTGTAGGGTAAATGAGGTAAGAAATTCATCCATAGAACATCTTTTAGAGGAACTAACATCTTTTGTTAAATAAATTGTTGTAGGTCAGGCACAAATGAAAGCTTGCGGTATATCTGCTAACACGAACCATCCAACAGATGGGTGTCCAACTTTGTAAGATGGAAACATAGAGTATTTCAATACTGTAGGGGGAAAATTTTTCCATTAATATAACTCATATTTTCATACCTATAACCCAAGTTGGAGAGAGCTTCCTCCTCTACCTCATGTATGTCATCGGAAGATATAGTTAAAGTCTTTTGAAAATAACATTTTGCCATTTCAAAAGGAAGTGCAATAATTTTATTAGGATGCAAAATCTAATTTTTAGGAGATAAGTTTAGTATTCATAATTTGGAAAACTAGGCAAGCCAAATGGTAGTGGCTATTAACTGTTTAGAAGGCCAAAAAGGAGGAAAATTTCCATCATTACTTAAGATAAATATGAAGAATGTTAGTGTAATAATCTTAAGGAGTGGTAGGAAGCTTGAGGATCACAAGAGGATTACAAAAAGGATGGCTAGTGAAGAAGAAATTGAGAAGGAGCTTGAAGGAGAAAGGGATGTATCATTTATCTCAAAGGTAAATGGTGAATTCCTAATTGTTATTAAGGCTAACGCTTGGTAGATGATTAATTGACTATATTTTTACCACCCATTTATTTTGCTTGATATTATATACTTTTATCATATATTTGGTACTTAATTTGCTTCAAGTGTGTTTACAGGGGATAATTGCCTTTATGGACTTAAAGGAGAAGAATTCAAGCAAAAATGCGGCCTAAAATAAAAAATTAGCAACCTGAAAGTGCATGACTATGCACTTTTATGATACTAGGTAGCTTTTGATTATGCAAGGTCCAATGCATGGCCATGCATAACCCAAATATCTAAGTTTCATATAAATTTGATGTTTTAGAGGTAAATTAAAAGGGGGAGACTTTAGGAGGTGATTTTCAGACGTGGAGAATATCCAGAAGGGACAATTTTGGTCCAGAGAAGCGGAAATCACAAAGAAATTATCGAAAGATCCATCAAAATATAAGATCAAGCCTTTACATTGTAAAAAAATATGATATAAGATAATCAGGAAGATTTAGAATTAAGAACCCATTGTTTTCATTTCATTTTTTTTATATATGTTTGATTTCATATTTGATCATGTGTAACTAAACACCCAATTAGTATATAGGTTAGATGAACCTTATGTTAATACTTTGATATGATTTGATTCTTTTATTAATGCAATTCGTTTAATTGATTATTGTGATCTGATTACGTGTTTTATTAATAATCTGATTTCATATGTAGAGATTAAGAAATCCTAGTGTGAATAAATCTACCGTAATTGGAAAGAGTTGATTTCAACCCTAGAAATAGAATGATATAAATCTTTCAGATTAAAGTCAAACCTAATAGAGGAACTCATAAATTGGTAACACAATCCTATAAAATTTAACCTGAGTAATTTGGTTAGAGACCTTAGGATTAATTGTTACTAAACTTAAGATCAGTTACTAGCATACCATAGGAATCTCCACAGTCCAATTAATCAACAAATAATTGCATGATAAAAGATCAATATGTTAAGTTTTAGCAAGTTTCGAATCTAGATATTAATATCTAATAACGATAGCTTTCTAAGGGAATTCCACTATCTATGTGTACATTATTGTTTCCTATTTTATTTTATTTGTTTTTGTTTTAGTTTCTTTCCATTAAAAATCTAGAATCAATCCTGAGCCTAGATAATAGGAGAAGGGTGATTACTAGTATTTATAATCTTTGTAGGATCAACCTGTACTTGTTGATATTAGCTACAGCTACGCTGTGCACTTGTGGTTTATTACAATATTGACTAACGTGAAATAAGTCAATCAAGTTTTTGGCACTACTGCTGAGGACTTTGATATTAGGAAAGCTTGAATGTTATTTCTTTAGTCATTTTCATTTTCTTTTATTTTATTTTGCTTTTACTTTTGCTTTTGTATTTATTTTATTTTATTTTTATTGTATCTTTTTGCATTTTTGGCTTGTTCATTTAATTGTCTTTTAATTTTCTCTACAATGATAGTGCATGGTAATTTATTTTAGGAATTGATATTTAACTCCATAGCCAAAACTCACAATAGATGGAAGGAGCGAACATTATTATTATAGGAGCTATGATTTGTCTTTGTAAAATGAAACATCACTGTATTGGAAGGAGTTGTTTCCTCACATGTTTTCAAAAGCTTAACCGACGTATACATGAGAGAAACTAAACATGTACAACTGACCTCAAGGCCTATCATATGAGAATATATATAATTCAGAGTGGAGCAATCCTTACGTATATGGATGAAATGACTGTGTTCCAACTGAATATGTACAACAAGAACAAGGATAAGAAAGTATTACATATTGACTAATGGAATGCCTTACTGAGAGAGTAGCTAGACAATGTGAATTCGATGAGAGACTTTCTTCACCTACATATGATAAGTATAATTTGAGCTTACAACCATCTTAAAGTGAAGAAGAGACAACAGTTAATTTCATGAATGAAGACACGTTTTAAGAAGATGAGGAGGTAACTACTATTTTGAAAAATATTTTGATCAAGTTTATTCAAGATTCAAACATGAGGTATCAGGAAACGAAGGCTCGTATTCAGAATATGGTGAATCAAATTTATCAACTGATGGATATCTTCTTTGATGAGATGCAACAGAGTTAGTCCAGTTCTATTGAAACTGATACCATCAACCAAGAGGCAATCACCTTTAGTAATGAAGAAGAGCTTCCTGAAGAAGAAGATGAAGAAACCTCCATCCAAAAGAGAAAGTAAAGAAGTGGCAGAAGGTAACTTAAAAATATAAGCTAGAAACCTCTGCTCAAGAAGAAGAAGAAGACGAGGGGACAGAGGAGGTTGAGGAAGAACTGACGAAGGAACTAAGTACGGAAACTACTAATGAGGTGTTAGTAGTAACTTTAAGTATAGAGGGTTCCTACTTCCTCGAAGACAAGTTGTTCGAACCAATCGATGATTTAGGGAGTTTTGTTATTCCCTCTTTCATTAACAATTTGTCATTTAAAAGGGCATTATTACTTGAAATTGGATGTATTAATTTGATAAATTATGTCATTATTATCTTACAATATGTTACTTGTTTATAGGATATGAATTTGTTTTTTAGGGAAAAGGGTGGAAATAAGCAGCTGATTATTGACCCATGATGACGTCCACGTGTTGTAGGTTATGTCAAGCTAAAGACCTTAAAGAAGCGCTACATGGGAGGTAACTTATGAATCAGGATAAATTTCATTTTATGTTATTTTCTTTTCATGTTTCTTAGTTATTGTTAGTTTTATTTTCTTTTATCTTTTTTATCCCTTTTTGATTTATGTTTTGCAAGGATGTTAGTCTCACATTGGATGGATTCAAATAAAAAAATCTTCATAATTAGGAAAGTACCAAACAACCCTCTCACTTGCATATTTACTTGTATTATATAAATTGAGGACAATGTACAACTTTAAGTGTGAGGATGGGTTTAATTAATCTTAACTTGATTTCTTCAAGTTTATCATAATCTTGATTATAAATTTTATTAACTAATATCTTGAATTGATTGAGATCTGTCCATGAACACTATATGTTATTGTTGAATATTGACTTGAATTGGTGTGCAAAAGGATGATGGATAGAATAAAATTAGCTTTCTAAGTCATATTTGTTCTTAATCATTGAAATATTCAAGTTGAATGAAATTGCATATTATTTACTCAAATATATACCTATTTTTTCGCAATCTTTTGTGCCTAAAGAGCAAATTTTCACAAAAAAAAATTAAACTTTTGTTATTCGTTCATGTGTGTGATTTCATGTATAGTAAAATAATTCTAGAATTGCTTTATTATGCATATTGAGACCATATTTGTACAAATTGGAAGCATTAATATGATGAAGGCACTTATATTCAACAACTTGCTTTAACCTATTTCTTTAAAAATTATCATACCCAAAAATTTACCTTTAGAAATAAACAAGGTGAGCCTTAGCCTTTTTCATTGACTAAACCCACATATTAACCTTTATCATATTTTTCTTTGAAGACATGTTTATTGTTTTGAGCCTTGAACGTTATTTACATTATTTACTTATTTAAGCCTTGAAATTTGTAAAAGGTCCAATATTTATTGAATTGTGGTACTAATTGAATGTTGAAAAAAGAAAAAAAAATGAAATAAGCAAAGGAAGAAAAAAACTATAAAAAGAAGAAAAAATAAAAAGTTTATGGTACCAATAGAGTTATGTTGAAAGGACCTATGTATTTTGTAAACAAGTCTTGTACTATTTCTTTTAAGTAGATTTCCTTCAATTTAACTTTTTATTATTCCAATCACACTGTACCTAAGGCTTATTACAACCTACACAAAAGACCTTTTGATTTTTGTTTTTAGTTTGTATATAAGTGATGGAGAAGTGATTTTACTACAAGCATATGGTAAGAATTTTACCATGTGTTAATTGAGAGTTTTGATACTTTTCACCCTAAATACTTGAGTGCATTGAGTGAAATCTTGATGAGGGTGTAAAGATTTATGCTTTTGATTTTAATGCGATTATTGATGTGATTACTATTAATATTGCTTATGAAGTTAATTTTAGAATAACTTGACTCTAATTGTATATTAATTTGATTCAATAAGATATGATGATGTATAGTATGAATGGACAGGTTGAGATTGATGATGGATCGATGTTGTAAAATTTATAATTTTGATTATAGTTTGCTTGAGGATAAACAAAAACTTAGGTGTAGGGATATTTGATAGATGGTTAATTGACTATATTTTTACCACTCATATTTAATATATTTTGCTTGATATTTTATACTTTTATCGTATATTTGGTACTTAATTTGCTAGTATATTTGCAGGTGATAATTGCCTTCAAAGACTTAAAGGTGAAGAATTCAGGCAAAAATGCAGTGTAAAGCATAAAATCAACAATTTGAAAGGAGTGCACGGTCGTGCACTTTTGTACTTTTGCTTACATAAATAGTCTGTACATTTATGCACAACCGAATTTCACAACTATTATTCAATTCTACATTATGTCTTAATTGGATATCCACAACTTAATGTTACCTTATAAACCTTGCATCACTTGGAATCAAATCATATTTGTGTACATTTTCAAGCTTGATTGTGGTCCAAAAAACTTTTTAACAATTAACAACATACTCAAGCATTGCACCTAATTCTTCCACTTGATCTTGATCTTGATTTCATTTTATTCAACCCTTATGATTTGTAGAGTTGAGTTTGATGTCAAACAAATATTCTGCTATTAAACTCTTCCCTGCCATCTTCCTTTGCTTCCCTTATAGTACCTGCAAACTCAAACACCTTGCATACTTTTAGTAAAAATCAAATATTATTTTAGAAAATTTAAACTTTATTCTCATTTGAAGTATCACATCTATCTTAGTGTCTGTTTGGTTGAACTTTTGGAAGGTGAATAAGCACTTTTTTTCACCGTAAAAGCTTTTTTTAAGAAAAATGAGTATTTGACTGTAAAATAAAAAAGCACTTTTTTAGTAGATATAACTTTTTTGGCAGTTAAAATACAACTTTTTAAGAAACTCAAGTTTGGAGCTTTTCAAAAAAATATTTTTTCAGGTAGATTTTTCAAATCAATTAATGAGCCTATTTTTAGCCCCTTTTACCCTTATGTTTTACACATAATTCCCAAAATACCCACAAATACATCTTTACGTTTATTTTGAGATTTATATAATATTATTTGAATTTTTTTATATATTTTACTATTTATTTTTTATATTAGTTTTACTTATGTTATAATTCATACAAAAGATTTGGTGCCTGTTTGGTTGAGCTTTTGGAGGGTGAATAAGTACTTTTTTTACCGCAAAAGCTTTTTTTAAGAAAAATGAGTGTTTGGCTGTAAAATAAAAAAGCACTTTTAGTAGATATAGTTTTTTGGCAACTAAAATACAACTTTTTAAGAAGCTTAAATTTGGAGCTTTTTAAAAAAGTATTTTTTAAAGTAGATTTTTCATATCAATTAATGAGCCTATTTTTAGTCTCTTTTACCCTTATGTTTTACACATAATACCCACAAATATATTTTTACGTTTATTTTGAGATTTATATAATATTATTTGACTTTTTATATATTTTAATATTTATTATTGATATTAGTTTTACTTATGTTATAATCCATACAAAAGATTTGTGCCTATTTGGTTGAGCTTTTGGAGGGTGAATAAGCACTTTTTTCCACCGCAAAAGCTTTTTTTAAGAAAAATGAGTGTTTGGCTGTAAAATAAAAAAATACTTTTTTAGTAAATGTAAAATACAGCTTTTTAAGAAGCTCAAATTTGGAGCTTCTCAAAAAAGTACTTTTTCAGGTAAATTTTTCAGATCAATTAATGAGCTTATTTTTAGTCCCTTTTACCCTTATATTTTACACATAATTCCCACAATACCCACAAACACATCTTCACGTTTATTTTGAGATTTATATAATATTATTTGACTTTTTTATATATTTTTTTTATATTAGTTTTACTTATGTTATAATCCATACAAAAGATTTAATTAGATATATTTTCATTTATGTTTCATATGGTTTAAAATTATATAATAATTAATATATTGTGCTTTGCATATTGTTTAATATATTTTAAATAATTTTTATATGCATAAATAATTTGTATTACAAAATAAAATATATTGAAAATTAAAAGTGCTTTTTATTTTTATATTGCCAAACAGTCTATTGTATGAAGCTCTTTCAAAAAACCTCTTTTTTAAATGACAGTCAAATGGTCAACTAGCTTTTTAGAAAAGCTCTTCTCAAAAATATTCTACCGACAAAAGCTCTACTGATAGAAGCTCATCCAAACAGGCACTTAATATCATTTGATTTGATTTCTGTTTTTCTGCTTTTTGGGTTTTACTTCTTGTTTTTTATTTCTATTATTTTAAATAAAAATAAAAGCTTGTTTAATTTTTAATTTTAATATAATTATATTTTTAATACTAAATATCAGATAAAAATTTAAAAATAAATTAAATTTATGAAATGAATAAATAATTTTATTTTGATAAGTTTTATATAATATTTAGTAATAACCTTAGGTAAACGATCTGCTATATCTTATTTAAATAAATAATTTAATAAGTAAAAACTACCCATACATTAATATATTTTTTAATTACTAAAATTAATTTAATTTGAAATTTATATATTTAAGATATTTTAAATTTTAAGTATACTTATTAAATAATTATTACATAAAAATTTTATTTTTAAAAAATTAATTATTAAATAAATATAAAATAAAAAATTTAACTATATTAATCATAACTCTTATTAGTAATTAATAATAAATAATTAAATAATATATCTAATAGATACATTAGATTAAAAAAATAAAAAATATGGTATGTGCTTAGATTAAGGCCTTGCACTTATTTATTTATTTTTCAACATCAAAGATGCAAATATTTCTTTTAATTTAAGGAAATTTTTAAAATTTTATAATTTTTAAAATTTTCTAAAAAATATTTATCTAACATAATTCTTAGATCTAACTCAAACTAATTAAACTCTACTTAAATTAAAAAATAAACTAATTATAATAAATAATTAATTTAGTTCGAATTTAATTACTTCGATTCGTGTTTAAGAGTTGAACTGAATGATCATCGTTTAATATGATGGCCACGTCAAATATATTTCATCATTATTTTTAATCAAAATTTAAAAGAATTTAATCGAGTTATTTTAATCTTTACATTTACCCAAGTTAATGCCAATGTGCTGGACGGGCCGATTGGCCCGTTATTTATTTTTTTAAGAAAAACTCCAAAATAAGGTCGTTTTTTTCAAAACCCGTGTTTAGTCCAGGTTGATTTGGCCACGGGACGACATGGATCAAAGTCGGGTAGGCCACTCGCCAATCTGGCCCTACCCGTCATTCGACCGTTACTTCCAAAACGACTTCATTTTGATAGGCCCGACCAACCTTGACCCATGGCCCAATCAATATGGACCAAACACTAGCCGGCCGGCCAGACGAGGTTTGGTTACTCTCTCCAATATGCAAAGACGGAACGAGACGAAAATTTGGAGACGGAACAGAACAAAAATTGGAGACAGTGAGCTGTTTGGTTGTGATGGACGGAACAGAAACAATTGTCTCCGTCTCAAGGACAAAAATGTGTTTGGTTGCAAGGGACAGAACATAAAAACAGTGGCTATGACGAAAATGCTCCTATAGTATAATATGATTGGAAATATGTAATTTATTGATTATTTTATAATTGTATCAATATTTATTTTAAGTGTAT
>JANIIA010000002.1:28422388-28443823 GCA_027478495.1 Erythroxylum alaternifolium
TCGGGTATCACTATCGATATCGGGTTCGGGTTCAGCGGGAGTTGGGGTGTTACATATAAAGACAGTGAGATTACTTCAAAAGTAGAATCTCATTAAGCTCAGAAAGTCAAATTAGGCCCAGCCTATGCAACAGTCAGATCAGGCCCAGTAGATCTCTAATCCTACTCAACGTCTTCAGCAAAGAGGAGGTAACAATAGGTTACATATGGCAGCTTCTGTGCCATCCCTTTCGACTTTGCTCAGACAACATCTTCCTTAGCCTCCTGATCACTTTTTTGCCTTGTTCTTATCTTCATTACTTAAACATAATCTTTTGGCAGGATAATTGTTTAGACACAATCTAGTGGCAGGAGATTCTCAATCTCTATTCAATTTACTTCGTCAGCATCCACTATAGCACCATATACTTTTTCCTCTTATAAATATCTTCATTCTCTTCTGCGAGGTATATGTTTTAAACTCATTGCTTTCCCATTCATTATGGCTGATAACAACCTTTCTGCCATGAACTAAAAATACTTTCCTTCCATAACTAGTATGCCTACAAGTGTGTCTGAAGTAGCTTCTTTAGCTCGTATGAGTTTGTTTTATTATTTGCATCATTTTTTTGAGTGAAACTCATTCTCTTGGAAGTCCCACAATGTTCAACCTTAAATCACCTTACCTTAATGTGACATTCATTCATAATCCTCTTTCGGAAAACACATTATGGTACCTTTGGGCACTTTTTGCCCTTTATGCTTATGCCATCACTATATCGCCTCTTTAGTTGTACTAACATCTCTGTGATCAAAGTAATACAAGTTCTACTGTGGACATTTTTTGAATGGTTCCAACCATTAGCTCAATGGAAGCAACAATGTTTTATTGTAATTGCCCAACATAGTTTACAGACAGCCTTTGCTAGACGACAAGCCACACATTATTTCTTCATCATTCATCGACCACATTGAGAAAAATACAATGGAGCTCTCTACAGTGAACCACGTATACTTCTTTACCATACTTCATTGTATTGGCCAAGATATCAAGACAATGTACTCCAATCACTGAGGGATTTTCTTAAGCAGATAAATCATTTTCCTGAGACGTCAATTATCTCCACTTCTATTGGATCTCATCCAGGTGACTTTGTTCTTGGTGAACCATAAGCACTAGAAGTTGATATTCCAGGCTCCAGTAGTCTCCAATATGACATAGGAGAATCAATCTTAGATATTGCAGGACCTTAATAACCTTGTAACTCCAGCTTCCAATATGCTCAAGACCCTAATGATGATACTTACAATCTTAATGAAGATGAGTTAAATCACTTACTGCATGAACTTCACAAATGTGAGCTCAACTCTAGTAAACGACGAAAGATTTTTTTAAGTCATTCTGATAGCTCAAGTAATCCAGACTCTCCATCCAATTGGCAATCATGGCATGAACCAATCAGTAACCCCTAGTGCATCATTATGGGACACGTTTTTTAGAAGTTTGTCATTTTTCCTTTAGAGTGCTTTGATAAAGAAGAATCGTCATGGCCCACAAGTACTATGCCAGGATTCCTTCTTATTAAGTTACTATTTACTTTTAGAAACATATTATCAAACCAAGGTAGAACGTGTTTACAAATAAAGAAAAGCCTTGCTTTTATAGGCGAAGCAAGGGTTACAAAGGTAAATCTACCTAAAGACATACTCATGATAACGTTAGAAAGGTAAAGTACAATGATTACACTCTATCAAAGCTACTTTAAAAAGGAATCTACTATTCTAAAAGCAAACAGTAACTTCATAAGAAGGAATCCCGGTATAGTGCTTATGGGCCATGGCGATTCTTCTTTATAAAAACACTCTAAAGGAAAAATAACAGACTTCGAAAAAATGTGTCCCATAATGATGCGCTAGGTGTCACAGATTGGTTCATGCCATGATTGCAAATTGGATGGGGAGTCTGGATTACTTGAGCTATCAGAATGACTTGAAAAAAATCTTTCGTCATTTACTAGGGCTGAGCTCACATCTTTGAAGTTCATACAGGAAGTGATTTAACTTATCTTCATTAAGATTGTAAGTATCATCATTAGGGTCTTGAGCATCTTGGAAGATAGAGTTATACGGTTGTGAAGGTCCTGCAGTATCTGAGACTGATTCTCCTATGTCATATTAGGGACTGTTGGAACCTGGAATATCAACTTCTAGTGCTTTTAGTTTATCAAGAACAAATTCACCTGGATAAAGTCCAATAGAAGTGGAGATAATTGGCGTCTTAGGAAAATGATTTATCTCCTTAAGAAAATCCCTCAGTGATTGGAGTACATTGTCTCTATGTTGTGGCCAATACAATGAAGTATGGTAAAGAAGGACATGAGGTTTAGTGTAGAGAGCTCTATTGTATTTTTTTCGATATGGTCGATGAATGATGAAGAAACAATGTGTAGCTTGTCGTCTAGTAGGGGTTGTCTGTAAACGATGTTGGGCAATGAAAATGGAACATTGCTGCTTCCATTGAGCTAATGGTTGGAACCATTCAAAAAATGTCTACAGTAGAGAACTTGCAGTACTTTGATCACAGAGATGTTGGTATAACTGGAGAGGCGATATAGTGATGGCATAAGCATAAAGGGTAGAAAGTGTCCAAAGGTACCATAATGTGTTTTCCGAAAGAGGATCATTAATGAAAGTCACATTAAGGTAAGGTGTTTTAGGGTTGAACATTGTGGGACTTCCAAGAGAATGAGTTTCACTTAAAAACTAATGAAAATAATAAAACAAACTCATACGAGCTAAAGAAGCTACTTTAGACACACTTGTAGGCACACTAGTTAAGGAATGAAAGTATTTTTTGTTCATAGCAGAAAGTTGTTATCAGCCATAATGAATGGGAAAGCAACGAGTTTAAAACCTATACCTTGCAGAAGAGAATGAAGATATTTATAAGGGGAAAAAGTATCTGGTGGCCATAGTGGATGCTGATGAAGCAGATTGCATAGAGATTGAGAATCTCCTGCCACTAGATTGTGTCTGAACAAATATTAGGAGGCCAAGGAGGATGTTGTTTGAGCAAAGTGGAAAGGGATGACATAGAAGCTGCTATGTGTAACCTATTGTTACCTCCTCTTTGCTAAAGACATTGAGCAAGATTAGAGATCTACTGGGCTTGATCTGACTGTTGAATGGGCTGGGCCTGATCTAATTGTCTAAGCTCAATGAGATTCTGCTTTTGAAGTAATCTCATTATTTTTATATCAGTGTATGGACTGAAAAATGATCGATACCTAAGGCCTGTCTGTAAAGGTGATGCTTTACTATATGTATCCATACCAATCAGAACGGGCTAGGTAGTTTTGTATGTCCATGTATTGTAGTCCATACTGTACATTGTGAAAAGAATCGAATTCTGATCTTTCTCTTTGTGATAAGCTTGACCTTAAAAGAATTTCTATCTACAGTTGTAAAATACTCATCATGTGAGGTCCATACTGTAGAAGGTAAAATGTTGGGCTTCATAATTGTATGGCTGTATCCTGTATCCATAAACTCAATAGCTTTGATGGGTCTATCATATTTATCTTGTTGAAAGAGTTGGATCTGGACATATGGTCGTTGAACTAAAGTATGATCTAACTTCATGAATATCTACTATAGCATGTATAGTGAATCATTTGATGAAGCAGAAGAGTTAGAAGATTTATAATCTATTGTAGTAATAGAAACAGCAAACTTAGTGTCCTCGTCTTCTTGAGATTGTTTCTCAATTAGATCTTCAAAGTTACTAGCAGAATGAATGGGCAAAACTGATTCCATATGCTTTAACAACTTGATATCCTTCATAGTTTTGTGAGGATAAGTACATGCAAAGTGTCCTGGTTATCCACAGAGAAAACATCAATCAACTTTCTGTCGATGAGAGGACTTCTTAAAGAATCACACAAATATTGTCTTTTTGTCATAGGTTCTTCGTAAAGGCTTGTAGCCTTCCATCTTCTTGTGGAACTTTCTTCTATGGTAGATTTGTTAAAGATGAACTTTCTTTTTGCTATAACACTCACAAGTCTTTTGATCTTTATATTTGATCTTTAGATAAGGCTTCTTGTAAGCCTGTTTGAGAATAGGATCACCTTGAATGATATTCTTGAATAAGGTATGTTGGTCACATAACTTATTAAGAGACGTGAGAGCAAGCTGGTAGATCTCTCCAAGAGATATATTAGCCATATCTCTTTGTAAAGAAGTTATGATCCTTTGCAACTCTGGTTGTAGTTGTTCTGGAAGGAATGAGATAAAAGTATATCGAAGATTAGCATCATTCCATCTATTCAAAAGATAGTACCTTTCCGTCATACGTTTGTAATACTTCTGGATATCATGCTTGTCAAGTGAATAACATTTCATTGCAAAATACTCCTGACAGATCTATTTATGAATCAGCTGAAAGTCACCAATGAATTCCTTATGAATAATTCCAAGAAGAGCTCCGGTTGTAGTGACTTGGATATACTGTGTACGTTGATATTCAGAAATACTTTTCCACCATTCTCACAATGTACTAGTGAAATGAGATGTGAATTTAGACAAAATATCTGGCAAGAGATGATTAGGACTGTTCATTTGTAGATCTATCCATGCACCGAATTTATGCAGTCGATTTCTCTATTTCTTTGGTGGAAGATCATCAAAAGTAAACCAAGGTCCAGAAGATGGCTTGGTCTGTGTAGCCTGTGTAGCTGGCTCAGCTTGTGGTGCTCTTGCAGGTCTGAAAGGTTTAGTACCTGTGGATTCCGCTTCAATAATCTTAGGTTCAATATCAACTTCAGTTGGTTCAAGCATAGACGTCAGAACTTTGAATAATTATGATAGATCAGCTAACTGGGCTGAACTACTTTCTGATTCCTCAGCAATTGTCATTTTGGCTTCAGTCTTAGAATTGGAGGTTTCAGAATAACTAACTATGCCTTCAGAGATTTTAAAGGCTCCAGAGTAAGCATCCGATGATTTATTTGATTAATTTGATTGAGAAGATTGTTCTACTGCAGTCATAGTCTCAATAGTTGCGATGAACTCTGTCATGGGTGCTTTGTCCTTCCTAGTAGAAGTAAAAGGATGAGACTTCGGTGGAGATGTTGGAGGTGTATGTATCTGTACTGATTTTGTCCACTGTTGTTCTGGTTCAAAAGATGTGTGAGAAGATGATGTTGGCTCAAGAACCTTTTCAGGCTTTAACTTAGATTTCAATTTTCTTGTCGACTTAACTTCATTTACCTGTTTAGCTTGAGCTATCTGAGGATGTATTTACTTCCTAATCAAAGGATAATTGAAATTGAATACCTTTGAATAGTCAGTTTCCTTTGGATACTTCTGATACATAGGAGAAACATATACTGGCTGAATATGTGGAAATACTGAAGAGGACGAGCCATAAACAGCTTTAAACTGTGCAGATTGATTATCAATTTCCATTTGTCGCACAATTCCTTGTGTCTTTTTGATTTCTCTACATTTGTTGTCAAAGTCAGGACCTATATAATGTATGTCAATGTAATGCCCAAGTTCAGCATCAAGTTGATTAATCTGAGCTTTGTAAGATTAATACATTTGTTGGATCTGCTTAGAGACTACGTCAACTTTTTAATGAATAACATGTGACTATTGACTGATTCCCTCAAGCTTAGAATCAATTCTTTGTAAAACTTTGTTTTGTGCTACTGCATTCTGTATTTGCCAGTTCAGAACTTCATTTGATGGATTTGACACAAGTGTTCCTTGTGAAGTTATTCCTGAAGCTCGAATATACGGGTTTGAAATAACCCTTTTTGATTCATTAGTACTCTTATTTAATGGAGGAAAGTCTTCTTTATATGGTGATACCATCATGCACGGAATAGGAATAGGAGTTATAATAGGAATGACTGGCTTCATTTGATAAAAAGAGGATGTCAGCATCTCTTGTAGAGATCTAGGTCGAGACCTTTCAATGTATTGAACATTAGAGTTGCTGAGATCATGAGATCTGAGTAATCCAGATGAAGGATCTGGATCTTCTTTATCCTTGTGTGGATGATATTGTTGCGAAGGCTTGCACAAAGGTTTTGGCTTTTTTTTCTTCCTTCGTCTTCTATAACGATCATCATCATCGTCACTATCTGACTCATGGTTGAAATAGACTTTACAATCGGGTTCGCACATAAATAGGTCAATATCCCATACAAAATGTCTACGATAATGGCTAACGTAAACCGAATCTCCATTAGATTTGAAATAATGGATTGGAGGACCAGATTTACCTTCTTCATGTGAAAAAACGGGCTAGATCATAAATACCCCCTGGGGAAGTAGTACGTGCCAAATCTTCACTGGGCCTCGAATAGATGGACTTCACTATTCCATCCTTGAGTGTCTTTAGAATCGGAGGAATCGTTGTATGAAAAGAGTGTCGATAAGGCACGTAGAACACCTTTTGGTAATTGGTGATCTATTTAGTAGGCATCAACTTTTTAAGCTCCACTGTTGGTAGTTGCTTCGGGATCTGGATGATAGTAGTGTGATCATTAGAACGATCAACAACTATGTAAAGAGCATCCGAAGTAGAATTAGGAAAATTGAGGTCCATTTCATGATTCTATAGACGATAAATCATCTGGTGGTGTAAAGTAACCATGATGGCTGTAGGATCTTGATCTGCTCCATTGATCTGGATCTGAACTTGTAGTCATTCAGACAAGGTGGAATCATCCAACCTGATGTTAAAAGCAGGGGCTATGGTCAGTATGACACTTCCATTGTTGAGAGTTGTCAGCAAGGTACTAATCAAGGCATTTTGGTACATTTTATAGATAGTGTCTAGAAGAGATATCCTGGTTATAGTAGGTATTTCCTTTCTTCCATGAAGTGTGAGAACAAGGCGTATAGCCCTTACATCAAGATGTGTATGGTTCTGCGCTCTCTAAAGAGAGATAAGCTCCTTTGGTATTTCAAGCTTCACGTATTATTTTGCTGTTGTAGATATGAGACCACATTGTTCCAATCTATAACTCTGGATTATTTCTTGTACTTTTGGTCTTGAAGTAGACAAGATGATATGAATACTCCTTGTCCAAGAACGATCACGACTGTAAATACTGTACGGACTCAATAAAGATAAAGAAGACTCACAAATATGATTTTCTACATATCCATGGGTAATTTTTACAAAGTTTTCTATTTTATTTGACAACACACACTTAATACTACTAAGTAAACTAGACATAGCCAAATTAGAAGATAAATAAACTGGGTCTTATGTTGCCATTATCTTATGGTTCTCTTCCTACTCACAAGGTTATACTAAATGTGAATGTTTACTAAGACAGACTTAGATATAAATGGTGAAGTAGCACCGTCCTTGACGATGCCTCAACGCCGACTGACTAAGGCAATGGCTCTCTTACCCCCGTACAGCAAAATACCGATGTCTTTGAAATCACTGAATTGTCCAAAAGATGTCTTGAAAGTAAAGTGTTATAAAGGACAAGAGGCCTACTCTACTCTTAAGCTCTTCAACATACACGTGGTCATATGGTCACCAATCTATTACATCATTTTTCTGAGACAGAGTAAGATCTACAAAAAAAAAAGAAACATGGCCTATTTCGGTTCTACTACTTCTAGTCGTTCAAGTAAAGTAAATTGAAGTTTCGTAAAAATCACAAGTTCTTGTCAAACGTGTCATGTCATCGGCCTTGAAAATTGTCAAACTGGGTTTGAAATGTGGCTACCATCAAATGCCCGTGTCCCCACACAATTTGGCCAAGCTAATCATGCTGATTTCAGGAAACGTGATTCAGCGGAAAGTAGGAGGAAAAGTTTAATCGAAGATTTCTTTGTTTGGTCTTCAGTTACAAACATTGGCGCTTCCAACAGTAACCTTGTTTAATGTATTCCTGTCATTCTGAAATACTCGGTTTAACGAAGGCCCCAAGACTATGGAAGATGAAAGGCATGTCTTTATACCCAGAGCTAAGGAAAGCTCAAGCTACCTCGTCGATGACGGGATCGAACTGAAGAGCTTTAGATTGTGTCTCAATTGGGTTTGTCTAGATCAGACCAACATTTGGAGAACTGGACTTTCGTGGTCAATATTCTTCCTTTTAGCTGTTGGAGTACCCATTGTGTCTCACTTCGCTCTTTCTTGCTCAACTTGCGATGCAAAGCATCAAAGACCTTATGATGCGATTGTACAATTGTCCCTTTCCGTGTTTGCAATTATTTCATTTTTGAGCCTTTCCTCGTGGTCTCGCAAATATGGATTCAAGAGATTTCTATTCCTGGATAAGTTGGATGGCGAGCCAGAGAAGATTCAACAAGGATACAAAGAGCAGCTTCAGGTATCAACCCTCTTTGTTTCTTCGTTTCCTAGTTGCGTTTCATGCTTCAAAGTGCTTCTTTTTTTAGGTTTTGAAATCAAAAGCTTTACATGATAAACCGGCTTTGCTTATTTAATATTTGGTAGTGGAAAATAGTAATTGTTAAGAACAGGACAATGAAAGTTGTCAGCGTAAACTAATAATATAGAAATAAAAATAACGAACCAAAACGTGATCCGATTAATATGTGTTTAACAGGAACATTTATTTCTTTTATATTGTGAGAAGACAATTAAACAAAATAGGATGACAATAACTATTATCATATACAACTTTTATTAAGATATTTATAGATTAGGGTTATATGTAATAAGTTTAAGAATAATAAAATTCTATTTCCTTGTGTTCTCCAATTTTGTGTTACAAGTCCGATACCTGATTCATTCCTACAAGTTTGGTGTCAGTCCTATTCCTATATCCCTGTTTGACATCGGTTTGCTTATGTGATTAAGAATCACTCCTTGCGATACGACCTCTAAAGGTTTCAAGCTATACGAGCATTCATCAAGTTCAAACTATGCTTGAATTTTTCTACCGTTAACGAGTTGGTCCACATCTTTGTTAGGTTCTCTGCTGTTACTATCTTCTGTATGAAAAACACCTTTTCTTTAATAACATTTTGTATAACGTTCAACCTGACATCAATATACTTTTATCTCGCACGATAGGCAAGATTTTTAGTCAAACTCAATGCACCCAGATTATCACAATAAATAACAGAGTTTTTGCATATACACACCCAAAATATCAACAAGACCATGTAACCATATCGTTTCTTTAACTTTTTCTATCAATGACATATATTCTGTTTATATTGTAGACAAAGCAATTTAGAAGATGAAGTGTTGTTTTCTAACTAATCACACATGCAAGAGGGTTAAAATATAACATGTCAAGCATATCCTTCTTAAGACATCTTTACCATAATCAAAATCAATGCAACAAACAATACCAGTAATTGAATCATTAAAACTGTAAAACAACAAATATTGCTTGTACCTTTCAAGTATTGCTTAATCCACTTAACAACTTACTTGCGAACTTTTTCTAGATAACTCATAAACCCACATTGACAACATGTGCTAAATTTGGTCTTATGCATACTGTGACATACATCAGACTCTTGACTGGATTATAATAAAGAACATGTTTTATGTAATCCTTCTTTGTGTTTGAACTAGATAATGCACCAATGTCAAGTCTAAAATGTGGTTTCAAGGGAATGCAAACAAACTTTGACTGATCCATTTGAAAAGATTGTAGCTCCTTTTCAGTGCACTTTTTCTGTAAGAAGTACAACAGGCCTGATCTTATCCCTCCAAATCTTCACGCCCAAAATTTTCTTGGCTGCACTTAATTCCTTCATGTCAAATTCATTGATTAACAAGCTCTTCATGTTGTTAATTTTAACCTAATTGTTAGCTATAATTAATATGTCACCAACGTATGACAATTGATAAATATATGAACCATCCAACACCTTCCTAGATCATACACGGTTATCAAATTAATTACTAACAAAATAATGAGATATCATAAATGCATCAAATCTCTTGTATCATTGCCTCGGTGACTGTTTCAACCCATATAACGATTTCTTTAGCAGACATATATGGCCTTTCTTCTCAGAGTCAAGAAAACCTTTTAACTGTGACATATAAATTTGTTCTTGTATATTCCCATGCAAAAATGTAGTTTTCATATCTACTTGTTCCAACTTTAAATCCTATGAGCTTAACATGACTAAAAGAACTCGAATGATCTTATGATTCACAACTTATGAGAACACCTCATGGTAATTATTCCCCCCGTTCTGTAAAAAGTCCTTTGCTACTGACTCTGCCTTGAACCTAGCTAGCTCAACTCGTAAGATATTTTCTTTTTTCTTAAAGACCAATTTGCGTCTTACCGACTTTACACTTTTTGGTAATGATTAAAATTCTCGTATCTCATTTGTGTTCAAGAACTGTATCTCCTCATTCATGGTAATTAACTATTGTGATGCTTCTTTACTATCCACTGCCTCTTTATAAGTCCTTTTGTCATAGCCTATCTTTTCAGCCATTTACAAGGCATATGCAATAAGATTAGTTTCACCAACATTAGCACAGGTTAAATACTTGATAGATTCTCTTCTTTCCATCCTTTTTATCCATGTTGCTATACTTTGTGGTTGTTCCTGTTGCACATTTATGGATTCACTTCGCACTATCTTACTTGGAGTTTCAATTTTAAACTTTACTTTTTGGTCAGCACCTTTATCTTTTTTATTCGCAAAATCATCAATCTTCTCTCTGGCTAAACATAAAAGATTCATTAAAAGTAACATTTCTGCTAGGAATAAATATTGGAGTTATATCCTTTGCAGTACACCATATTCTATACCCTTTAACTTTAACAACATACCCTAAGAATATGCATTTCATTGTCTTAGGCTCCAATTTACCATCATTAACATAAGTGCAAGTAGGGCAATCAAATATACACAGGCCAAAATAATCAAAATGAGTACCATATCATACCTCTTGAGGATCTTAAAATCTATTGCAGTCGATGGACTTCTGTTCGCTAGATAAACAGTAGCGTTAATTGCTTCAACTCAAAATTGCTTCGAAAGTCCAACATTTAATCATATACTTCGAGCAAGTTGAGAGTGTTTGGTTCATCCGTTTTGCAACTCCATTTTATTGTGGTGGATGATGTACAATGCAATGTTTCATTATACCTTCCTTTTTGTAGAACCCATCAAATGGTGTTCTGAGTATCTTGACCTATTTTCTGATATTTTTTTCAACCATAGTCTTCCATTGAAACTTTTCAAACACTTCATCATTTGACTTCAAACAATAGGCCTATATTTTTTTTTGGGTAATCATCACTGAATGTGATAAAGTAACTGCATCCTCCATGAGATTGAATCGAAATTGGATCCCATAAATCTGAATGAATATAATCAAGGATAGTAGTAAAAATATGATCATTCGACTTCAGAAAATACACTTAAGACTTTTTTTGAGTAATCATCAATGAATGTAATAAAGTAACTACATCCTCCATTGGATTGAACCAAAGTAGGATCCCACAAATTTGAATGAATATAATCAATGTTACTAATGAAAGTATGATTACTAAATCCAAATTTGATCTTGCGTAGCTTGCCAAGAAAACAAGACTCGTATCATTTCATCTTCCCAGTTATAACTTCATCTAAGAACCTTTTCTTACTAAATATCTCAAGTCTCTGTGCACTTATATGACTCAATCTATGATGTCACAACTTTACACTGTTATCATTTTTCCCTGATGATTGAGAGACAACCATCAATCTAATTATTGTTTTCCCTATGAGGACATAGATTATTTGCTGTAATTTTCTTTTCATTACAGGCATGGTGTCCTTTGACATTTGGAGTTACCTATACCAAAAAAATGATACCTTTGACTATCAAGAGTACCCATGAAAATCAGATTTTTTGTAACCCAGGGATATACTAGACATTAAATACTCTAACAATCCCATCTTGCATTTGGATTTGCACTGGACCGTTGCATTTAACAGCATGCTCTCGATCATCATTCAATCTAACACTACCATTTCATTCTTTAAGAGAACAGAGCCGGTCCATATTGAAAATCATATAATAAGATGCAATAGTGTCTATCAAAACATTACTATCTTTAAATTCTCTTCATCAAAACACTTTTGTATTACAGGTACGCTTGCTTTTTTATCTGTTTTCCTTTTCTATTGCTATAGACATCCCTTTTACGGTCAAAGCATCGACTTTGATTTAGATTGTGAATTACCCATCTTTCTAAAATCCCTTTTCTTACTCTTATCTCTGCTAACAATCAAACCAAATACTTTTTTATTCAATTATTTGGATTGCATAACATCCTTCACTTCACCAACAAAAATTGTCCATCTGCTATACAATATGATATCAATAAAGTTTTCATATGAATTAGGCAAGAAACTTAAAAGGATTATGTTTGAACCTCATCTTTAGTTTTAATTGTGGCACCTTGTATATATAAAATGATTCAATTAAATTTATCAATATGAATCTTCACCTGTGTACTTTCAGTCATCCTTAAGGTATAAAAACACAACTTTTGATATAAACGATTAGTTAGGGATTTCTTTTGATATTCACTTTTAAATCATTTAGGTAATGATGCAACAGTTGTTTCATTAACCACTTCTCTCAAAACTTCATCTCCCAAACTCAACAGTATAGTATTGTATGTCTTTGGCATATCTCATTCTTTTTCGATGCTCCTAAATTCTTTGGCAGTTTTTATTCCTTTTCCAATGATGCTGCACATCCCTACTAAATAAGAAGAGCCCTCATCCTCACTTTCTATGGAGTGCAATCATCTGATCCATTAAATTTCTAAATATTGAACTTGTGAATAGACGTCTTGATAACAAACCCTAGACTTGCAAAAGCACCCTAGACTCTAATACAAATTGTCGCACGAATGGAGTAATATATGATGACAATAAATGATGCGAAGCAAAAAAATTACGTGGTTGGGTCAATATGTGACCTATGTCTATAGACAAGGAGACATATTTCTTTTATCATTGTGAGAAGACGATACAGAGAGAATAGTATGACATCAAGCTCTATCTTATACAACTCTTATTAAGGTATTTACAATCTAGGGTTGCATGAAAAAAATTTAGGGACAGTGAAATTTTATTTCTACAGATGCTAAGGACAATGAAATTCTATTTTCACACGTTCCTAGAATTTTGTTTCACTAGTTTGGCGGTTGACCGACTCTTGATATTGAAGATGATCTACTTCTGACTTTTCAATTGCTCTGACCTTTACGAGTATGGTGCCAATCTCTGTCCATGTCCGGCACTAATTTGTTTAGGTGATTTCACCATCTAACAAGATTCAAAGCATATCTCACTGAAGTACTGTTCCTTTTACTAAAAATTGGATAGGTTGTTTGTTCCGGATTTCCCTTTTTCTTATACTTAGCTTTTGCTAATGTTTGTTCCAGTTAAATTATGTTAGTTGAAGTCATTCCTCACCTGTAAATTGCTAAAAATATGGAACAACTTATCTGAGACTTGCTTGTAGGTGGAATTGAAACAGAAAACGCAATTCTGTCTCGCAGAAATATGAATGTACCTGAAGTAGGAAAATTAATGCTAGGTAGACCTTGGGAAAGAGTGCCCATGAATAAAAAATCTTCTGTTGCCTGTAGCAGTGATTAATGAGCAAACCTTTATCACACATTTGGCTCGAAGAAGAGCTTTGACTTTCCACTTGCTTAATTATGTTAACCTTCTATTCTATTACTAGTGATTGAACCATTATCAAAGCTGGCCAGAGGAAAAGGTTTGACATTCCATCTTTTCTGACAGTGTTAACCGTCTATTTCTTGCAGCGGTCAATGAGGCTCCTCTGCATTTTTGTCCTTCCCTGCTTTGCTGCAGAAACTGCATACAGAATATGGTGGTATGTCACAGGAGCAACCCAGATTCCCTATTTGGGGAGCATGTATGTCAGTGACGCTATTGCATGCTTATTGCAGCTTTGCTCTTGGGTTTACCGTATATCAATTTTTATTCTGGTCTGCATTCTCTACCGACTTATTTGCTGGCTTCAAATACTTAGACTTGAAGAGTTTGCTCAAGTTTTTCAAAAAGAAAGTGAGGTTGGGTCAATCTTGAAAGAACACCTGTGGATCAGAAGAAATCTTCGCATCATAAGCCATCGTTTTCGACGATTCATTTTGTTGTCTCTGGTTCTGGTCACTGCTAGTCAGTTTTTTTCCCTTCTCATGACCACTCGATCTAGTGCTAATAACAACATCTTCGAGGCTGGAGAACTTTTGGTATATTTTATTCTTCACTTCCCTCTATATGATGCGCCACCTAGCTACATTGTTGTTACTCTCATGATAATTTGTAATTACTTGCACTGAATGGGGCAGCTATGCTCCATTAACTTGATGACAGGGCTCTTCATATGCCTAAGAAGTGCAGCAAAGATTACACACAGAGCACAGTCCCTCAAAAGCCTTGCTGCTAAGTGGCATGTTTGTGCCACAATCAACACATACGAAGACATAAATGGGGAGTCTGCAACAAGTCAGATTGCTTCCAGCCAAGTGTTTCCAGTTAACATTGATTTTGTATTGGATGAAGAGGAGGAAGATGCGGATGATGATTTAGATAATAAAAACATGGTGCCAATATTTGCGCACACAATCTCATTCCAGAAGAGGCAGGCTCTAGGTTAGTGAGATTAAAGTATGTATATCACTTCATTATATTCCAAATTTACGAGATACCGTAAGGAGACTGACGACTTTGTGCAGTGACATATCTGGAGAACAATGTCGCGGGGATGACAGTTTATGGATTCATGATGGATAGGACATGGTTGCACACCATATTTGGGATTGAACTGGCTCTTCTACTGTGGCTACTCAACAAGACGATAGGTACATTGTACAGATCTTTTTCATTAAACCGGTATGTAAGTGTAAACCCTGGATTTCAAGTAGCGAACAGTTGTATTACTTCATGTTTCCCCGTACTCTTGGTGATATACATATACTATGCTCTCTTGCCATTTTTATTTTTTTGACCACGGTGCTTTGTGTTTTCTTACAGTGAATTGGTCATGAAGACGTGTAAGCTGTGGCGATATCAATGTAACGTGGTGATGGTGTTAAAGTTTGTTTCTTAAGAAGGTTTACATGATGAAGGATAGGCTCATCCATCCAACTTTCAGGATTGTTCAATATGAAGATTAGCAGTTTGGGAGACCATCTTTGAGACCGTTCCACACCAATTGGGCGTGAGCAGATGAAATTAGAGGAGGTACTTCCATTGCTTGGATCTGTTCTAGAAGAATTTGCTTTTGTACAAATACATTATATGAAGGCGAGCTTTCATTTGTAAAATTGCATTCTTGTGTCATTGTATTGCTTTTTCCAATCTACTCCATCGTCTTAGTGATACTTTGAAAGAAATTTATGTGTAGAATTTATGTATATTTTGTTATTTGCTCATTTGTATATTTATACAATTATTGGTCTAATATTGACCATACATTTGTCAGTAAATATAGAACAAAAGAAAGGGTTAGGATGTATGCTGTTATAACAGAATTGTATAGGCCAGCTTGCGTTAGTGAATTCCTATTATAGCCTTTTATGTGAAATTGCTATTGTGTCCCTCATTTCTTGTTTGTTCTTCTTTGTGTCTTCTTTGTTAACACCACCACTCAAACAAAACCGAGGGCTTCAAACTAGATTCAGTTTGGTAATTAGAGAGAAAAATCTCGTCGATGTCTTAGGCTTTGTGAGGATGTCGGTGAGTTGGTCTGTGATGTTAACATATCTGACCTTAAGTTCTCCTTTTTCCACTTCGTTTATGATGAAGTGTACATCCATTTTGATATGTTTTGTTCCTGAGTGAAAGATTAGGTTTTGAGTTAGCGATCGAGCAACATTGTTGTCGCTCCACATAGTAGGTTTGTGAGAGAGAACCGTAACTCAGATAGTAGGGATGTGAGGTAGATGAATTTGGTAGACACCTGTGAGAGGGCTTGATATTCAGCCTCGGTATTAGATCAAGCTACTGTCGATTGTTTTTTGGAGATCCAAAAAACGAGATTTCCCCCCAAGAAGACTCATACTCTAGTTGTTGATTTTCGATCATTGGGAGAGATGGCCCAGTTGGAGTCACCGTAGGTGTGAAGGTCAAGAGGAGTAGATGATGGTTGAAAAAGCAATCCCAGATTTGAAGTTCCTTTTTGGTAATGCAGAACCCTTTTACATGCAATTCAGTGTATATTTAGAGGATTTCGTAAACACTGACTTAATCTATTTACTGCGAAGCTGATGTTTGGTCTTGTATAACACAAATACTGAAGTGCTTCTATGATACTTCGGTAGAGTGTCGGGTGTTCAAAGGGTGTGCCATCACGCAGAGATAATTTGGTTGCTGCAATGATTGGAGTGGAACAGGGCTTGTATGAAGACATTTTAGTTTTGGTAAGTAAATCTTCAACGTAATGTTTTTGTGAAAGATATAATTCATTTCAGTTTCTATATGCTTCAAAATTAAGAAAATGATTTATGTTTTGAAGCATTTTAAGTGCAAATTGAGACTGTAATTCACTAATAATTGCATGAATAACTTGAGTTAAATTTCTTGTGATTAAGATATTATCCACATAGTAGCACTGTAATGATTCCATTATTGTTTGAAAAGAATAGAGAAGTATTTGACCTTGAATTATGAAACCCCCACTGAGACAGTGCATGTTTTAGTTTATGAAACTAATCCCTAGGGGCTTGTTTCAACCCATAGAGAGCTTTAGCTAGTTTGCAAACATGATGCGGCTGTGTTTTGCTTTCAAATCCTTGTGGCTGATTTATATAAACAGTTTCATGTAAGTCTCTATGTAAAAATGCATTGTTGATGTCAACTTGTTGGATATCTCAGTGATGAGAAATAGCAAGTGACATAATTATTCTGATTGATGAGGCCTTCACAATAGGGCTGAAAATCTCTGAAAAGTCAATGCTAGGGGTTTGATTAAACCCTTTGGCGACAAACTGAGCCTTATGTTTAGAGACAATCCCATCAGCATTATACTTGGTCCGGAGCACCTATTTTGTGTCAAGAATGTGTATGGTGGGCTTGTAGGGAACAAGTGTCCAAGTGTGATTTTGTTGTAAAGCCTTGAATTCATCTTGCATAGCTTGAAAATATATAGGATTATTTAGAGCTTCAGAAACTGTTGTGGGTTGAAACAATTGAAGTCCGATGTCACCTTAGGGTTCAAAATTTAACTAAGAATTGCATAGAGTGCAACCTCGGGTCGTTCTCTTTGAGGAGTCAAAAATGAAATTAATTTCTTAAGTAACTAAATGCAATGCAACCTAAACTATAGAATGAGTTTGATTTGATTAACTATCACTAAAATTGCAATGAATTAAAGTAAACATAAAAAACTTGTTTTTGGTATTTTTAATTTAAAATGAGTGATATGGAATGAAAAACATAAGTGATTAACAATGATAAAAGCAATCCTACAATTCAATAGCACAGGCAATCATCACTTAAATAGATATAGGAGTTAAAAACAATGAACCAAGAGTTATAATCAAGCTTTTAATCCAACAACCGAGCCACCTCGAATTATCACAAAATATTTTTCATGGTCCCAATCTACTAACTGCCACCAGAATAGTAAAACAGAACTAAGGATACTAGAAAACAATGCTCAATTATTACTCAATAATTAATAAAACAGAATTAAAGCCATCAATAAATATAATAATCCAATAATTCAAGTCACCTTGAATAATCACTAAATATTCACTAAAATCTCAATACAAAGTCTTGACTCAAAACAAAGTAATGAAATTAAGCCATAATCAGCACAATATCAGTTGTTAAACAATAATCTAGCCACAAAAATCTTCCAATACAAAGATATAATTAATACATAACTCCAAAATAATTAAATAGTTATCCTAAGAACTAGGAATCACTAAATAATTAAATGGGTAGAAGATAAATGTAGCTTAAGCTCCCTTATGAAGACCCAAGTTTCTGCCATTGCCATTTAATCTTAGGATTAGGACGAACTAGCCACGGAAAACCATAGAAAACGCTGCCAACAGCGAGCTCCGATGATCAACCATAGAAGACAGCGAAGGAGATGACGAAACAATGAGGAAGAAGCCCAGAATCCAAAAGGAAACGAGATAAAAGATGGGAATGATGGTTTGGATTTGTGGGAGATGAGGAAAGAGGACGAAATCGAGCTCTGGGTGAGTGGAATAGTCTGCTGTCCAATAAAACCCTCTTTTTTTTTTTCTTTATGAGTTCTCCCTTATTATTAAAACCAATGCTTCCTATAAACCCTTCTTTGCTGTCTTCCTATTATCACTTGCTATTGTGCATTTTGGTCTCATCCTTTTAACGTCTATGTTTTGCTTTTCTTATTTGTCCATGTGCCTGCGTACTCTTCATGTGTTACTTGCGTTTTGGCCCTTCTTTATTTCCCACTGCTACTGTCGTTTTGTGTTCCTTGCCTCCCCATGTTGTGCTGTCACGTTTTGCTTTTTGGATGCTGTCGTTTTGCCTCTACAATAAAAATTACAAATAATGTAGCATCAATTGTCCTAAAATCAATTAATCACAATTAAACCAAAATATGACAGTTTTGCCTCTTTAAACACAAATTAAATGGAAGGCACAATAATTCAAATAATAATCAAATAATGCAATAAAGACCAATTGTAGTGACAAAAACCAATCTAAATGATATATATATATATGTAAATGAGTTTGTCAACTCCCCCACACTTAATCTTTTGCACTCTTGGGCAAAATATCAGTAAAAAGAAATCCAACGGTTAAACTTAATGCAAGCAAACATAAAACCGTTAAAGCAAGAATATGCAATCAACTCAAGCAACCTCTATCCCTAATCAATCAACACTCATGGAATGCTTTGGTGCAAAGAAACTAACACAAGAGACATAGCAAGATAGAAAGAAGAGAAACGTAACAGATCTTTCATAAGGTACAAGTGTCTCACTCATCTCTCAAATAGGAAAATTTTCACTCAATCCAGCTAGATTATCACCTACAATAGGCTTGTAAAGATTATACTATCTCCAGCACTAACATACCATATATTTATGATCAAAGGGACTTTGTATGGTTGTAATGTTGATGAAACGCTAATGAATGGATGAAATGGAAATACTGACAAGTGTAATGTATGAGTGTTAAGAAATATCTCAAAGTGAGCTAAAATGCAAACATCAAATGAACATTAATGTGCAAATATCAACTTTAAAGAAACAATCTTTAATCTTAAACCACCAAGGGATGCCTTATTTCAAACTTTATTCTTTTTGGCCAAATTATTCCTCTTTCTTTTCTTTTTCCTTTTTTTCAAAATTCTTGCTTTGCTTTTTCTGTACATTTTCTTCTCTTTCTTGCCTTTTCTCTTTTTTTTTTATAGTTATATTGGCATACCTAATCCAAGAAGACAAAAATAGCAACATCAATGATGCACATTTGATCGTGAAGAATATAATGTAACTAATGCAAAACACTTGTTCAAAAACAATGGAGTGAAATGAAAGTGAAGGGCTCAAAGGGGTAAGCAAAGGTCAATTGAAATGACTTGTATTTGGGTGAAAGGTTTTAGAAATGAATGCCCCTATCATGCTTACAAATCTAGGTATTGATGCAGCTTTGAAAAAGAATCTAGACAAATTCTAAAGGCTAACCAAACTAGGTGGAAATCACACAAGATGAGAAAGAAAATTAAGGCTAAAAAATCCTTCCAACAATGCTTTCTCTAAGATATTGCCTTCCTAAAATTAAACTATAAAACAAAGTTAATAACACTACACCAAAGGCACTCCATTATGCTAATCAACTAAGAACAAAAATTACTTAAATCAAAATGCATTCAAACCTAAACATGCCAATATTCATATGCATAAGCAATAAGGATTTGAAAACAAAGCCTAAGGATTGCAAAAGTCAAGTCAGAAGGTGGGAATCACAGCAGCAAATCGCCCATACAACAGTGAAAAACACTAAGGCGAGTGAACACAGAAAGACATAAAATCCAGCAACAATATTCTCAAGCAAGAATCACCTTCCAATCATGCAATACAATTAAGAAATCGACCAATGAGGCAAATGAAAAAGTGATTATAGCAGCAATACTTGAGAAGCAAGAGATAAAATCAATCAATTTAGCTAAAAAAGGTTCAAAATTTTTGAAAATTTCAGATTATTTCAGCTTAATCAAACAAACAGTGCATAATGTGAAGTCAACAAAATGGCAATCCAAGCAGTGACAAAACAAATCAGCAAAAGCAATCCCTCCCCCACACTTAGTCAATACATTTTCCTCAATGTAAGAAAAACAAGTGTAGGCGAAATGGCAAAAACAAGGGGAAACTAAACTAACAAGTACTAAACGAAAATAAACAACTACAACTTCTTCCTATTGGAGAGGTTTCCTTCCCCACACTTACTCCGAACTATCTCAGCAGACAGATATCACCATCAATATAATAGAAACTAAAGGAGAAGGGTGGAAGGGAACACCCTTGTGAATAGGGGGTCTCTGATCCTTATGGTAGTGCTTAAGCAGATGACCATTGGCTTGTGAAATATGACCAGTTGCTTCATCCACCAGCTCTACCATACCAAATGAATGCACCTCGGTAACTTTGAAAGGGCCCTCCCACTTGGTGACGAACTTCCTAAGCATCAACTTTAACCGAGCCTTGAACTTTAGAACCTTGTCACCTTCATCGAACTCTTTCCTCATAATCTATTTGGCATGAATCATTTTCAGCTTGTCTTTGTAGATTCTGGCGTTATCATAAGACTCAAGTCTCATCTCTTCAACCTCTTAGAGTTGCATTGTCCAGTTTTCAAGTGAAGATTCAAGGTCTGCATCACATGCCTTGATCGCCTAATAAGATTTGTGCTTGATCTCTATAGGTAGATGACAAGACTTGCTATAGAGCAACCAGAAAGGAGACATGCCTATAGGGGTCTTGTAGGCAGTCCTGTAAGCCCACAGCACCTCCTTAAGCTTTTTACTCCAATCTTTGCGGAATGATTTCACAATCTTTTCTAGTATCTGCTTCACTTCCCGATTGGAGACTTCAACCAACCCATTTGTCTGAGGGTGGTAAGGAGTGGCCAGCTTGTGATTAACTCCATATTTAGCAAGTAGAGACTTGATGGCCCTATTGCAGAAATGTGTTCCTTGGCCACTGAAAATTGCTCTTGGAATGCCGTACCTACAAAAGATATGAGAACGTAAAAACTTGGCAATAGTAGAAGCATCATCTTTCCTAGTTGGCACTGCCTCTACCCATCTAGACACATAATCTACTGCAAGTAATATGTATGAAAACCCAAATGATGGAGGAAAGGGACCCATAAAATCCATGCCCCAGACATCAAAAATTTCACAAAAATGCATAGGTCTTAAAGGCATTTC
>JANIIA010000002.1:28443923-28455605 GCA_027478495.1 Erythroxylum alaternifolium
GGTTTGATTTGATTAACTATCACTAAAATTGCAATGAATTAAAATAAACATAAAGGACTTGTTTTTGATATTTTAAATTTAAAATGAGTGATATGAAATGATAGTGAGTGGATGGAATGAAAAAATAAGTGACTAACAATGATAAAAGCAACCCTCCAATTCAATAGCATAGGCAATCATCACTTAAACAGATATGGTACTTAATGAACCAAGAGTTATAGTCAAGCTTTTATTCCAACAATAGAGCCTCCTTGAATTGTCACAAAATATTTTCCGAGGTCCCAATCTACTAACTACCACCAGAATAGTAAAATAAAACTAAGGATACTAAAAACCAATGCTCAATTATTACTCAATAATTAATAAAACAGAATTAAAGCTAGCAATAAATATAATAATCCAATAATTCAAGCCACCTTGAATAATCACTAAATATTCACTAAAATCTCAAATACAAAGTCTTGACCCAAAAACAAAGTAATAAAATTAATAAGCCATCATAAGCACAATATCAGTTGCTAAATAATAATCCAGCCATAGAAATCTTCCAATACAAAGATATAATCAATACATAACTCCAAAATAATTAAATAGTTATCCTAAGATCTAGAAATCACTAAATAATTAAATGGGAAGAAGATAAATGTAGCTTAAGCTCCCCTATGAAGACCCAAGCTCCTGCCATTGCCATTGAATCGGAGGATCAGGACGAACTAGCCACAAGAAACCATAGAAAATGCTGCCAACAGCGAGCTCCGACGATCAACCATGGAACATAGCGAAGGAGATGACGGAACAATGAGAAAGAAGCCCAGAATCCAAAAGGAAACAGGATGGAAGATGGAATGATGGTTTGAATTTATAGGAGATGAGGATAAGGGACGAAATCGAGGTCTGGGTGAGTGGAGAAGTCTGCTGTCCAATAAAACCCTCTTTTTTTTCTTTTTGCGTTCTCCCTTTTTATTAAAACAAACGTTTCCTATAAACCCTTCTTTGCTGTCTTCCTATTATCTCTTACTAATGTGCGTTTTGGTCTCATCTTTTCAACGTCTATGTTTTGCTTTTCTTATTTATCCATGTGCCTGCATATTCTTCATGTGTTACTTACGTTTTGGCCCTTCTTTATTTCCCATTGCTGTTGTCGTTTTGTGCTCCTTGCCTCACCATGTTGTGCTGTTATGTCTTGCTTTTTGGATGCTGCCATTTTGCCTCTACAATAAAAATTACAAATAATGTAGCATCGATTGTCCTAAAATCAATTAATCACAATTAAACTAAAATATGACAATTTTGTCCCTTTAAACACATTAAATGTAAAGCATAATAATTCAAATAATAATGAAATATTGCAATAAAGACCAATTATAGTGACAAAACTCATCCAAATGATATGAAAAAATATATAAATAAATGAGTTTGTCATGGATTCAGTGTGAGGATTTAAAGTAAGGGAGAAGGAATAAAGTTTAGGTTTAAAAATTCCACTTTTGGAGCGAGTTTGCATAGGATGATTATTTTACGTTAATGGGAAAAAAGGATTGAGTTCAATGTTTGGTGTGGTCGACATAATGGGATTAGTAAGTTATTTTGATTGTTTGATAAAATTGCAGGATGTGATGGTGAGCAAGGATTCTGAGAGTTTATCTGTCCGTTGGAGGATTCAGTTGTGTAAGAACATTTTGTAGCAAAGGAGTGAGTCATGGCAGCCTTGAGAGCGGTTGAGGTTAGAGTGAAGAGAGGAAGACTTGGTGAAGCTATAGGATGATTTGAGTGCGTGGAAAAAAATTGAGGAAATGGAAATTCTTCCTCATTAAAGACCACAAGACGAGAGATGTTGATTTTCCCTTGATTAATCAAACATTTGTAACCTTGATGCATTGAACTATATACAAGAAAAACACATTTTGTGGTATGAAACCCGAATTTATGGTGAGAATAATATTTGAGATAAGGAAAGTAATTACAAACCAAATATTTTGAGATAGAGATAATTTAGGGGTTTATTATACAACTTTTCAAATGGTGAGAGATTGTTTAGTCTTGGAGATGGGAGGTTATTGATGAGATAGGTGGCTGTAGAGAAGGCTTCTAACTAATAGGTGCGTGGTATGTGAGCATGGGATAAAAGAGTTAGTCCAATTTCAGTGATATATCGATGTTTTCTCTTAGAGAGACACCATTTTATTGGTAAGTGTAAGGACAACTAAACCGTGGTTATATTCCATATTTTGTGAGGTCAGGTAAGAGGGCTTTGTATTCACCTCCCATATCAGTGTGAAGAGCTTTGATTTTTTTTTATTCAATTGGAGTTTAAGATTGTCTTTGAATTTGACAAAAAATGATAGAGTATCAGATTTTAGATTTAGCGGATAAAACCATGTGAATCTTGTTTAGGCATTAACAAAAATAGGATATATTTATGTCCTTCAGTTGAGAGATATAAACAGGGTCCCCAAATATCAGAGTATATGATGTCTAATGGATTTTGAACAGCTATGTCATGAGTTTGAAAAGGTAGTTGATGTAATTTTCCTTACTTATAGGCATGATAATGGGACAGGTTGTTACGATTTATATTGAATTTCATTTAACTTAGAATTTTTTAAAGGCACTGTTGGAAGGATGTCCTAATTTGGCATGCCAAACATTGACATTTTTCTGTGCTATGTTTATCTTACAATGATTGCCTTTCAAAAGAGAAGAAACTTTCTATTATGAAAAATTGGACTTATGAGCAGGGTATGTTTGCACGACTGATATGATTTTGTTGTGCGTTTTATGGCTTTAAGGCTGTAGAGGCCATCCTGAAGCACTCTCTTGAGTAGAATCTTCCCCGTTACTTTGTCCTTAAATAAACAACTTTTATTAGTGAAATTGACAAAAATTTTGTTGTCTTTGGTAAGTTTAGAAATGCTCAGTAGATTTTTGGTTATGTTTGGAACATGCATAATTTGTTTTAGTGCATGAGGTGTGTGGGTATTATCTAGGAAATGTATGTAAGATGAGCCAATATTAGCAATAGGAAGAGAGTTACTATTACCAACAATGAGTTGATCCTTTCCAACGTACTCTAAACTTATTGACAGATTATTAAGGTCTGTTGTTACATGATTTGTAGCCCTACTGCCTATAAACCATGTATTGTTATTAACTACTTCTGATTAAGTATATCCATGCTGATTTTAAGCCAAATAGGATTGAAGATAGTTTTGTGCATTGTTCTATGTTTGTTCGGTGAAGATGTTCTGCCTCCATGGTTAGGTAATGTTACCTTGCCATGATATATCAAACTTTTTGGGACATTTTAGTGTTTCATGGCTGGATTTGTGGCAAAGCTGACAAAAGATTATGTTTCCATTCTATCTGTCTCCTCTCCCACGATTTCCTCTTCCTCTAAATCCACTTCTTCCTCATTGATTGTTCTGATTGAAAGTTGTAGAGTTTATAGTCAGTGATGAGATATCTTCTTGATGCATAGCAAAGCTTATTATGTTCAACTGCTCTATTCTTGTTTGCTTTATTGTGTTATCAAAGTTGACTTTAACAAAGCTTTTGATTAGATAAGTTGGAAATATGTATTCAACTTGTTTGAAGACCTCTTTTCTCCTTATCTATTCATATTATCCATAGAGACATTGACTCAACTTTTGAAGCATAACATCCTGAGGCACCCCAGTTTCAAGTATCTAAATAAGTGTAAGAAGATTAAGCTAACTAGTTTATGTTTTAGAGATGACTTACCACTCTTCTCTAAAGTTGAAGCAAAATTAGTTTAAGCTTTGATGACGTCTCTAAGACAGTTCAGGAAGCTATCTAGCCTAGACATTAACTACAACAAAAGCCACACTATTCTGGCCATTAGTTTTATGCCATATGCAGAAAAACTTAGAGCTTTAACTGATATGCCTATTAAAGCCCCTCCTCTATTGTGCTAAGGGCTACCTATGGTGACAAAGAGATTACAATTGAAGGAATGCTTAACCTTGATGGAAAAAATCCAAAAGAGATTGAGTAGTTAGACTAATAAGGAGCTTTCTTTTGGTAAAAAACTCTAACTAATAAAATCTATATCCAATTTTATGCATATCTATTGGATTTCACATATGTTCTTATTTAAATGCTTAATCAAGACCACTGAGGGGATAAAGAGGAAATTTTTATGGGAAAAATTGATGCTAGTAAATATAATGCTAAGGTCAAATAATTGGAGGTTTGTAAATCCTTTGATGAGGGGGGACTTGGTATTGCTTTTATAATCGTAATCAATAAGGTTTTAATGGTTAAGAGATTATGGAGAGTGTCAATGGATAAAGAATCATTATATATAAGGTAGATGCACATTCATATTTTAAATAGGGACAATATTTGGTCTCTTGATTCACCACTCAGTTGCTTAAGTTGAGAAGTACAATTGAGCTAATATAAGTAGTAGAATTAGGGATGGCATATTAACATTTTATATTATGGAAATTAGACAGGAAATAAAGATTTAAATAATAATATGCAAGTTGTCCAAGTCTTGAATCAAATTCCAACTTAAGCAAAGGTTAGTAGGTGGATTGAAAAAGGGAAATAGGGGAACTTTCCAAGGGAATTGATTCAGTTCGTTCTAAATTATCATCCTAATACGAAGATAAGGGCTTGTTATATTTGGAACAATCACCTTAATGGTAAATTCATAAATAAAGATTATAAGGAGTGGATTAGACCAAGAGCATAGATTGTGGCTTAGAATAAACCAATATGGGATAGAAATCTTAGACCTAGAGACTCCTTTATTATGTAGTTTATGGCTAAAATAAAGTTAAAACAATAGAGATGCTCCATTTTCTCCAAATGTAAGATACTTGCACTCTATGCAGACTAGAGGTAGAAATTGTCACATTTGTTCTTCCATTGCGACTTTTATAAAGCGATAAAGGAACAAGTAAAGGGTCCCATGAAATGGAGAGCTAATGTATGTTACTACTTGGATATTATTAGATAGCTACTAGAAAGTCTCAACTTTCTCACTGGAAGTTGCTTATTTAATCTCATTTGCTACCTTCCTATAAACCGTTTAAAGGGACAGAAACTTAAGGAGATTCAAATATAAAGAAAAATAACTTGGAATATCTATGAATCAAGTTTATACAAGGGCATAAGCAAACCGTTTCAAGGAATTTAATGATCTAAGTGGGCATATATTGTGCATTTGGAGAATTGATTAAGAAGTTCCTTGTTCGCATACAATTCCATAAGTTGGAAGATATTAAATACAACCTACTTTTGTTATGAATCAGTCTATAACTACTAGAAAATTTTAAGAGGTTTTGTATAGATGTTATTATTTAAGAGAGGTGTTAGAAGTGACATTTACAGTCGCTTGAAGATGTATAAAGGAAGCTAGGATAACTTAAAGGAGCTCATCTTCCAAGTAGTGGTTCTACTTGCCTATAATTAATGTAGCATTCAAAGTTAGCAAATCAGAGTCTTATCTAATTAAGTGAGGTATGGAGAAAGGACTTATAGTTAGTCATTGTCATATTTGGTCTTGGTTTGAAATTTCTTATATGTATCCCAGTCCTCTCTAGCAAGGAGCTCTACTTCAGATACAAAGCTGGTGGATGCGAGGATAAGGAATACTCCCACAACCTACTTGTTAGTGTTTGTTGATAATACGCTCCCATTTTATAGGGTAATATCTAACATGTTGGCATTGAGTTTTGTAATATGTAATGGCTAAAAAAATGTAAAGTGCTTGCTATGTTATAATTAACAGTTGGTTCCCAATTTTTTGGAAATTTTTTTAAAATTTCCCAAATTGTAATTTAATAGGCAAGATTACACGTCTAAATTCTTCTGTACATGAACTCAGAATTTTCATTCCTATGATGTTTAATGAGGAGAAAATAGGGAGTCTAAATGACAGTTTTTCAAAGAAGATGTGAAATCAATAGTCTTTAACCTAATCCTAAAAAAGGCCTCAGGACTTGATGAGCTAAATTTTTTATTTTTTTAGAAAGCATGGAACTTAGTGGGGACTAAATTTTAAAATCCATTTTGGAGTTCCTTTGCGATGGAAATATGTTTAAAGATATAAATAGAGCCCACATTTGCTTAATTCCAAAGGGGCTTATTATAATCAATATTTAAGATAGCTACCAAGTTAAAAGGCACTCTTTAGTCAATCAATAATCCTATTTAATGGGCTTTTATCTATGGGAGAAGTATAAGGGACAACAGATATCTATAAAACTTTTGATTTAATTCTTAGAGTTTTATCCTAAAAGCAATGGAAGCCCTAAGATATCCTAGCTTCTTCATCTTTTAGCATCTTTGTTAATGGAAAAACAATCCAACTTTTCAAAGAAGGAAAAGGATTAAAAAAGGTGATCCTTTTATTCCCTATTTATTCATAATATATATTAACTTTCTTTCAGGAAGAAAAGATAAGGACATTATGGAGAAAAGTATACTTACTATATCAGTAAAAGGCTAAATCTTAACCACCTATCCTTTGTAGATGTTTTTATTCTATTATTTATATTAAATGAAATGTCAATAAGAATCCGTATGGAAACTATGTATCAATTTAGCAACTTATCTAGCCTTAATAGTAATCAAGAGAATAGTTGTGTGTCAAGAGGAAATGCCAATGTAGTTGAAGCATTGGCAAATGTAGCTAGTTTAAAACTTGACACACCTCTATTTAAAAATCTTAGTGTCCCAATTACTACATCAAGACTTATTAAAAAAGATTGCCAACCTTTGTTTGATGCCATTTAAAGAAGAATAGGAAGCTGGAATAACACGTGTCTCTCTTATACTAGTATATTACAACTTAATTTATCAATTCTGAATAACCTTCATTTGCATAGGAGTTCTCATCTGAGCCTCCTTTGTTACAATTAAGGCAATAAATATGTTAATTAAGAACTTTTGTGGACTTAAGGCCCTAATAAATCAACTTAAGTAAGAGTAAAATGGAAAGATGTCTATATCTCTAAGGATACAGAGGGGGATTAAGGTGCAACTCTATTAAAGTTGTGAATGAAATGCTTTTGGAAAAAAGAATATGGAAAATTTATATTTAAAAAGGTTCCTTATGCGTAAGATGGACATAGTCTCACTTTCTTAATAAAGAAAACTTCTAAAACCTCAAGCTTCATGCAAACATATCGTAGATATTATTAAAATTACTAAATTGTGTGGTACTATAATTCGACATATGAAATGCATAGTTGGTAGTAAAAAAGACAATTTTCTTGATTTGACAATTGACCCAATCCTAGTCCTCTATTCAATCTTTCGAGCTCCCAAAGGCTCAACTTTTTAATGCCATTTGATGTTAAGGTTAAAAGAGTTGTAAGAAATGGATCCTGGAGCTATCACTTGAGAGGATTCACATTTATCTTGGCCAATATATATAATTACAATCCTAATCATATAAGAGAATACTTAATCATTTCACCTACTCATAACTCATGTGTGTTTACAAATAAAACTTGTCTTAAAATTTTCAACCTTTCACCTCTAAAGGTTACTTGGTATAAACTAGTGTGGGACTAGAATTGTCTCCTTAAGCAACCTTCATATTATGGTTAGTTTTGAAGTAAAGACTCTAAACTAAAGATAAAATTAAAGGCAGTTCAATCATTCACACATGCTGTCTTTATCAACGGGAACAAGAATCCATCAATCACTTATTTTTCTAATGTTCATACTCTTTAATTGTTTAAGGATAGGTTAAGGACTAGTGTAAGTAGGTTTACATTGAAAAAGAATGAAATATCACCTAATGAGCATGCGAAGTTAGATACAATTCTAAAAGGGACTTGAAACTTTTAAGGATTTCCTTCAACTACTGCATTTATAAAAAATGGAGAGAAAGTAACTTGAGAGTCTTCCAACAATTGCAAATTGTAGGGATGGCAATAGGTCGGGTCTGGCCTAGGCCCTAGAGAGGTTGCTTTATCTGAACTCAGCCTGAGTCGGTTTATTATTTTTTAGAAAATTTCAAAATGACGTTATTTTGTTGTTTCCCAGCAGGCACAAAGAATAAGAGCCGACGCTTAGCCTAGGCCAAAACTACCATCCCTAACAACTTGACACTGATAGCCTATCTATAAATTTTAGGAATTGGATAAAAAGAGGTTATTCTAGTAAAAGGAAACAAAGTTTAGTTGAGTGATGAGATGAAAAGTGCTTAGAATATTTAACTAATATGCTTGGTTGAACCTTTAATATTTTTAGTGCTAGAATAAAGAGTATCGAATTCTAGAATACTAGTTTCTAATCCTTCAGAAGCTTTATTGCTTTCAAGTTTTTGGATTTTGGATTGTAAGTTTTCGATTTCCCTTTTTTCTAAATACCTTAGTGTGCCTTGATCTTCTTTTGTGCTTGACTTGATCTTCATTTTGAAGATTCTAAACTTCATCTTCCTTTTATCAACTTCAGGAAGTTTCTTCTTAAATTATATGTGGTTATATCTTGTTATTATATAGCTTCTCATCAATATAACAAACTCATTAGTAGGATTTGTGATTACTATCATTAAAACATTGATTGGAACTTCCTTTAGTTTACAAATTTTCCCTTTTTCATGATGAAAAAATATTTATGATATTAGAGAACAGTAATAATATTAAGCACATATGCAAATATCTATATTAAGATAATGATTAGTTCCTGCTTAATTCATACATGAAACATAATTCAATGTCAAACATAAAAAGGGATATTCAGCATAAAGTAAATGAAATATCAATAAGAAAAGAGAATTTCAATATTGTATAAAAGAAATATCCATATATAAAATAAATTTTAAAAGTTACCTCTTTACAAAATTCACACTTCCCTTGAATCTAATATCACTAAATTGCTTACCCCCTTTTTAAAACCATAAAAAATCAATTAGTTGGAGGAGGAAAGTGGGACTCAATTAAATGATATGGGTCGTCATGACAATACATTATGATGTCTTAGAAGGAGTCAAGTCCGACAAGCATCAAATAGAGACCAATGATATGATCAAGAGGGAGTAGTCTCATCATTTGCAAGTAACTCAATGCTATAACTTATTAGAGGATTATCATAGCCAATTCCATATGAAGGAGCCTCATGTACTATTGAAGGCTACTAGGGTTAGAGATAGCGAGTTTGATACTTAATAGTTGTTAGACGAGCATTAGAAAGAGAGCAATAACATCCACAAGTAGCTCATAGTATGACTCAGTAGAGGATTATCAGAGCCAATACCATATGGAGAAGCCTTATCTACTGTTGAAGGCTACTACGGTTAGAGCTGTTATTGCTAGTGTAGGTAAGCCATTTGACTATCAATTAAATAGTAATTCATAAGATTAAAAGTGTTAGAGTAAGAAAAGAAATCAAAATCAATGTCATCACTAGTAGAAGGAATGTGAAAATGCTAGAAGATGAGGCAAGTATTAGGCTGTAAGGAACGTTTTGCTTCTTTTTCGTGTTTTGATGGAAATTCACCATATTGAGCAAAATAGAGAGAGCAAGATTAATGGTTTCTCCTAACATAAGTGTAGCGAGGAATCAAAGTTTATCATGGCTCAGAAATGTAAAATGATCACCAACAAAAACAAAATTGAACTTATTAAAAAGATGATGAAATTGAATAATGGCATTGAGGTTATAAACATCTTTGGGTTTTCTAATGACCTTTAAACTATTACCTAGCTCAAAGATAATTTTAACTCTATTAGTCATAGATTAAGGTCACATTTTATATTAGGTACAAAAAATATAATAAGCAAGATTTCTAAGAATATAGATTCCTATTATCTTAATTATAAGATCATAAGTGAGATGAATATCGACTCTATATGTTTATCTCAAGTGATTTTTTGGGGATGACTCTTGAGTCCTCCAAATCCTAGAAGGAGTGAGGTTAGCTCTACCTCAAGTCACTGTCTTAGACACAAAATTATGGTTCCCTTTAGTTCTTACCATGGGTTAGATGAAGGACAAAGGATAAAGATTATAGAGATAGATAAGAAAGGTTCAAAGAGGGTATAAAAACTAATAGTCTATGGTCATTTACAAGAAAGACACTTCCATATTCAATTACACTAGCTTCAGATAGATAAGAAAGGTTCAAAGAGGGTATAAGTACTAATGGTGTATGGTCATCCACAGGAAAAACAAATTCCATAAATTCAATTACACCAACGTTAATTCTTTAAACATCACAACAAGTAAGATGCAGCATGAATTATGAAGTGTGCACAGTTGATAACTAATCAAAATCAAAGTAGTTTGAAGAAGTAAAAATAAGACCAAAAAATATGATTTGAAAAGTACAATCACATAAAAGAAAAATGGCTTTAATGTTGTGAGAATGAACCATAACTAAAAGAAATCCTAATTTCTTTATGGATGTCAAAGTTAATATCTTTTAATGGAATTTGAATTGAATTTTTTCTACAAAATTGAACATTGAAAAAGCTCATAAACATCTTTTGATTGAATTAATGGATCATCAAATTTACAACAAATTGCAAAAATTCGTGTAAGGTAAAACATTCCTAGCTTTTATTAAGAAAAGTACCAAATCTCAAAATTAATAAGATTGAATACATCTGATGTAATTGAGGGTTGAAGATCTAAAATTACCCTTCATTTTTACTAATAAACCAATAATGTGAAAGAATACCTAAAATATGCAGGAATTAAAGAATCTTGAATTTTGAAATTCTAACTCGCCCTTAGATCTCAATTGGATTCAATATAAAGTAAATTTCATGAAATCAAAAATATAAATATATTTAAAATTATGCAAATAAGACAGATTAATCAATAATTAGAGAGGCAAAATTGGAAATGAGGATGTAGAGTAAGAAAGCTTCTCCAGTCCTCTCCATCCATCCTACTTTATTTCATTTCTACCTCACCACTCCTTCCTTCCTCCCCTAAATCTGAGGGTTCTACTCTCCTTATTTTCCACTCGTTCTCCTTCATAGCTTCAACTGATAGTAGTCCATTGTTAATCTAAGGGTATAATTCGAATTTTAATTTTCTTCTACATCTATCTTTTCTTTTTTGGGAACCAATCTTCTGAAACAACTTTCCTCGAGTTTTATTTTTTGCTCAGCATGGCTATGCATAGACAGACTGTAGACATTATGTAGCGCCACTTATATGAATTTCTTTCTCTACACTTAAATGCCTGCCCCCTTTCCTCAACACCAAGCTTGGTTGTTGGTACCCCGTCCTTGCGAGTCACGTGCTCGACGTCCTAAATGACATCTGGACGTGCATCCCACAAAGGTGGCGTGCCTATACCAGCCAATCCTCAAAAGAACTCACTTTACCTATTTTTGGACATATATGTGGGAAAACTCAAGGTGGAATTTTGATTTGATCTCTTCAGAGCATTTTGTTCCCCTTTGGTCTTAAGTTTCTAATGACACCAAAATCATTCAATTTGGTTTAGAAATTTGAAAGTTAGGGCCCAAACATTTTCAAACTGTTATTAGCTGAAATAGTACACTGTACCTAAATTTCATCCAGAAATTGAAAGTCCTAGGGACTGAATTAAAATTCAATTCCTTCAGATAGGTTGTAGCTCTATGTTTCTAGTTTATTTAGAAACAAGAATCATCTCATTTGAAGGTCAGACAACAAAGTTATGGCTGAAGGAATCAAACAAGGTTTTGTCCTCAATCATAT
>JANIIA010000002.1:28455705-28482797 GCA_027478495.1 Erythroxylum alaternifolium
GCTTGCTTAAATCCTTGGCCTCTTGTATTGCTGTTACTTTGGGTCTCCATCTTTTTGGAAGACTTCTGAGGATCTTTCTGACATGATCCTGACTATCGTGAATTCTCCTTAGAGCTTTAAGTCCATTAATGATTGTTTGAAATCACCCAAACATTTGATCAATAGACTCATCATATTTCATCTTGAATAGCTCATACTGATGAACAAGAATATCAATCTTGGATTCTTTCACCTGGTTTGTGCCTTCATGTCTAATGACTAATGTGTCCCACATTTCCTTTGTAGATTCGCATCCATGAACCTTATCATATTCACTTCTGCTTAATGCACAACTTAAAAAGAACTTGGCCTTTGAATTTAATGGAACACAAGTTTTCTGATCAACTGACCATTCATCACAAGAAATGCTTTTCCCTTCGTAGTCTATTGGAATATATAAACCACTTTCAATGATATCCCAAAGATCAATGTATGTGAATTCTATGAAGAGTCACATTCTTTCCTTCCAATAATGATAATCTTCACCAATGAATACAGGAGGTCTTGTGACTGAGGCACCTTCAGTTATAAAAATATGTGATTTAGCCATGGATCTTTGTCTTCACTTTGTAACTGTGTTTCTTGGAAACTTCGCTCTGATACCAACTGAAGTAAATCACTTGTTATTATAGAAATCACGAAATCTGTAAGAATACACAAGAAGGGGGTTGAATTGTGATAAATCGTCTAAGATTGAAATCTTTAAAAACTTCTTAATTTTCTTAAAAGATTAAGATAATTTACAAAACAACGAACTTTATTCGTTTGAGTAATGCAACAACAGAAGTAATATCTATTCTTCTAACAACATGAAATTAAAGAGATAAGGGTTAGAGAATATGACACTGCGATTTATACTAGTTCACCTTTAACCTTAGGGTTACGCCCAGTCCTCAGAGTATATCTGACATTTCACTATCTCTTTCAACTTTTACAAGTATTATTTCACACTTCCAGAGCCTCTTTAGGTCTCTTTCACAAAGTATTCTTTATCTGCTATCTTAGCCTCTTCAAGCTGTAGCCTTCCTTTTCACTGAAAAGATTTTGAGTTTTTTAAACTCACGTTATAGGTAGACTTGATCTCTCTTCTTTCTTCTTTTCACATGAGCTATTTTTTCACAATATTGTAAGTAAAGAAATGAAAGTTGAAGGTTTAGAGTTATAAGGTTGTGTCTTGTGTATATTGTATATTTTTTATGACTATAAGTGATATTTATAGTATAAATCTCTAATGGTCTTCTTGAAAACTACTTGTAGAATCTTTAGAGATCAGTTGTTATTTGAGTCCTATAATTAACTCCAACTAACTAACTAACTGACGTTGTAAGTTGTTCTTTAATTATAATGTCTTGATTTGTTTTGTATAATTCGTCTTATGTCCTTGCTTCGTCTGATGTCTTCGCTTCGTGTGATGACTTTGTTTCATCTAATGACTTCGCTTTGTCTGATGACTTCGCTTCGTCTGATGACTTCGCTTGAATATCATCTTAACTTTATGATTTATGCCTTTTCCATTTATCTGCACAATTAACAAACTCATCAAAACAGTTCACACACTCTTCTATTATTATTGTTATTTGACTTTGAACAAAATCAATAAAAGGAGTGAAGTCTCGTTGACTTAACAGATGATTCGATGCTCTTGTGTGGAGCCAATACTCACTCAATCAATATCATCATATAAGTTCTTGACTTATTCATGGACTCTTCTGAATTAAAATATAATCTTAAGAAGAGTTGTATTCTAGTTTCAGATAATGTAAGGATCTATGGGGACATTAGAAAAATTACAGGACTCAGCAATAGTTCAATGCCATTTAAATACTTAGGTGTTCCTATTATAGCATATAACTCAAAGTTCCAGGAGTAATTTTTTATTATTAAAAGAGTGAATTCTTGGGTTATGGCTAGGCAAAACCGCTTGCGTTCTTATGCAGCTCGACTTACACTAATCATTTCAGTTTTTAATATTCTGTATATATACATTGGTCTACCCATGTTACCTTACCTAGAAAGGTTATCAAGGAGTTGGAAAGAATCATGAGAACCTTCCTTTGGATAGGTCAGGTAAGAAATTCTAGAAAAATGAGAGTGAAATGGCAAGAGGTTACGATGCAGAAAAAATAGGTTAGACTTGGAATTATCCTAATCTCTAATATATTAAAATTTTTAATATGTAAAAGATTATGAAAGCTATACACTGATAGAAATTTCTTATAGAAAAAATGGATACATGGAATATTTTTTTACAAACTCTAAATTTTGGAGGATAGATTACTCTCGAGAAGGCTCCTAAATATTAAAACAGATGATGCAACTATGTGCTACCATCTACCTGTATACACATTATTAGAAATGGTGAGAAAACATATGTGGTTTGATAACTGGATGGACATTAGTCTATTCATCTCCTCTCCAGAATTTCAGAGGTTGCTTAACATAATGCCCTTAAGTGTAAAAGTTTCTTCTTTGATTGTCTATGATGAATAGTGAGTTAATTTTAGAGGATTCATATCACTTATGACTCACTTTAACCTACTATCCAATACAACTGAGGAAGATCGTATTATTTGGAAGCTCACTATAGATGGCTTTTTCTTTAACAATTATGTTATAGTTTTCTTTCTGATGATGCAATGGTAATCCCATGATGCTCCTTGTTATGGCATAATACCATTAGTCCTAAAGCAGCATTCATCACCTAGCTAGCTATTAAGAGCAAACTCCTAATGATGGATCAGTGGCATGGTAATACTAATGACTTATATGTTCTTTGTAACTTGGCTTCTGAAGATCGTGATCATCTTTTCTTTCAATGTAATTATTCTAAAGCTATATGAAGTTGTATTATGCATTTGATAATAGTACAATGACATAGCTATGATTGGGAGTTTGTATTGCATTCGACAATCAGTAAATCAAGAAAAGGAGCTCCCAATGCTATCCTTTTTTTGTAGCATTCTCAATGTCTATTTATTGAAAGAAAGAAAAAGGCAAAGATTCACAGACACAAAGGATAAGAAATACCAACTATTTGACAGAAATATCAACCTTACTCTAGTAGGAATTTTTGCCAAAGATGCTTAACAGTTTCTTACCACTGACGTGAAGAGAATATGGCAATTATAATACTTCTACATTTTAACATTTTTTGATTTATTCTATTTACCTTCCTTGGTTATCTTTTTTAATATAGATTAGCCTCCTTTAGTTCTTGAACTCATTGTAATGAAGTAGCCTCCTTTAGTTCTTGAACTCATTGTAATGAAGTGATAGTTTTATCTATAGTAATTTATTATTCATTTACCAAAAACATTTACTAAGCCACTAAAATTATGACAAAATCATAATTATGATATTCAATTTGCATTTATATAGTATTCACAAATTTTAACAAATTTTTTTAACAATATACTTAATTAACAACAACCGATATAAATAAGTTCAAGAAATTTACTTAATATAAATTAAAAGCTAATTGAACAATAATTTAAAGAATATAGAGAGGAGAAAATGCAAATTGGTTTATATTGATTCGACAAATAACCTTTGCCTAAGTCTACTCCCAAGACTCTTCTTAGGATTTGACTATAATTCTTCTTTCAAAGAGAAGAATAACCTTCGTATAATCTTCTTGATAAAGAGGAACCCTTCTTACAAGCTTTTTACAAGGTGAATAAGAAGTTTAATCCTACTTAGAAAACTCCTATGTACAATATTCAACACCCTAACAAAGTATTACAACTTAAAAATATCTCACATATTTACTTGATAACTCCAAAATGGCTCACTTATATAAATATGACACAATGATACTAAAATGATAGAAAAAATATTTCAAATTTATGTATTCAAAACCCAAAACTTTTTTCATAGTAGAACTAATAAGAAAAAACACCTATGTAATAGTTGTCGAAGTCAAGAACTAAATGTGACAACAGTTATATACAATGCATTAGTTGACTAGTATGTATTAAATGTTCTATATTCATCAATTGTTAGATCACTAGTCAATTAGTAGGCATATTGGTTGACCAATGTATTAACCGATATTACAAAAAAACTCATGATACATCAAATTTAATAACTTTAGCCTATATCGGTCGACCAGTAACCCATATAGGTCAACTAGTCACCCTAAAAAATGATTTTAACACCTTTAAATAAAAAAAATTAATTTGAATAATCGAAATATAAATTAAAAACTTCCCAAAAATTTCCCCAAAGTTTGTTTTAAAGATCAAAACAGCTATATATAAAATCCCAAAGCTTCAATGCCTCTTGTTGAATGAAAAGAATCATGTAATGAAGTTAAATGAAATGTTTATGCACGGAGAGCCTTTTGGATCATCAAATTAATAAATTGAGGATGCATATAATAATGCAAAATATAAAATGACCTTAATGAGCCTTGATCATATTCTATTCTTATTTTTGTCTTTATTTTATTAATTATAAACTTCAACTTCTCATGTTCAATTTTATAACCTATCTTCTTTAGTTTATGACTTCATTTTGTTCCAATATTTCTTTTCATAAAAATAATAAACACATTAGTATTAATTATATTTTGTTATTGGAACCTCCCTTGGTTCAATAATCTCCCCCTTTTGATGATGACAAAACACTTGAAATATTCAATAACAATAATAATGAAATTAAGCACACAAATAAATATCAAAATAATGATTACCTCCCCCATAATTCATGTATAAAATATAATTCAATGTAAAGAGTATAATTCAATATAAAGAAAAAAGAGATTCAAAATCAAACAAAAATGTATACATGAAGATAACATAAATTTACTCAAGCATAAAACATAAAATACAAAAAGTATGAAACAACAAAATAATCACTTCCCATAAATTTCATCACTCCCCCTAAATGTTATCGCTCCCCCTAAATCTAATATCACCAAACTTTCTTCCCTTTTTGGGAATCATCAAAAATAGATCTATTAAATAAAAACTCAAAATATAAAGTGTGATGCATTAAACTAAATTGATTAAAAGGATAAATTTGATCAAGATTGCCAAACTTTCTAACTAGAAATTGGCAATGAAAATTTAAATAGTTAAAACAAAAGGTCAAATTTGATATAACAAAATTAAAGATGTATTGATATAATTGAAAGGAAAAAAACTTAACTCCTTTTACAATTTAACTATAATGACATCAATTTGAAAAATAATTTAATAAAAAGAAGTTTTGAAAATTCCAAACGTGAAATTCAAGAATGACAAATTTTCCATTTAATGTAATCTAATTAGACTTTTATGTAATGTTGGATGATTTTTTTAAAAAGGGAAAGAGTGAATTGTTTAGGGTTTTGGAGGATAAAATATGAGAATAGAAGAAAAGATAAGAAGATTGCCTTTAGATTATAAAGACTGGTCGACCATAAGGCTATACTAGTCAACTAAAGTTTGTCTTGAATAGGATATATAGAGCAGTTTTGAACAAATGATGAGAAAGCTAAAATTTTACTTTGAACTTACTACATTGTTTGAATAATGACTAGTTTGGTTGATTAGTATATAAATCCATTCTATTTACAAACTCACTAGAAAGAAAAGTACTTTATACAAAGGGATATTGGTTGACCACTTTAAAACAGTGGCCGACTAGTGTGAGTAATTAGATGACTAGAACTTACAAACTCATTGGAAAGAAAATGTTTTTAGAAAAAGGGATATTTGTTGACCACTTTAACATATTGGTCAACTAATGTGAGTAACTGGATGATTAGAACTTCAACAAGAATATCATACAAACTATGTAAATTCTTTAAAACGGGACATTGATCAACCGCTGTAAGATATTGGTCAACAAGTTTCAATATTTGATGACTAGATCTTTAAACAAACAAAGAACAAACTCCTTCAAAAGGGAAAAAACAAGATTTTTAGCTACATTGGTTAACCATACTAGGACATTAGTCGACCAGTATGTTTTGTAATGCTAGATAACAACCTTAAAACTCGAATTTTAAACATTAAAACACATAATAAGTCATGGTAATATCGATCAAGAAATTTCAAAAATCTTAAAGGGGACTTTAAACACACAAAGTCAATCAAGATTATAAATGAGGATCATTATCATATAGAATTTCAATCAAACATACCTAATTCTCTTCTAATTGAGCAAAATTTATCCTTATTTAAAATTTTAGTGAAATAATTACCTATTTATTATAAAATTCTAACTTCTTGTCCTCATTTTGTATAATAATTTCTAAATATTAGGTACTACGGTCCACACTTTAAAAACATTATACGTAATAATCATTACTAAGAATTTAAACTTAAATTGACATATAAATACAAGTTATCAAATATTTCTAAATTATGAAATTATAAGTACCTCATGTTCAACATTACTTATAATACATTTAAATGAATATTCTTCTTGAGTTTACAATCCATTGAAGGCTTCTCATCCTTCTTATCTATCTCACTATGTTTAACAATTGTCACTTTTGAAAGGTCTTTGGTGGCTAAATTCTCAACATCCCAGAATAACATAATTTAGACTTTTTTTTAGACTAAAGGCTATATTCATTGTGAAAAAATGCATAAACTCATTAATAATACTCAATTTAGTAACTATTATCGCTATTATATCCTGACAACCATGGTAATCAATGTGGTTTAGGAAACCAAATATGCTTGGTTCCTTGGTTGTTAGGTTTCTTACTTCTTTTTTAACCTAGAATTTCAATTTTTTGCTTAACATTCTTTGTTTTAAAAAATAAAATATATCAACATGTCCATACTTACCATAAAAATGGCATACCATGTTATATGAGTGATGATAATACATATACGCGTTTATTTATATGTATGCATAATATGGAATCATCTTTTGGACGTTAAAGTTATTGAATGTTTTCCTAAGTTAGTGAATTGTTCTCTGATTAATGTGATGCCTCCTATGAATGGAACCTTGATGTATGCTTCTTTAAGGCCCAAAAAGGTGTGAGTAGGTTTACATGTTATCATAGAATTTATGCTATCCTTAGATAATGGTGAACTCTAAGCCAAGGTTATGAGCTATATATGAAAGCATAGTGCTTGTTTTTAGGATTAGTCTTAGTGGATGTGGAATATGCATATATGCTCTTAGTTATGAAAGTATCAAGCTCATTTGTCATATTAGGCAATGGTTCTTCACTATGCGAATATTTTCCTTTGATAGATGTGGTTCTAGAATTGACTTGACTTCTATAGTTATATCTTATTCCATGCCTATCGTTGGAATTCTCTTTGTCATGACCCGGAACCACATCAGGCACATAACAACTGCCACACACCCAAGCTAAGGTTACTCACAGTACCTTTAACTTGACTAGGCAAGGCTAACTTAATATCTTTAAAATGTTTCGACAACACAATGGCTTTATTTAAAAATCCCAAAACTCAATTAAAACACTTATAAATCAGTTTTAAACTCACTTCTATATTTACATTAAAATTGTACCACAACTACTGGACTTTTAAGTCCACTCAAGAGTAATCTCAATGACAATACAAAAGGTTCATACTTAAGGTTATTTACAAACTATAAGATAGTCAAGAGTTAATTTACAAAATTATAAAGAATATCAACATAATCATGAGCCATTATATAAAAAAAGTACAAAATAGAGGCTACCCACGTGTGGTAATGCCAAAAAAATGTCAAAAGACCGCACAAACCAATCAAAGCTTCAAGCTCACCAAATTAACCTGCATGGTTGGAAAGCAGAGGGGGTGAGTACACTATATACGTACTAAGTGAGTAAGAAAAAAACATATATTACAAACAGAACCAATACACACCAAAACGATCAAAATAATGTAAGGACAGTTTTATACATCTAACATGTATATAACCAACTATGAAGTGAACATACGGGACATAGAAACACACAGGCCTAGTATATGACTCATCCCATATTAGTTAGGAACTATATAGGCCTAGCCTACTATTCACTCATCTAATGAACATAGGTTCCAGTTCCAGTACATAAGAGCAGAAAAGCATCACATGTAAAATCAAATCTTGTCAAGAAGTAAAATCTCATAATAGGCTAAAATAGTTAAGTGTGTTGCCACTATTCAGCCAAACTAGTGTGCGCACCTACCGATTCTTGGTGTTGCCTCAACTTTCATCTATGGGGAGTCTGGACTATGGTCAATAAGAGCATTATGACCCTAGGTGATGACCTCGTCGGTGACCAGACCTCTTGGTGTGCAATCACCCATAAGTACCATAAAAAGGTATCGATATGAGGACTCGACTTTTATGTACCAGCATTAAGGGTACAGGGGTTGCTTAATCTATTGTGCCTACTACACGAATGGCCAATCGTTACCTCACCAATTACAAAAAAATCATATACAAATATTAAGTACTAAAATCAAGGTACCATGCCTTTATTTATCAATCCAACTGATAAAATGGAACGTGTCGTGGCTCTAAGCCAAAAGAGAACACATACACACAGTATACTTGACTCAGTTATGCATATGTAAGTTCTAAAACATTATTTCATATAGTAAAAGTCACCTTTTGCACACCAAGTGCAAAGTTATTCAAAGCAATGTCGTTTATTAAATATATAAGTATATTAGCATCTATTTGAGATTCAATTCTATTATTCATTACCTAGGTTCAAAATTCACATACAAGTCATCTTGTATCTCTTAGGTTGTCCTAGTCCCATTTGAGAGATATGTTTTCCCCAACTCACCTCAAAAAAAGGTGTACACTCCCTTGACTCCAACAATCCTTAGTACGTGCTCCTTGATCCACAACGCTCGAGCCTTTATACATACAATATGCAATGTATTTACTACTCAAACATGTATCTCATATTTATACACCATCATATAAGTGTATAAAACATAGTATCACTATTTTTAAGCTATAGGATTCGGCCATTAAGCTTCTCATATGGTTACTTTCCTTATTATTTACATACGCTTTCTTTTGCATTTTCCAAGGCATTTAATGACATTGATCCAATACTTACACACTTCAAAGCATAATTAAGCAAATTTTTATCAAGCACATTAGGTCACTACTCATCAATCTATGCAAAAATTCAAGTTTACTCTAAGTAAACATGAAAAACTCTTTCCAATGCACACTATTACAATCCCTAAATCCTAAGTCAAGTTCACTTAGGCATTTTATGAAACACCTAATGTGCAAGACTTTCAAGTCATATTTTCAAGACTTTATTATAGTAATTAATGCTCCTATCTTGTTATGTAGCACTTCGAATCAACAACACATTTCACCACTCCATTAAATCCAATTCCCTTCGTTTAAGCATTCATTTTCAAAAGATATTCAAATTTTCACAATCTTTCACCAAAGGGAGGGTATCTCAATTTTGGCTTAAGGAGACTTCTCTATAACTCATTTCATTCATCTAAACCATGTTTCATGGATATTCAAGCATAGAGAACAACATATCCTTACACCAAACTCAAAATCATAATGTAGAGAGAGATTAGATAACATTTACCTAAACTTTCCTTTGGTGATATCTTAAAATCCTTTGAGAATTTCTCAAATATAATGATAGATTTGAGTTCCTTGATCCCAAATTAACTTAGAGCACCTTGGTTTGGGTAGGAGAATAAAAAAAAAAGTAGAAATTTGGTGGTGTCCGTATGGTGTTCTTCTCCTCCTCTGTTTTCCTTTCTTCTCCTTTCTTTCAATTAAAAACAAAATGTTTTTAATATTTAATCCTCGGGTGCACGGCCACACAAGGAAGAAGGGTATAAAATGTTGACTCTTCTTTGACCAAACATGGTGAAATTACCTTTTTGCCCTTAACTTATGTGAAATTTCCATTATACCTTCCAAACTTTTCCTAAATTTGTATTTAAGTCCAAAATTTAGGAATGAACAAAACTTTTATTTTCATTTTGGTCCCCAAACTTTTGAAAATTATAATTAAGCCCCTTAATTTTATAAAATTACATATTGGTCCTCCAAGAATTGAAAAATTACATTTAAGTCCCTTAATTTTTAAATATTTGAAAATAAGCCCTTGTGGACATAAACTTTTCCAGTTAAGCTTTCTAAGTGTCCAATAAGGCTATAAATCATGTCTAATCACCTCTAAGGCATTAGAACACATTTAACTCAGCCACTATGGCCATATCCGTCCAATGGACTCGATTTTACATACTTAGAAGCTTATGTGTCAGAAATCTCAAAGATTTCGCATACCGATGATTTCTAAGTTCATATAAGGGCATATAACATTATATATCACTAACATATATACTGAAAGGTACATTTTTGAACTCATATACGACCATGTATATATCTATATATAGTAGTATCTCCAAGTGCATACTAATACAAAAGGGCTCAAAGAGTCCTGCGTTACATATAGAGACTTCATTAAATTCATCTCTTTATAGGTCACAAAAATAAAACGTGAAAAACCTTTGCTATTTAAGGAAATGAATCTCTTGTTTTGAGCATCACATTCCTCTTATAGCTTGGGAACTTTTCTATCATATATAATTTAGTAGGAGTAAATGGACTAGTTAAGAAAATTTCCTACAGATAAACACTTTTAGCTATTAAGAAAAATTTCATATTTAGTTTCCAATAGAGATAGACTGCTCCATCAAAGAAGGGGGCTCTACTAACGTTTATCCCTTTTAGTTGAATGAAGATGATGATGATGCTCCTAAATATTTCATTATAATTTTTGCTATAGTATTTTGTTAAAATGTTAGACTAATAGACCCATTTAATACTGTTAGATAAGTGCTCTAAAGACAATCACCTTTAACACTTATTGTACAGATCTTTTTGATTAATAAAAAGGTTTTTTCTTTAATTTGATGGTCATGTTCTTTATGAATTGATAGTGATCTTAAATCGAATTAATGAATCCTTGATACATTACATAGCATGAAGGAAATCATGATGAGATCATGATAATGAGATTCCTATTATGTGTAGTTATGTTAGTATCTAAATTATCCCTAGTCATAGGATTAATACGATGGGACATTATTAATTTGAACAGACTAGCACATGTTATACTCCTTGATTAGATCAAGCAGTGGATCTTATACGCTGTAAGCATGAGTTGTTTAGGGTTAACATGTGGATGCTTTCTAAAAGTAGTAAGTACATTGGATGACCTGCCATGAGACAATCATATGGATAATCTATTCTAGTGCCAATGGTTGTCTCATCATAGCAATAATGCAAATATCCTTAGACTTGAGGTGCTCAAGGATATCTTGGATACTAATCTTGTACTTTGACTCCATTCATCATTGCCTTTTAGAGGTTGCTCATAGGGTGGTGATTAGGTATAGCTTGAGGTATTAGAAGGTAATTAAGTAGCCAGTAAAGGATTCACCACTCCTGATAGAAGGAGATGATACCCACGACCTTTTGTCGGGGTCATTACTCAGAAATCTCTAGCTAGAGTGGAAATGTCATGAAGATAGTCTTTAGTGACATATCTAATTGGGTAATGAGCCTCGGGAATAAGAAATAACATCACTTGGGCTAGATGTGATGTAGTCAGTCTAGTAGGAGTTGATACTTTAACCATACTCTAAACTAAGTGGGGTATAAATGGTGGAAGGATGAATTACACGGGACCATTATCTATGGAAGGGTTTATACTCAAACCATTAACTTTCCAATCAATTGGGGGTCATGATGTATTGCTAGATACTGCTTATGAATTGCTTGAATTATGTGTTAATTCAAGTGGCAGACATAACCGAGAACTTAATGGGTCACACGTGTTGAAGATGCGAAGAATGAGTAAAATGGTTTGGATGGGGATCCAAGACATGAGAGATGCATAACTAAGCTACACAAGTGTGGTATTATGAATCATATAACACATGTGAATCTTGTTTATTAGGTAAGATGATAAAATTACCCTTTAATAAACAAAATGAAAAAATCACCCTTTAAAGAAGGGTGGAAGTTTCATGCTAAATTACGTGGGATTAAAAACCACTTAATTCCCACTAACTCTCCATTGATGTTGGGGGTTAGAGGAACGCAAAAGGGCTTAAGAAACATCAATTTTTATGCAAGTATTGTGTGAAAAACAAGAGACCTTTTAGTGAAGTGTTTATCATCCTCTCTCACTCTTTACAAAAACTCTCTCAAATAATGCATCATAAAGCTAGCACTTGTGTTTTAGCCATTCTTCCTAAAAGGTTTCAGGTTTCGCTCTTCACGTGAATATCACTAAAGACGTCCTCCTTTATTTGTTGTGGTTTACGACAACCCGAATATGTGAAGATAATGAAGAATGAAGGAGATTGTAAGGTACACATCTTAAGTTTATGTTTTGTTAAAGTTACATCTAATGGCCCTTGAAAGTTTTTGGCTTTTTTCTTATATTTTTGCTGTTGTTTTCCATTTCTTATTGCATGTGATGCAAGATCAAAACCCAACAAATACCACTAGTTAGTGCCTAATGGAATTCAAGAGAGGAGGTGAATTATGTGTTTATAAAATTTAAACTAAGAATTACTCACTTAATGATTTAATAGTCACAATTTATAAACGACGAAAAATGAATTTCAGTAATGCACTTAAGCAATAAAGCAAAAAGATTAAGAGAAGAGAGATGCAAACTTATTTATAGTGGTTTGACAAATAACTCATGCCTATATCTACTCTTAGGACTCTTCTTAGATTTCCACTATAACTCTTCTTGGATTTCCATTATATCTCTTGTTTTAAGGTAAAAAATAACTTTTATACAACTTTTACTTAGCAAATGAGAACCCTTTTACAATCTTACTCTAAAGTGAAGAGAAACCTTAAAGCTACTTGAAACACCCCAAATATAATAAATAAAGACACTCAAATGTTTTTTTAGGTTAAAAAAATAAGAAAATCTATACAGTTTTAAGACCTCTAATTGTTGTTGGAGCTAAAAATTAGCCTTTACAAAGACTAGTTACAAAACACTAATAGAATAGTGTAAAATATTAGTCGACTAATATACATTGATTGCGTAGATTAACTAGCCGTTGAGATATTAGTTGACCACTTAACCATATTAGTTGACTAATATGTCTCTTAAAGGGACATTGATAAACTACTATGGTTAAGTGGTCAATTAATTTTTAATGGCTAGTGAATCTATGCAACCAATGTATACTCTAATATGTTAACATAATCACCTATTACATTTTCAACTTACATTGATCGACTACTATTGAGCAAGTTTTATATCTAATAACACTTTTAGTACTCGCAAGTATACGGATTGTAATATAACATTGTCTAAGGTATTCATAAATTGATTTCAATTAAAATTAAATAAAAAACTAAAAAATTAAATAAACAAAACAAGTAATCAAATAAACAATGAACTGCCAATTGAAATTGGGGTTTGATCAAGATTGAATACTTAGGAACAATTCTTTCCTTATTTTGATTCATTTAATCTTGTTGATTCAATTTTATGTTTAATCCTATATTTCCTAATGTTTTTATTATTCTTTCTCAAGATCTAATCAATTAACCCTAAATTAAATGGAAATTTACAGATTGTAATCTATTGATTCACAAAACTATTCCTAACTTATTCAATTATATTTAAAGCAATCTATTAGATAATCAATTTCACAACCAAGATCTCTCTTCGATTGATCATTAATTTGATAATTTTGCATCTATTAAATTGCCAACTCTTGTTGTACAACTTAACACTGATTACTTTGACTCACTCTCTTGATTTGTTGTCAAGTTTATGCATGAAAAAATATCACAAACATGTAAGTATGTATTGAAATAAAAAAAATTAAAAGTCAGAAAATAATTCCAGAATAATTCTTAATCTGAATTTAGAAATCCATATTAACATTAAAGAATTCCATTTACACATCAAGGATAATGAAAGAAATAAAGGACAAGAATAAAAACTTTGTTGAAGCCTTGATCTAGAATGCTAGAATTTCCTAAAATTTTTCTTGATCTCTCCACTTTTGATTAATGGTTGTTCCATTTTTTTAATGTTTTTCTTGTTCTTAAATAGTTCTTAAGACTTCTATGGTTCTTTATTGGGTGTCCCCACTTAAATTGGTTAGAAAAATCCCAAATGTCAAAAGACCAAATAAACTAGCACAGTAGAAAAGTTAAAATTTGTTAGAATTACTCTCTATCTACTTTTCATGATTGTGACCAGCCTCTATGCACTAGGATCTTCTCTTTTCTTCACATTCTTGTTTCCATACACTCATAAACACATCAAATACCTCTTTTAATTTTGCTCTAAACTAATCAAACACTTAGAACACAAATAAACACTAACAATAACATAATTATAAGCCTATACAGATGATAATCATCTAAGAAACATTTAAAAACACACTTAAACACTTATAAAACATAATATAATCAACATCTGCATATAATCATACAATCGTGCAACAATATAATAATGTTACAATGGCATCAAATTTAATTGAATTAACTTAACCTCAAACAACAATCACTTAATATGTGCTAACATACTAACTTATTCCTTTCATATTTAAATGATTTGACTTGAATATACATATCAATCAAAATATTAACACCACCCTATTCATACACTTATAGCATTTGTAAGCATGCATTTATTATTATTAATTAATCAAAAGGAAAACTATCACTAAGTAACCTTTTATGAAAATTCTTGCTATTGTTAAAAGATCGATAGGTTTAATTATTGTAATACCAATTTTCTTAAGATTTTCTTTAACGATAACATAGTTTTTTGACGGGAAGGAAAACATCTTGTCATTAACGTCCCTTAGTTATTTAACGAGGTCAAGTTTTTTATTTAGCTTGGTTGGAATGTCATTCTAGCTTTCTGTCAAGAAGACAAACATTTTGTTGTGAACCACCCTAGTTACTCAGTTATATCAAATTCTCAACTGGCTACTAGCTTTATTCTTTGTTTATAAGAAAGGCCAATAAAATAGGAATTTATTTTACACACTTTTTTATCATAATTTCTTGGCCTACATAATTTCTTTTTATTCAATCATTCCTATGAAAGGTTACTAATAATGCTAACCAAATTATAAATATATACAACAAATTCCCTAAAGTGAAGAATAGGTGTCATATCCTAATTAACATGCATATTTATTTGGAGATACTTGAAATGAAAAATTCACAAGTCAATATGCCTTTACAAATAAATGACCATGTTCAAATCTAAACTAATTTCATTAAACACTTTCCATTGACACAATTCTCACATATGCAACAAAATGTTCACACAATTTCATCCTAATTAAAACTAACACAATACGATATGCAAAATTCACATACATGACATATTCATATATAAACTTCCCCATACTTAGAAAACACATTGTTCTCAATGTGAGAAACCAAACAACACTCATAAAATGATAATAACAAAAAGTTTAGAGCAAAAACCACTTATTGATATTAAGGTGGTGACGATTTGGGTGAAGGAATGTGAACGCCTTATGCAACAAAGTACTTCAAAATCTTCTTTGTGTCGCATCATTGTTTTTTTTATTCTCACACCATCTCCCTCATTTTCTCCTCTATTGTATTCATGAGCTCCGCTATGAGCTTGTTGTTTTTAGAAAATAAATCAAAGGCTTTCTCCCAACCTTCCTCTTCATCAACATCCATTTCTTCACTTGTTGAGACCTTAATTTGATGCTGCACTGGTGTGGAACTAGAACTAGCTTGTCCTGTCCTATATTTCACATGAGTTTTAGAACCAATATCTCAAAGATCCATGTCATGGACCATCAGGATTTTAGATCTCATTAAATGATTGTGATTAAGAAACTCAAGAAAAATAATAGTTAGTCCTTTAAAAGATACACCATAATATATAGCAAGCACCGAAACAAAATAACCCAAGCTAAGATAACTATTTTTTTAGTAGAAGTAGCTATTGTGTTAAAAATATGAGTTGAAGTACAAAATTTGACATCATTGTCCATGCACCACAGTATGAATAAGTCTTTAATAGAACATTTGTTACTTTCATATATTTCAAACACAGTATGACATAAATTTATCTCAAGACCAATAATGACATATTGCATAACAAAGTTATCCAACCCTGTTAATTGCTTCCAATATTTCTTAGTATGAAATTCATCATGTTTTTCAATTATGTTCGATATAGGAAATCCACCAATTTCTTCCATAATATCATAATCTAAATTATAAGGGTGGCCCCTTAATCAAAACCAAAAATTATCCAAAATTTGCGGCTAAAATTGTTAAATATTATAAAATTTGAGGGTTAATTCCTTATACACAATATAATCAATATTAATAAATGTTTCCCATCAAATTTTCATCAAGGTCTCAATCTTTTCTTTCAACCCCAGACTTTCCAAAATTTCAAAGTTGAAGTACTAGGTGTAGTTACGATTCTAGAGTGAAGAGTTTAGAATCAAATATATTCTTCTTCCGAATAAAACAAAAAAGATGTTCCAAAATTTGTAGCCCTATCATGTATGTCCTTCCTCGACACTCACATTGTCCCCTTCGATTCTATGCATTTAGCAACTTGTTTGATTCATGGTGCCATGAATAAGTATATACCTACAAAATCAACCAACAATATAATAAAAATACATAAAACACCCAAAATATGTGAGAGAAAAAGTTTAATGAAATCTTGTAAGAACCACCATAGAGATGTGATTTATGTGTGGAAATTACTAGATTTGTGTAAGAGGAATGCTTACTTAGGTGAAAGATGTAAGAAAGAAGTGAAATACCTAAGTAAAAATGAAGCGAAAGTTAAGAGAGATTGAGAGTGTAGAAGGTGTTCTAGAGAGACAAGTTAAATGTAGAAGAAGAGAAAAGATGAATTTAAAAGGTTAGGGTTGAAAAAGGAGGGGCAAAATAGGCTTTAAAAATGGTTTTTCATAAGTTTCCCTTGTTTTCCCAAGTTATGATCGTGATTCACCCCCTTTGTCACGATCATGAACTTGGAGCATAATCGTGACCGAGGCTTAACATGCCATGCACCATCGCGTGCTCCTTTAAGGTACGATCGTGACATTCTAGAAATGTCATAGCTTTTTCTCGTTTTGATCATTTTCCACATGTAACTATTGAGTGTATTTATGTAACACAATCAACTCGTTTTATGCTCAAAAATTGCAAGTAAATGGGTCGTGACTTGTAGTTAAAAAGGGCAGATATCGATCCCATAGGGATTGATGCCCAAACACAACCTAATTTAGACAAGATTTGTTTAAGAAAAAAAATTGTTTAATGCAAATAATTTGAAAAATTAAATTAAAATTAAAAGACTAACATAAAGCAACAGACAATACCAAAGTGTAGGAAAATCAGAATTTAAGAATTTAAAGACTGGAGATTACTTTTTCCTCTATTTTGTCTCCCTCCTATTTTATTAATCGAATTGTGTCTCACCTACGCTTTTTGAATGTATTAATTACCCTCTCTCAAGGTATAACTAATTGTCCCTAGTAGAATTAAAGGGAATCAATTGGACGATCTCTCAACCTATCCAATGACTCTACTAATTCAACTAGTTATTAAACTATCCTATGGGTGAACAATTGACCTTGCTGAGATCTCTCTTCTAACTAATCAATTAACGTGATGATTATAAGTCCATAGGTCGCCAACTCTCATTGTACAATCCTATGCAATTAACTTCACTTACTCTCTCCATTTATTGCAAGATAACAAACAAAATCACCAATCATCAAAGACAACTTCATTCAATTCAAAAAAATAGGAGTTTTAACAAAATAGTTCAAAAGCAATCCTTAAAACTAAATCAGCCTAACATGGTCTTTATAATATCATCAACATTCAAATAAACCATTTTGCAAAGAATAGAAGAAGTAAAATTGACAGAAAATTGAATAAAGGGTCTCCTCTTCTTTGCCAAAATCTAGAAATTTTGGTGATGATGTGCTATTTTCCCCAATCTTTATGATGATCCTTGACTTTCAATCCTTCCTCAAGGCTCTAAACATGTGTTCTTCACTCAAGGATGATGTTTCTACAGAAGGGTTTTCGTCTCTCCTTGATGATGAAGGCCTAATTATGCTTTAATAGTCCAAAAACCCTAAGTTTAATGAAGCCCCACGTATTGTCTTGGATTATAATTCCCACGATCGTGGGAATTGGCCACAGAAAACTTCCTCTTTTCTTTTCCTTTTTGATCTCTAGTTCAATCTCCAAGTTGCTCGATCTTCCTACGTACATAAAAATAGTCAATTCTTACCTTAAATTAACATAAAACATAAAAGAACAACAATGGAAATCAAACTAAATGAAAACATACAAAATGAATCCTAAGCTACAACAATAATCAACAATTATGCAAAAAAACACATGCCAATTACCTAGAAAAATATATACTAATGCACAACTATTAGTAACCCCCATACTTGGTTCCCTAACTTATAATAACATTTAAAACATGAAAATTAACAATCCAAACCATTCCAAAATATAAAAATAAAGACTTAAATAGTAAAATTCAAAAGAAAAATTAACTACCAAAAATTGCTAAGTTATGGTCATTAACTTGACCTTTCATCATTAAAAAATTTTTAATGAGTCGAAAGGAAATAAATTACTTCCCTTTCTTATAAAATGAATCCTATAAAATATGGTTTACACCTTTTTATTTTCATGTTGAAGGTTTCCTTATTTTTATTTTACAATTCCAAAGCTCCATGCACAAATATATTGGTTACTTTAAAAGACCCACTCTTCCTTAACTTGAGCTTTCTGGAAAAAAAAACTTTGAAGTTGAATTATAAAGTAACACCGTATATCCCACTTTGAACTCCTTCTTCTTAACATGAGAATCATTCGATTTCTTCACTTTTTCTTATATAGCTTGGCATTTTCATATGCATTCAGGCAAAGCTTATTGAGTTTATTTAATTGTATGAGTCTTCAGTCGCTTGCTTCCAATCAAAATTTAAGGCTTTTATCCCCCAATATGCTCTATACTCTAGTTCTACGTGCTGTTGATAAGTCTTACTGTATGTAGGTCTAAATGGTATCATACTGATTGGAGTTTTGAAGGCAGGGCAATAGGCTCATGGGGCATTATTTAACTTTAATGCCCAATCCTTCCTTGAACTATTTACTATCTTCTCTGATATTTTTTAAGCTCACAGTTCATGACCTCCACTTGTCCACTTGTCTGTGAGTGGTATGGATTAGCTACACAATGGTGAACTCTATATCTTTTCAGAAGAACATCAAAAGATTTATTACAAAATGGTGCTCCTCCATCACTTATTATAACTCGTAGCACTCTAAATATATTGATTATTATTTTGATAAACTTTTAGACCACTTTTCCATCATTTGTTGGATTTTCCATGGCTTCAACCTATTGTGAATCATAACCTACTCCAACTAGGATATAACTGTTCCTTGTAAAGGATGGGAATGGTCCTATAAAGTCTAGTCCCCACTCATCAGACACTTCGACTTTTAGAATGTTAGACAAGGGCATTTCATCTTGTTTCAAGATGTTCCCCACTATTTGTCATCAATCCTACTATGCTATAATCTCCTGATCATCTTTGAACAAATTTGAACAATAAAATCAACATTCTAAGACTCACGCCATCATCTTATTTGCTTGGTAAAGCCCAGCATACATAGATTCATAACGATGCGTCAGTATGCCTAACATTTCCTCCTTCATAACAAACTTTTTGATTAGTCCATTAGCATATGCCCCATAGAGGATCAAATCATCCTATAGATAATGGGTACACTCATATAAGAATCTCTTTGTTTATTGATTAGAAAAATCTAATGGGAGGATGCCACCTACAATAAAGCTTGCTATATCAGCATACTATGGTACTACAAGGTAGTTGAGCATTATCAAGGTTCTACTAGGGAATCACTCATTAATGTCTTTTCTTTTCTTTAATTCCCCTTCTTCAAGTCATGAACAGTGGTCAACTACCACATTCTCCGCTCCCTTTTTATCTCTAATTTCAATATCAAATTCTTATAGTAGTAGCACTCCTCAAATTAGCCTTGGTTTTGTGTCTTTCTTAGCGAATAAATATTTCAGTACAATGTGGATGATAAAATTATCAGCTTAGATTGTAAGAGATATGACCGAAACTTTTCACATGCAAATATCTCCATTAACAACTCCTTCTCACTAGTGTTGTAATTGAGTTAGGGCCCTGTTAATGTTTTGCTTGCGTAACAAACCATATACAGTATTTTGTCCTTCCGTTAGCCAAACACATAACCTACAACTTGGTTACTAGCATTGGACATAACTTCGAAGGGTAATGACCAATCTAGTGACATTAAGATTGGTGCTAAAATCAATGTCTCTGTTAATCTTTTTAATGCAGATAAACAATTATGATCAAAATTAAGAGGCATGTCCTTAACTAATAAATAATTATCATCAAAATTAAAATGCTAGTATGCCCATGACATTGACTGGTGGTGGAAGCTTTTAAATGACCTTTTTCTTAGGTCTGTCCACTTCAATACCTTAGCATGATATTTTATGTCCTAGTACTATGCCTTTATGCAACATGAAGTGCCACTTCTCACTGTTTATAACAAAGTGGGATTCTTCACATCTTTGGAGTACTATGTTCAAATTTATTAAACACTACTCAAAGGAGTCTCTAAAGACTAAAAAATAATCCATAAAAATTCCCATTATGTCCTCTATCAAATCTACAAAGATAGATATCATGCATCTTTAAAATGTAGCTGAAGTGTTGCATTACTTAAAAGGAATCCATCTATAAGCAAATGTTCCATAAGGATATGTGAAGGTGGTTTGTTCCTAGTCCTCTGGATAGATAAAATATGATTATAGCCTGAATATATTTCTAGGAAGCAATAGAATGTATGGCCAACCACTTTCTATCATATAATCTACGAATAGGAAAGTGATCCTTTTTAGTCACTTTTTTGAGCTTGTGATAATCAATACATGCTCTCCAACCTGTGACTGTTTATATGGAAGGCATCTCCTCACTTTTAATCTCCATTTCAGTCATTCCTCCTTTCTTTAATATGCATTTTACCGACTACTTTGATATCGGATAAATGATACCCGAGTCTAAAAGCTTGACTACTTTCTTTTCAAGTGAGGGTTTAACCTTCATTGACATTCCCTCACTACTCTACTTCCTTCTTAAAGGTTGATCCTATACGTACTACGTTTAAGCTTATAACTTATATATTGGATATCTGTAATCCCATGACCTTCGTCTACTTTCTTATGATTTTCAACATTTTACTCTCTTGTTCCCTATCCAGTTGGTTAAAAATAATGATGGGCAGAGTTTGGTTGTCACCTAGAAAGGTATACCTTAGGTGTGTGGGTAAAGACTTTAACTCTAGAGTTGGTGGCTTTTCAGTGAAGGATGGCATAGGTGCTTCAATTCTCGCTAATATATCTTGATATGCTAGAGCACCCTACTCCTTCTTCTCTCCTTCTTCCTCCATCTCAGCTTCATCCTCTATCCCAGCTTCCTCATATTTTACTTTTTCAGAGCAACTCTCCTTTGACTATTTGATACATTCCTCCATTATATCTATCTTCATATAAGAGCTTCTTTCTTTTGGATTTTTCAAGATTTTGTTCATATTAAACTCCACGCGATCATTACCAATATGAAGAATTTATTTGCCTATATGAATATCAATAAGCACTCTCCCAGTTTTCGTTAATGGCCATCCAAGAATTAGTGAACAATTCCTATCCTTTTTGAAATCAAATTGTCCAAGAATTAGTGAACAATTATTATCCTTTTCAAAATCAAGTACCATGAAGTCCACAAAAATTATGAATTTGTTTACCTTTACTATAACACATTCCACCACACCAAACAATCTCTTGATTGATTGATTCATCAACTGAATAAGCATCAAACTTGGGCTTCACATCACCTAGCTCCAATTTTCTAAAGATCGAAAAAGGAATAAGAATGATACTTGGGCCTTAATTGTCTAGACATTTAGCAAATTCTTACTCACCAACTACATAAGGCATTGTAAAGCTCCCTAGGTCCTTTAACTTAGAAGGCACGTGACTGGTGAAAATGGAACTGCATCTTTCAGTTAGCACTACTTTTTGTTTATCTTCCCAAGTTTGCTTTTTTGATAATAAGTCTTTCAGGAACTTTGTATACTTGGGCGTGTGTTCCAATTCCTCCATAAAAGATAAATTAGTTTGCAAAGTCTTCAATTTCTCTATAAACTTTGCAAATTGTGCTTCCAATTTGTTCTTCTATAATCTTTGTGGGAATGGAATCTTAGGTGGGTATAGTAATGGGGTAATATAGGGAGGGTCCGCACTCTTTCCTTCATCTTTCTTTTGCTTTTCTTGGCCCTCTAAAAGGTAGATTTCAACTTGTTTATCTGCTAGTCGTTCTAGCTTTTTCCCACTCCTAAATGTGATCACTTTGAGTTCCTCTCTTGGATTTACTTCAGTATTACTCGGGAGACTCCCCAAACTTCTTGTAGATAATGCATTTGTGAGCTAACCCACTTAAACTTCTTGGTTATGAATAGAAGAGGCATGGTTCTTTTCTATTTGCTCAAACTTCTCTTCTAAACTTGTAAATTTAGAAGTCATCATCTCCATAAATTTGTCCATATTGGAATCTGTTGTGATGGACTTCTTTTATTGAAATCCCAGTGGGCCTTGATTCCTCAACTAACTTCCTGCAATGTTGGATAAAGAAAATTTAGGTGGTTCCTCTACCTAGGATTGTTTATAATAGAATACAAATTATTTCCGCCACCCCCCCCTTAAACCAAATTGTGCACCTATATAGTTGATTTGCTCCGCATTGTTATTTTGCATTAAGAAGCAATCAACGATAACATGATTTTCTTGGTTGCATAATTCACATCCATGTTGAATTGCTTTAGCGTAGCTAAAGAATAGGCTTTCAGGCTGTTTAGTTGATTTATCAAGTTAGTGATCTCAGCTTGTAGTGTAACACCCCTATACAGAATCTACTACCACCCACACATATGGTACCCAAAATTTATATACATATATTCATTTCATAAAATTCTTTTCAATGTTGTACAAGTATATATTACAAAATTTCATATACCTTAACAATATCATTTAAAAGTAGTATTACATTATTACATTAATATGGTAATCCAAAAGAGATATTACAGACAACTTAAATTCTTAATTACAAAATGTTAAGAAATTACAAATTTCTTCATTACACATACAACCATTCTTTAATCAAAAGACATATCTGAAGGTCCTTTTACTTCCAACAGCTAGCCTTGGTCCCTGTAGATGGTCCTTATGCCTTACTCATATTACTTAGACCTATATGGATTCACAACTGTGCTGGGCTTGAAAACTTAATGGGAGAAACACTTAGTTTAGATGACCACTTATGGCAATCATCCACCGAGCACACACGCATTCATGCATATCATAAACTCATGCAAACAATGATGGCATAATTAAGCAAAGTATATAATGCAAATATGCTTCAATATATTATCTAAATATCGAAATGCACATTTATAAGCCAAATATTGATATTCAAATCTCAATGTGAATTATTTATATTGTCATGTCGTATCTTTTTTTATGACTATTAAATTTTCTTTTTGTGTTATGCCTGCACATTTTCTATAGCTGTGGATATTCGAAGATATTAAACTGTGGATACCTGAATGCATCAAACTATAGATACCTGAAGGTATCGAACTATGTAGACACTATAGTGTCAAAATGAAGACACTAACGATGTCAAAATGTAGCAGCTGTAATCCTATAGGCATGCCTATCTATCCATCACCAGGATAATGAAGCAAGAACTATAACATTCTCCTTTAATCATTTACCAATTTCATGAGTAATATATGGAAAAGTCATATGATATTCATTTGAAATCATAAAATCTGTTTTTAAGTTCATACATACATGTCAAAAATTATCACTATAGGAGGGTATCAAAATCACACTTGCATAATCATACCATACATATATAAGCAATCAATATGCATATAAATCATCTATGTACATGTAAATTTTTTTTAGCATGCACTATGTTTAATCACCTAATTCACATATGATATGTAATGCCTCACTCCCATCCGACACATGCCCGTACGCCCATCAGATGTTCTCACTTTAAATACCTCATTCAACATCAACTAGGTTCATTCAAGATCTTATTCAAGCCTAAATATCTCATATGGGAGCACCATAGCATTGTTTGGTTCATACTTCACTCAAAAGACAACTCTTTCTCTCCATAGGTCTGGCCATGATTGTGGTGCTCTTACCAGGATTGTGAACACCATGATCATGAAAAAAACTTTTAAACTTGGACAAAATCGTGGTGCTTCTGCCACGATCATGATAGAAACTTTTCTGGCCAGGCCATAATCATATGGAAGGGCCACGATTGTGATAAAAACTTTTTCTATTAGATCGTGATCGTAGGGTGAGGTCCACGATCGTGCCTTGCAATGTTCCTACTCCATTCATCTGAATTCAACTCATATCCTAACAGAAATTTCACACCAAATTTCTTAGAATTCACTATCTCTAATACAAGATCATTCCATACTAATTCAAATTCCAATTTGATTACATTAAACTCTCTACTTCTACTAACTTACCGTTTCAAACTTAATCTCATCATTCATGAAAATCCAATCTCCTTCCATACTATGGCTCATCCCTAAACATCAAACCATTCATTATCAAAATCCATCATTTCAAGTTCATAACCTCTTTATTCTTACCTCAATTACCAATTTAAACATTCACCAAAACAAATCATAGAAGGTATTAACCTTAACCATAAAACAGGACATATTCATATACTCTCTTATCATCAATTTTTTGCACATTTTCTATTTCTCTAACACCTTCATTTCATTTCTAACTATAACTTTAATATACCTCATTTCAAGACATCATAGCCCACCTTTTTATTAACTTAAAATTTATCATTCCTTATAACACAAAAATAAGGCATAACTTTTTCTACCTCTTCATCCACACATCATCATTTTTAAAACTTCATTGGTCATAATCAGTCATCTCTTAAATTTTATCATCATAATTACTTCTTACTAAAACAAATAATGTATAACATTAACTCACAAAATTTTAAAACATGATATTTTGATTACTATTACCTTTCACGTTAACCAAAAAAAATTTCATGATCATGATCATCCATTTTAAATTACTCATCATATTATTTTCATTTAACACTACCCATAAAGATCAAAGCATAACTTACTTGATTTACTCTTAAGCTTCTTTAAATCGCTAAGAAACCGTAATCCATCATGCTCACGATCATCAACTTTCTAGGGTGGATTAGGTTAGGTTTTGGAGACAATATGAAGAAGACAACAAAAGGAAAGTAGTAAATGATAGATAAAGGTAAGGTGTAACGTGGGTGAAGGTTGGTGAAGCAAAAACGTGAAAAAGAAGAAGATGCTGAAGATTATGAAGAGAGGAAGAAGAAAAAGCAAGATGAGAGACAATTAAATGATCTTCCCAAGCTAGAAGAATCGTGGGGTAGGGTATTGTTTGGTAAGTGACACTTGTCACTTGCCACATGTCCAATCTCTATAGATTTACAATTGATTCTTTTATAAAACTAATCCACTTAACTCCAATTTCTAACCCAATTGTCTCCCAAATTTTAATGACACTTCTCAATAATTCCTACGGTCATTTATCAAAATTTCCACTACCATTTGACTTTTATTTCTACTATCATAAATTAATTTTCCTGTTACTTGACATTTTTCCTAGTTCAAAAATACCCAAATTTTCAGAAATTTTTAAATTTCACCAAAATTTCCAAATCAATACTAATACACTCCCTTGAAATTTTCAATACATATTTTAACCACCATTCATATAAAAATCACATTTATAAATCAATTATACCTGAAAAATGTCAATGAATGCATATACAATCATTTTACTATGTGCAAACATTAATATTAATCTATGTGTGTATGCTATAATATGTAGGAGCATGAAATGCACTTCTTAAACTCCTAGTAATGCCTCATGTATAGTATCCTAGGGTTATAAACCTTATCATGGGATAATGGGATGTTATAATTCTCCTTTCCTTAAGGAATTTCATCGTCAAAATTCTTACCTGATTGTTTGAACAAGTGGGGATATTGTCTCCTTATGTGCCCCTCCATTTTCCAAGTCGCTTCCTTACTCAAGTGATTCTTCTAAAGGACTTTCACTAATGGAATTACTCGGTTTCTCAGCTATTTTGTTTGATATCTCACTATCTTGGTTGGCTCTTCAACATAACTCAGATTACTATATATTTTGATCTCTTGAGCCGGTAACACATGCATAAGATCCGACCGATACCTTCTGAGCATGCTCATATGAAATACATTGTGTAAGGCCAATTTGTATGCCAATGGTCCAATCCTCTCAGGATCTCATAAGGACCAATGTATCTAGGGCTCAGCTTACCCTTTGTACCGAACATCAGTCCTCTTCGGTAAGGCAAGACCCTCAAAAACACTCTGTCTCCTATATCGTATTCCATATCTCTTCGAAGCTAATCCATATAGCTCTTCTGCATCTTGAGCTGCTTTTATTCTACTTCAGATTAGTTTCACCTTATCTACAGTATCTTGTATCAACTCTGGTCCTTCTATCATTTGTAAACCTTCTTCATCCTAATACAGAGGTGATCTACATTTTTCCATACAGTTCCTCGTACGGTGCCATTCCGATATTATTGTGATAATGGTTGTTATATGCAAATTTAATCAAGGCTATATACATATCCTATGCTTATTGAAACACTAATACACATACTTCGAGTATGTCCTCAATAGTCTTGATCGTCCTCTCACTCTGTCCATCTGTTTGAGGATGAAATGCAGTACTAAAGTCTAACTGTTAGACCCCAAATCTTTTAGTAAGCATGAATTAAATGATTTTGGTGATTTGGTTGGATAAATTATATTCTCCTATTGGAGTT
>JANIIA010000002.1:28483227-28499545 GCA_027478495.1 Erythroxylum alaternifolium
TGTTCACAAATGCATGAGCATGAGATGTGTTTTCCTAATTTCTCTGATTTACCACACTTGGATCCGTTTCTCTGGTCCGACCCGTTCTATGGAAACAGGATGTTACATAGTTTCCAGCATTCACCACTGTGCTTCTTTCCATTGTGCTCACAATTTAGCAACTGACCTGATACTGCTCCTTTTCCAGTACCAGACTGTATGAAGCTACCCCTCTGTCTAAACCCTGACTGTCTTGATCTAGCCGGCGGTCTAAAAGCTCAGTTTTGATGCTTGCTAAACCTTCTGCCATAACTACTATGAGATTCACTTGGCCTCTTCAGTCTGGATTTTGATCTGTACTCAGACTGACTATCATTCAACAATTGTTCGATTCGGATCGAGGCAGCTCCTAGTTCTAAAAAACTACCCAGGTTAGAGATTGCAAACCTCATCTGAATCTCCATGTTCAGCCCGTCTTCGTTGCCCTGCTTCAAATCTAGAAATTCCTTCATTTTTCTGTCCAGGTAGATTTTGGGCATGTAGTTCTCCTTGAAGACTCTCAAAAAGTCTTCCCACCTTAAGTTATAGGGCCTAGTGGTACTACCTGGAATAATTTTCTGACATTGGTAGGCTGGGCCTTGCAATAAGAAAATTGCATAGTTAAACTTTTCGTCTAGCTTACAGTCCATCTGATCGAAAACTCTCTCTGTCCTCTCTAGCCATCCCTCGGCCTCTGCAGGCTCTGTACTTCCGTAGAAGTCCACAGCCCCTTGCTTTCGCAGGTTGTCATACCTTCTTTCCCTTCTCTCAGGAATTTAGGGAGGCATTCTCTCAGGTCGAGACACAGACGACTCCCTACTGGATCTTACTAATCTTAGGTCAGCTGATTGTTCCACTTAATCACCTATAGCGGATGACTTATAATAGATAATAACTTCAATTACTATCCACATTTCCCATGATAACTTATATCTAACATCCTATATATCCCTATGGATGCTAACCATGCTCTGATACCAACCACTATAACACCCCACTCCCATCCGACAAGTGCCCGTATGCTTGTTAGCTGTTTATGCACATACCTGACAAAAATGGCACGCTAACTATATCACTTTCTGTCATCTCATGGCATTATAACTTAAAACATAAATATCATAATGATTAAAACCCTAAATTTTCTCATTTCATTTCATAAACCATGATTAACAATATAACACTTCATAAAACATCCATGTATATACAATATCGACAACCTATCAGAATCTACAGCTCTGTTACAAAACGTGCTACATATATAAGGAATTATACAAAAAGTTTAACTAATTCCTTCAGTCCTAACTGACCGACCTTTGAGCCATGTCTTCTATCCAAAAGCAGTGCTAGATCTCTTATAAGCTGTATTAGAAGCTAAGTCATCACTCTCGAACCTAAAAAGTCAACTTTGCAATTTTGGTGAGTTTTGTGAACTCAATGAGTTAACCATCCTCGATGGTTCACCCATGACACATATCACATCAACACATACAATCACATAATTCAAATCATTTCATTTATCATGTATCATCATAAAACACTTGGTACATAAGTTTTCACATTTTTCATTCCACTCAATTCACATTACATTGCAATCCTTTAAATTAGACAATTTATGTGTATATGCAATGTTCATGAGACTCACATTCGTTCATTACATTGTTGTGACCGAGTGCCTTTTTCACTATCTCATATCTGTTTTGAATATCGAGCTAATTAATACTGTCCTTTATCTGTTGGGGATATAGGGCTCATTTTACTTAGTGCGCCAGAGGCTCTTACCATGTTCTGAGCTTTAAGCTCTTTTTCACTCGCGACTTCGATCATAACTGCTGTTATATTTTAATGAATTCATAAAATGAAATGAATTACACATATTCAATCATTATGTTCAATCAATCACATTCACAATCTCTTTCTCATTCACATTTGTCATCAGACCTTAGACTGACATTCAACATACAAGTTAAGAACCATTTATTCAGTCAAATTCACATTCAATGAGCACTTCCAATGTTTTATTCACACATAACACACCTCAGACATTTAATTTTCAGAGTCAGTACTTACACATCACATAATAATTCCATATATATAATTTAACAAGCAAGCAATCATAGTGAGACCATCTTAGGTTACTCAGTGGTTGCTCTTGTTAGCTTATTGCCTTGAAGTCCCAGCAATGTCTAGAAGCGGTCGCTCAATTTTCTCTTATATATCATGTAATCACACACAGTTACACATTACTAGTTTGTACATTCTCATGAATACTCAATCATATGCACATATATATGTATTATGTATAATGCATGTTCAATGACAATTCCCGGGTATATTTCCTTAATACACATCTTATAAACAATTAACATTATTTTCGAATCATCCTTTTAATACCTAGTACCCTTTTCTCACTTTAAACACCTCATTCAACATCAACTAGGTTCATTCAAGATCCTATTCAAGCCTAAATATCTCATATGGGAGCACAATAGCATTGTTTGGTTCATATTTCACTTAAAAGACAACTCTTTCTCTCCATAGCTCTGGCCACGATCGTGGTGCTCCTGCCACGATCGTGATAGAAACTTTTAGAGCTGGCCACGATTGAGGTGCTCCTGCCATGATTATAACAGAAATTTTTTTGTCTAGGCCATGATCATGGGCAAGGGCCATGATCGTGACAGAAACGTTTTCTGTTGGGCCATGATCGTGACAAAAACTCACAATTGTAGGCTGAGGCCACGATTGTGCCATGCAATTTTCCTCCTCCATTCATCCGAATTCAACTATCCTAACACCAATTTCACATCAAATTTCCCATAATTCACTGCCTCTAATACAAAATCATTCCATACTAGTTTAAATACCAATTTGATTGCAATAAACTCTCAACTTCTACTCATTTAACTTACCATTTCAAACTTAATCTCATCATTCATGAAAATCTAATCTTCTTCATACTATGTCTCATTCCTAAACATCAAATCATTCGTTGTCAAAATCCATCATTTCAATTTCATAACCTCTTTATTCTTACCTCACTTACCAATTTAGACATTCACCAAAACAAATCATACAAGATATTAACCTTAACCACAAAACAGGACATATTTATATACTCTCCCATCATCAATTTTTTACACATTTTCTATTTCTCTAGCAGCTTCATTTCATTTCTAACTATCACTTTAATAAACCTTATTTTAAGACACCATAGCTGGCCTTTTTATTAACTTAAAATTTATCATTCCTCATAATATAAAAATAAGGCATAACTTTATCTACCTTTTCATCCACACATCATCATTTTTCAAACTTTATTGTTCATAATCATTCATCTCTTAAATTTTATCATCATAATTGCTTCTTATTAAAACAACTCATGTATAACATTAACTCACAAAAATTTAAAACATGATCTCTTTATTACTATTACCTTTCACGTTAACACAAAAACAAATTTAATGATCATGATCATCCTTTTCAAATTACTCATCATATTAGTTTCATTTAACACTACCCATAAGGATCAAAGCATAACTTACTTTATTTACTCTTAAGCTTCTTCAAAATCACCTAGAAACCATAATCCTTCATGCTCATGATCATCAACTTTCTAGGGTGGATTAGGTTAGGTTTTGGAGACAATATAAAGAAGACAACAAAAAGGAAGTAGCAAATGATAGATAAAGGCAAGGTGTAACGTGGATGAAGGTTAGTGAAGTAAAATCATGAAAAAGAAGAAGAATGAAGACGATGATGAAGATTACGTAGAAAGGAAAAAAAAGCAAGATGAGAGACAATTAAATGACCTTCCCAAGTTAAAAGAATCATGGGACAGGGCATTGTTTGGCAAGTGATACTTGTCACTTGCCACATGTCCAATCTCCATAGGTTTACAATTGATTCTTTTATAAAACTGGTCCACTTAACTCCATTTTCTGACCTAACTATCTCCTAAATTTCAATGGCACTTGTTAATAATTGCTACGATAATTTATCAAAATTTCCACTTCAATTTGACTTTTATTTCTACTACCATAAATTAATTGTCCTGTCACTTGGCATTTTTCCTAATCCAAAAATACCCAAAATTTCAGAAACTTCTAAATTTCACCAAAATTTCCAAATCAACACTAATACACACCCTTGCAATTTTTAGTACATATTTTAACCACCATTCATATAAAAATCACATTTATAAATCAATTATACCTGAAAAATGTTAATGAATGCATGTACAATCATTTTATTGTGTGCAAACATTAATATTCACCAGTGTGTGTATGCTATAATATGCATAAGCATGAAATGCACTTTCTAAATTCATAATAATCTCTCATGTATAGTATCCTAGGATTCTAATCTTTATTGTGGGATAACCGGATGTTACATGGTAAGTCAAAATTTATTTATTCCTAAGTGTTTGCAAATTTTCATAAACATTAGAAAAGGTTCAGTGAAGGAAAAATGGAAGCAAAGCACTCAAAATAATACAAAATGGGCTAAGTGCATGGTGGGTCTAAAAATAGGCAAATAAATCAGTCCAGAAACAAATCACATGATTGTCTCCACTTGTTCCTTAATTTTCACATAGCAAAAATTAGGCTTTGAGGTCTTCTTAAAATTTGTTCCTTATGTCTCTAATTTTCATATCATCAAATATCAGACCATTTGGACTTCTAAATTATGAGGTAAGTACCAAACATCACAAGCTGTTCCAATACAGGGGCAACATTAGGTGATCATTTTTTATCTCAGTTTCCAATATCATACACCAGAATTAGGTCAAGTTCACTTTTAGAGAATATTAGTTCTATGTTTTAAGTTCCATTTTAAATTGGAATCACCCAATTTAGAGGTCTTTAGGCTGAGTTATAGACAAAATAATAGCACTGGTTCGAGTGAACCGAGAACCTAAGATAGAATTTCACTAAATGTGACTCTGTCTTATGATATTCAACCAATTCATGCAAAGTAACACCAAATGACCATTCTAAGAACCATTCCATGCCCAAATCGATCTTTATACACAAACACATAAACTACCTTAGCGGAGTCCCCAACTTTGAAATTTGCCAATTAGCTCTTCTTTTAGTTCTCTTCCTTCTCTTCCTATTTAGTTTTGCTTGATTCACCAACTAGAACACCAAAAATACATATCTCAATCTCATATCCAACCTTATAATTCTAGCTCTTCATGACAATGCAAGAAAGATGAAGATGAGAAGAAAAACCACAAACTTTTATCTTGATTTTTACCTAGGATTAACATGATTCCTTGTGCAAAATGATGTGATTAAGGAGATGGAATGGAGAGGATATGAGAAGATAAAATTTTGGAGTTAAAACACTGCATACATGTCCCTCTCCCTAGTCTTCTACTCCCCACTTCAAGAAGTTTCTAGTCTTACACACCTGTTTCAATCCCATTGGTCCATATGTTGATTTTTGGCAAAATTGCACACTTAGTCCTTATTCTTCCTTTAATTCCCACATGGACGTATAAAGTCATCAATTGATTTCATTCTAGTCCATGACTCACATATAATTATTCATGTCCATGTCTAAATGAAGAAATTACCAAATTTCCCCTATCTTTTAAATTAATTACCATTATGTCCTTTACTATGCGTAGATACACTTAATTCTTTATGTTCACTACTTAATACACCCTAGACATACTATAATGCTTCTAGGGTATATATTAGGGCCTTACATATAATGTTGTCACTGAATCGATAATAATCACTCCTTTTTAATCTTGAAAGGTTGACTATTTTTTTACTTCTATCTGACGTCCAAAGATAGCTATTATTCACCATCTCCTCTAGCAACTCTTCTGCTTCCTTAACTATTTCCACATTAGGAATCCTCTAGTAACTGCATCTATAGTTCCCCTCATGGTTATATTAACTCCATTGTAGAAGTTTGTAATAGTAATTCCTTTGGTAGGTTGTGGTGAGGACATCTCCTTTACAAATCGTTGTATCAATCCCACGTTTAGTATAATGACACCTGATCATTTGTTTGGAAATTTGTAAGATCCATTATCAATCTTGCTATCTTTGTTAAATAGAACTCCTTATTTAGGAAGGCTCGCACTAATTGCTCCCATATTGTGAAATTGGTTAGGTTAAGTGAATGGTACGATGCCTTCACTCTATTACTGAGTGTAAAGGAAAAGAGCGTCATCCTAACATCATCTTGTAACATACCAATATATCAAAAGTTATCACATATTTCTAAGAAGTTCATTATATGAGCGTTGGGATCTTCATTATCTAACCTATAAAATGAAGTTGCTTGCACCAGTGATCGAGTGATGCCTTCTTGTGCTGTATTAAACCTATCTTCTTGAAGACTGCAAGGTTTCTATACTAGTCTCCATGAATAAATTCTTTTGCCATCATTCTTTCTATCTCTTCTTAGTGTCTTGCTATTCAGATTTCTCTTTCTTTCCTGGTGATTTCAAAAACTAGAGTTTTTTTTAAAACTTGCTTGAACTTTGAGTAATTCTTATGTTTATGCAATCACAAGCACATAAGAATGGAAAAAATTCTTTAAATTAAATGAATCCAAATTGTCCTAATGCTAAATATATAATAAAACTCTCAATACCTATAAGGATATGGATCATATCTTATAGTATAAGAGGTTATCATTACCACAAGGATTTATAAACACCTAAACAATTTGAATCTAACTTTGTCTAAGGTATTCAGAAATTGATTTGAAATAAAATTAAATAATAGAAATTAAAACAATTAAATAAATGAAAAAATAATCAATTAAACAATGATCAGCTGCAATTGAAATTAGGGTCTGATCAAGATTGAATACTTAGGAACTCTTATTTCCTTATTTTGATTCCTTTAATCTTTTGTATTCAGTTTTATGTTTGATCTTAGATTTCATAATGTTTTAATTACTCTTTCTCAAGATCTAATCAATTAACCCTCATTGAATTCAAAATTTACATATTTGTAATCTCTCGATTCACAAAACTATTCCTAACTTATTCAATTAGATCTAAAGAAATATATTAGATAATCAATTTTACAACAAAGGTTTCTCTTTGATTGATTATCAATTTGATAATTTTGGATCTATTAAATTGCCAAATCTTGTTATATAACGTAACACTAATTACTTTGACTCACTCTCTCGATTTGATGTCAAGTTTATGTATGAACAATTATCACAAACATGTAAGTATATATTGAAATCAACAATAATTAAAAGTTACAAAATAATTCGCAATGTGAATTTAGAAATCCATAGACTTGTTTAACATTAAATAATTCCAATTACACATCAAGAATAATGAAGTCAATAAAGGAAAAGAATAAAAACTCTATTGAAGCCTTGATCTGGAATGTTGGAATTTCCTAAGTCTTTTCTTGATCTCTCCATTTTTCATTCACTTTTTATTAACAGATACTGCATTTTTTTGTATTTTTCTTGTTCTTAAATAGTTCTTGAGGCTTATAAGATTCTTTCTAGGGTTTCCCCACTTACTTTAGCTCCAAAAATAGCCCCAAAAGTTTAAAAAGCTGAAAAAAAAGCCTCGCAATCTGGAAAAGTTGAATTTTGCTAGAATTACTATGTATCATGATTGTCACATTTATTGTCCCGATCATGACCAGCCTCCATGCACCAAGATCTTGTCTTTTCTTCACTTTCATGTTTCCATAAACTCACGAACACTCCAAACACCTCTTGAAAGATAAAATTAAGGTCAAAATTTTGTTTTAGACTAATCAAACACTTAGAACACAAACAAACATTAATAATAACATAATTCTAAGTCTATACACATGATAATCATTTAAGAAACACTAAAAAAAACATTTAAATACTTATAAAAACATTTCAATTACTAGCATATATTGGTGGACCAATCCTTTCAAAAATATAGTTTTAATCAATTCAAATGCTCAAATATGATTTGTTTAATGAAATTATAATTAAAATAACAATTAAGATGTCCCCTAAAATAGTGTTTAGGAGATCAAGAGGTTTTAGGAAAAACAAGGCTTTAATATCTCTTAATGAATTAAAAGATTCATGCAACAAAGTGATATGAAATGTTTGTTTATGGTAGGCCTTTAAGATTACCATACTAACATAGTGAGATTACAATTAACATAAAAAAAACCTTCATATGTCTTTATCTTTTTTTCCTTAACTTAATCTTCACTTTAAACGTTGCAAACTTTATCTTTTATTCTATCAACTTTGCGAAGCATCTTCTTGAATTATGTATGGTTTCATCTTATTCTTATATAGCTTCTCATAAAGATAATAAACTTATTAGTAGGTTTTATGCTTTTTATTATCATAACTTTGATTGGAACCTCTCTTGGTTCAATAGAGAATATAAATGGAAAACATTCGATGTAAGGAAAACAACTTAAGAGAGTTGCAAAGCGATTTTATCTTTCTTGAAGTCACCTCTTAATATGTTTGTCTCTTTCACCAAATTTCTTCACAGTAATCATAAGTTCCATATCATATGTTGTTGACCATGTTTTTATTTTAGTTCGAGCAAGAATGGTGTCACAAGTTATATCATTTGTATCCAATCCTTTAAAATATGTTCCTACATATAAACTCAAATTTCAAATAGAAGTTGGAACCATAATGTTTATCATTTGTTTCATAGAATAAAAATTTTCTAACGTAGCTCTACAAGGCTGACCATTGCGATCATGGGAAAGATAATGTTATTAATCTATAGTTTTAGAAATATTTAATTCAATGTCACCCTTCATTTTGAAGATGAACGCCTTAAGCTTTGATTTGATGACCTTTTTCTTTTGTACACATTTGTAAAGGGATCGATCATTTTACCATAATATACCATCCTTTATGGACTAATTTCTCAAATATAACAAATGAAACCAATTAATCATTAAAACTAAGAGGTACTTTCTAATTTAGTGATATTGCCCTACCTATATGACTAATGAGATTCAATAACAATATGAACAAAGACCAAGGATTACTTTATCAAAATAAGTTTTCTTTAAGAAAAGGATTCAAAACATAAAAAAGGATATAAGTCATCACACTTACAAAAAATGAGATGGAAGTGATAAGATTCTAAGGTTTATCCCCATTAGCAAGCTAGATAAGATCATAAGTTATTAAGAACTAAACATAAGAGTTTCTCTAATCAAAGAATGGAGAAAATCTCAACTGGTGTTTTTGATTAATGAATAATACCATCTTTTAACTATCTAAATAAGATAACCTTTATAGGCATAAACTACCTAAGAACTAGATTCCTAAAAGAAAATTAACATTCTTAATATAATCTAATAAGGAAAAACTAAATAACTTTGAAAAAATTTAATCCATATCTAAACATAAATATGAAATTTTAAAAAAGTTAAAATAATTAACTTTATGAGTCGACATCGAAAAAATTTCCATATTGACATTAATTTTGTTCTAGAATTTTACACATATAAATTATAATAAGTTTGATATTAGTCATAAGTACCTCTTTAGCACCATTTTTCTTTTATTTCTCTACTCTCAAAAGCTAGCATAGGACTAATGTTGAACACCAACATAACACTGATATCGATTACATTATGTTTAAAGTAACAAAGATTAACTTATTATATAAAGATCCACTATTGAGCCATTGAGAGCTTTTATTATGCTTCTTTGCCTTACTCCTTGTCAATAGTGTTGGAATATTCTCCAATGGATCTCCAATAAAATTTGACACCTAATTCAAAATATTTGTGATTTTTTAAATGCCTCTTTACATCTCGTTTGCTACAAATCTTATGTAACTTAATTAGATACTTGATTCCCATTATTTCCCCTTTTTAAAAAGGAATTATCCTAAAATCAACATTTTTATTTTCATAATAAAAAGAGATAAATCAACAATATTGAAAGTAGTATAGATACCATACTTACCTGAAAAGTCAGTCTTGTAAGATTTATTATTCACTATTGCTATGACTTAAAAAAGCTCATCTCTTCTTAGCTACAACTTGGATTATACTTGCTTAGAAACCTCTTTTTTCTTAATCGTATGGGTCCGAGCCTGGACAGGTTTAAAGTTAAAAGCTCAGGTTAGGTTGACCAAGCCTTCAACCCATTTTTGGGGCCAATAGAACCTTGATTTTGGCTCTAACTCAGGCTTAGGCAGCTTAGGCCCAGCTCAGTCTAAGGCTTGACACTTCTAATCATTTTACACTTATAATTAAAAAAATTTTACCAGCTAGGCTCGGGCTCGGGTAACCTCTAGCCCAGTTAGGCTTAGATTTCAGCCTAATCGAGGGCCTTAGTAGGTAAGGGTTGGGTTAGGTTTGGCCCAGCCCATTCCATCACTAATTGTACCCAAACCCAATCTCCATCTTTAAATATCATTTGTTTTATCCTCTTTTTAGCTTTTTTTGTATATATTAGGTTCTTTTCATAATGTTCAACCTTGCCTTCTTATATAAAATTTTCACCAGTTCATCCTTTTTATTTTCTCATCTCAACTATCTCTTTCATGGAAACGAATAGGAACAAGATCTAAAGGAGATAATGAGTTAAATCCATAAACAATCTTAAAAGGAGAATAACTTGTAGCACTATGGACAATCCCATTACAAGTAAAATAAATGAAATGCAAAGGCCCTTCTCAAGTTTTAAGATTCTTACTAATAATAGCATGCAATAAAGCACCTAGCCCTATTAATCATCTCGGTTGACCTTTAGCCTATGGATGGCAAGTTAAAGAAAATAACAAGTTCCCAATTTTTCTATAACGTTCTCCAAAATTAACTTAAAAACTTTATATCCATATTCGAAATAGTGGCTTTAGGAACTCCATATAATATAACAATCTCAATAAAAAATAATTCAATAATGTAAAATACATTATTGGTTTTATAACATATGATAAGATATTAAATTTTAGAAAACCTATCCACCACTAAAAAAATGAAACTTTACCTTTCTAGACCTAAATAAGTTCAAAACCAAAATTTATTAAAAGATCTACCTATGGTTCACAAGGTACAAGAAAACGTATGTACAATCTATGGGGTTGCACTTTAGATTTGGCTTACCTACACATAACACATCTTTTACACACTCCCTTTATATCTCTGCTCATATATGACAAAAAAATATTCATTCAAAATTTCAAAGTTCTTGTTGACCCCAAAATAACCCGTTAAGCCTCCCACATATTCACATAACCAATTCTTACTAAACAAATATCCTTTATACCTATAAAACTTTCAAAACGAAGAATTTTCATATGCTTTAAACATATTACCAAAACCAGGATCATTAACATATAAATCTTTAATCTGCTCAAAAAATATCAATTTAATATATTAAGTACTCAATAAATCATGTCTCTTAAAAAACCCATTAGTAGCTACATTTTCCTTACTTTGCTATATTTGACCATAAAAGGAAAAGTTTTAATGAATTATGCTTATTTGTCATGTATGTCACTCAACTTAATTAAACTCCAAATATATTTTAACAATTCATTATCCATATGTATCACAAACTTATACCACAACTAGTATTGCCAAGTCTCTAATGTTGTCACTAACACATATTTCTTTAACGAAAATTGGGTAACTCAAGGCTATTATACTAAGTTTCACACTAAAGTATGATGTTGATTTCCTATCTTGCATCAAAATTGAACCAATTCTTACACTCAAAGCATTATACTCAATCTAAAAGGTATAGGCAAAGTTAGGTAAAGCTAATAAAGGAGTTAAGCTTAAACTTCTCTTTCAATAAGTTACAGGTTGTCTCTTGACCATCACCCTACTTAAATCATATACTCCTTTTCACTATCTTGGTCAAAACTGAAATAATTATGCTAAATTTCTTAACAAAACATCTATAGAAACTAGTCAAACTATGGAAACTCCTAACATCACTCATGGTTTTTAGTGTTTGCCACTCTTTAATTGTTTTCATTTTCTCCTTATCTACTTCTATTCCCTTTACACTCACCTTATAACTAATAAGTACAACTTAGTGTAAAATGAATACTCTTAGAATTCACAAAAAACTTTTCTTGTCTAAGCACATGCACTACCTTTCCTAAATGTTCAACACTCTAATCTAAGGCCTTACAACATACAAGAATATCATTAAAATATACAACAATAAATTTGCCTAAAACCTGTCAAATATGGTTCATTGGTCTTATAAAAGTGCTAAGTCCATTAACTAAACCAAAAGGCATTATTAACAATTCATAAAAACTATATTTAGTTTTAAGTAGTTTTCATTCATTAACTTCTCTAATCCTAATTTGGCATTAACCAGATTTTTTATTAATTTTAGAGAGAAAATATGCACCTTACAATGCATCAAGCATATTTAAGGATAAGATGTATATACTTTATAGTGATATTGTTGATGGCATAATAACTACACACATTCTCTAAGATTGATCCTTATTTAGTAATAATAAGATATGCATAACACAAAGGCTCAAGCTCTCTCTCACATAACGCTTCTCCAAAATTTTATACATTTATTTTTGTATATATTTTTTCTCTTTAGAATTTGTTTTATATGTTAGCTAGTTTAGAATTTTAGCTCTAGGGATTAAATTGATTTGGAGCTTTACACCTCTTATAAGTTGTAACCTGCTTAGAATATCCTTAAAGATATCATCAAATTCTTACAAAAGAGAAAAAATAACATTAAGCAAAGTATCATTAGTATTACCATCAAGAGAAAGAATAAATCTTTATAAATAAGAAAGCATTAAACATTTGTACAAGAATGCATCTCGCATATCCTCCATTCTTACTACTAAACTCGCTTCTTTTCCTCATATTTTTCTTCAATAAAGTTTTTATATTATCTTCATATGTTTGCTCTTCCTTCTTTCCTCTCAATCTTTCGTTTTCATTCTCATAAATCTTGGTTAATCTTTATAAACTTGCTTTGATGATATGAAGTAAGCATAGTTGGTTTGAATAAAAATTCTTTTTCTCATCATATATAGCTCTCCTATCAAATTACTAAACACATCCCAAAAGAATGTGACTAGTTTGTTAAGGCAACATATTATATTGTATCTCATTTTTATACCTCCTAATTGAGAAAGAAAATAGTGCTTACTTTGTTATCTTAACATTCATGCTATCATTCAACCGTTTTAAATTATACAATTTAAGATATTCTATATTTGGTAGCCCCAACTTATCTACTAACTCCATATAAGGCAAATTGTATAACTCCTTTCTTCTATAATCTTATTAAAGACCTAATTCTTAATGTAACATCTTGTATAGAGGAGATTACTATATTGTTCATTCGTATCATCCTCTTCAATTTGCATGCTCATTGATCTCCTAATTACTAACAACCTTCCATCTCCAGGCCTCTTATTACTTTTATCATCACTGGCATCCACTAAACTAATCATATCCTCATCTGTCTCCTCTTCACTCTAAAAAATATACTCTCTGTCATCTCTTACATTATTAGCTTCTTATTGGGCTATTTTGAAGCTATATAACCTCCCTCTAAGAACTTAAAGCATTTATATCTTGATTCCTAATTGATAAAGAGACATTGTTTTTAACTTTCTCTCCACTTTGTACTTATACCTTTAGTTTAGTTACTTCTTTTTAAGGCTTTAGAACTTTTTCATATTTTTAATCTATAATTTGTTCCACGATGAATAATATATACTAGAAACATCAAAATATTCAATAGGTCTCCTTTTAAGTCATCTTTTTACCTTTATGGTATTGTAAACAATATCTTCCATTTTAAAATAATGATGTAGATCTATAAAAAGTAACAATTTTTTAATTTAGTTCACAAGCGAAGTGAACCTTTTTCCTTCCCTATCTCTCTCCATATTTTCTCTAACTATGACAAGCTCCATTTGCTTATGGTACATCTCCATTTTATTGGATCCTTGAGTCACAATTTTTAGCCTTTAATATATATCTTGATAATGGGAACTAGACACAAAATGCTTCCTCTTCACCACTTTTATCTCATCCCAAGAATCAGTAGGTGACTCTTAGTTCCTTCTATTAGTTATAATTTATTGATCCAACTAATTCACAATATAATCACTAAAATTCATAATTACTAATTCAATCTTTCTCTCATCTAAAAGGTTGAGACAATCAAAAATTAACTTTATCCATTATTTCCACTTTAAATAAACATCTAAGTGTATCTTTCCTATAAAAGATGGTCTCTTCATCTTAAAACAATTGATATTATTATCCACCCTTTTCTCATACCTTTTATCATAGCATAAACAAAACATATCCCCTCTTTTTCTCCTTATTCTATCACCCTTTCTACCTTTTTCCTCCTTTATCTTCCCTTAGGTTTAAATCCCCTAAGTATTTTGCAATATTCTCAACCTCATCATAAGATTATTCTAGTAGATAATGGCGAGTTACATTGTAAATTACCTATAGTAGCTTTATATTTCTCCAAATTTTCCCTTACTTTACCAATTGGATAATAAGATGCTCATAATAACTTGACATTGCATTCATGATAAACTCCTAGTCTCATTAATATCAGAACAAACCTACATCTAGAAGAAGTCTTTGATACTAAATTCTGATATGAAACTTACCAATATACTAGTGAGATTTAATACTAATATGGATAAGAATTAAAGATCGTTCTTTTAAGAAAAATTTCATTCAAGAAGTGGACCCAAAACAATAAAAAGAATATGAATCATCATATTCACAGAAAAGATAATATAAGAGTGATAAGATTCTAAAGTTGATCTCCACTAGTAACATATATCATCACAAGTTATTAAGAGCCAAAAAACTAAGAGCTTCTTTAATCATAGAATAAAGAAAAATCTATCTTAGGTTTTTGATTAATGAATTACATCATCGTCTAGTTACGTCAATAAGATAACCTTTTATAGGCATAAACTACTTAAGAACTAGAGTCCTAATAGGAAACTAACATTCTTATTATAATCTAATTATGAAATAACTAAATAACTTTTAAAAATGTCAATCATTATCTAAACAGAAATATAAAATTCAAAAAATGAAATAACTAATCCACGAGTCTATTAATAGACCAGATTTTACACTAATGCTGTTAACTTTACATGTGTAGGATATAATAAGTCTAATGCCAATCAGAAGTACCACTTTGATGTTGGTTTGCTTTTATTTCTCTATCCTCAAATGGTAGTGCAACTTCATCACCTATAACATCGATTATATTATGTTTCCTTTTTCTAATAACTTGTTCTTTAATTTGAATCATCACTATAGGCTTGGATTTAGTCTCTTAAAGTAATAAATTTTCACTTCTTGCATAATGATCCATTATAAGTTATTAAGAGCTTTTTTGGCCTACTTTATTGTACTCCTTGTTAATGATCATCTTATGTTCTATAATAAATCTCTAGCAATTTTTAGCATTTAACTTTTGAACTATTTACAACATGTTTAAGTCCCTTTTCATGTCTTTATAGCTAAGAAGATTGTATAGCTTGAGTAGATGCTTTACGACATTAACCAAGTAGAGGGTTATTAATGATGCCTATGTCTTAGTCTTAATAAATTATTAGGTATTATGGATTAAACAACCTTTTTTAAAAGACCTAGAATATCATAGGAGATGAAGTTGTTAATGCATTGTTTGACTTTTTAAAATGATAAAAGGTTAAAGGAGTTAAATCATTCATTTATGACTTTAATTCTTAATTCCTGCAATCCTTTTAGTAGGCAAGATTAACACCCAATTTCTTATTACTAAACACTTTATAAGATCATTTATAAGATGTTAGACACTAAGCTAAAAGAAGTATTATATATCATTATTTACCCTTTTTAGGATGTCTCCATTTTTTGAAGAAGCATATGTGATAACATCTTGTTATTCTAGGAACTAATGCAAGACTATTATAAAGACAATGGGTTTTAAAGATGTATTATGAAGATAGACTTTATAAAATTCTTTAATATGGTAGAAGGAGACTTCCTCATTCTCTTCATGCTTTTGGATTTCCTATTCCCTATATAAGCTAGATTAATCAATGCTTCATAACTAATACTAATATCTTAACAAATGGGAAATTTGTAAATTTAGTTTAATGGTAAGAAAAGGGTTAATGTAAAGTAAGTGAACCTATATCACCTTACATTTCTTTTACTTTGATAATTAAGAAGCTACTAAACAGTCATATAACTTTAAATGTCATTAAAAGTAATAAAAATAAAGATCCACAATCTTTCCTTCACTAATGACCTTTTATTATTATTATTATTATTATTATTATTAT
>JANIIA010000002.1:28499956-28546189 GCA_027478495.1 Erythroxylum alaternifolium
CCATTCTAGAACATTTTAAAAGGGAAATAATTCATACTCACCTTGATGATGATGATGATGATGATGATGCTTGTTATCCCAAAGCCTTATAAGAGTTTGATGATATTGATGCATCTGAATTCATAATAAAGGCTTTAACTATGAAATATCTTCACACCCCTCTAATTACTTTTAGACTCTCTTTCTGATGTGGGATTACTTCACGTATGAATTTCTAACATCTCCCATTCAAAAGTGGATCTATTCATATTAGACTAGTTCCCCCTCAATCTACAGCTCATGCGAAGTTATTTAAGTTACTCCGTAAATCACCAGCTCATCTGACATAAATCCATGAATCTCTATTTATTACACTTTGCCAACTTAGCTGTAATACCAATGAAGGGTTTTGAAGGAGCCTGGATAGAAATTGGATTATATCTAAGTGAGCTATATACAACTAGGATATTATATCTCAATCCAAAACCTTAGGGCAATGGGTTACGAGAAATACTTTGTATATAACTCACATCACCCTTATTTCTCTTTCTAATATGGGATTATGCCACTTGTGAAACTCAAATATGAACTATTAAATCCCCTTATTACAAAGGAATATTAGAACTAATAAAATTTATTTTTAATGGCCAATATATATTATAAAGTGTCTTCTTCCTCCATCTACAATTACTATAAGCATTGAGAAAATTTTGAAGACATTCTTATAGACATGAACTAATGACAGTTCATTAGAAATAAAGGTAAAAAAGGATTTTTACAAGTCAAAATGTGAGGTTGGTCTCAGCTTTGTTCTAATTTCACGTGTTAGAAAAATATACTTTCAAAGAAAATTTAAACTTATTCAATAATGAATAATCAATTTAAATTAGGTGAATTCATTCAAATTTTTAAAACGGGAAATAAATTTGACAAATCACTCCTTTGAGGTACATCTTTTTGAACATTGAGAATAATGCCATACACAAGATAAGGGGCATCTTTAAATATAAAATAAGCAACATAAAAAAGTTCTTTTATTTGTATGAAAACATTCCATAAGATTGTTAAAAGTTTCTTTTATTAAATTAATGGTTAAAGGTTTTACTTATGATAGAAAAATACACACATAATCATCAATAATTTAGATACATAACTCTGGGTTACCAATTAAAATCAAAAATAATTTTCTTACTGATAAATGAAATTCAGAAATGAATGAGTTACCATTTTGGACCAGTTACTTCTCTAATAGCTTTTCTATTTCCTTATCAACTGACTTTCTAAGTTCTCTAAGTTGTCAAATAAGGTAGTGAAATCTACGTGGTTTAATAAAAAGTTATCTAAGACAAGTTTCACTTTATTACTTTCCATCAAACAACTACAAACATAAAGAACTTGAAGTCAAACTATAGAATGTGCATCTACGAAAAGGTTCTCCAACTCAAGACCACACTCTTTTCAAGTTTGTCCTTAGATGCTCCACCTATACCCTCTAGCATGAAACAAATTTCACAGTCATCTAGTATAAAATCAAACCTCCTTATGCGCTTCTCAATTGGATTATTAGTTGAATCAAAGAGACTATATTGTGTAAACAAATTAATCATCTTCTCAGTCTTAGAATGTTTAATATCCTCTGATTCATAGTTTATATCAGTTAAAATTTACAACCTCATAATGGCTACTGCATGACTTGATCACCTTATTCACTACAATAGAAGGGGCTTTTAACGACGAATTTTAGTTGTTAAAAGTCCCTAATTCGTTACAAATAATATTTAGCAACGATATTAAATTGTAGTCCAAATTGTCGCAAAATCTCAGAAGAAAAATAATAAAGGCAATTCTTTAACCAAATCGTGGTCAATTGTTTTTTGCTATGATCTAAATACATAGTGAAAAGAGATACGTAACGATACGACAAATTGTTGCTGATGATATTTTGGTACATTTAGTTTTCGTGGCTAAATGTTATTAGCTACAATACTGTAAATGTAGGTAATAATATTTAGCAACGGATTTTGAATTGTCACCCAAAATTATTGGCGATGATATAGCATTTACAAAAATATTTTGACTGTGTTTTTTTAACGATGATTTTAAAAATGTAGGCAAGTCTTTTTAGCTAAGTTTTTAATTATTTAATAAATATTATTATTAAAATTTTTCATGTTAATTATAATTATTGATGACATTTTGAATCCAGGTTATTGTGTGTAATATTTAGATTTTTATTTTATAATTTATTATACGAAAATATCATTTAACAACAAATAGAAATTAGAAGCATTTTATATAAACAATAAAATATCATCAAATGTTAATTACAAATGTTAACAAAATAATTATGTATAAACTAGCACTCGTTTTCATCATCACTAGTACTGACATAATTCGGGTCAAGTATTTGATTGACCATCTTTTCATGCTTGGCCAACTTTCGTTCATTACATTTTAACTTTTGTTCATTACATTCTAATTTAGCCTTAAGTGACTGGTTCACCTCTTTAAGATGGTCAACATATGCTAGTCTTGACGAGGATGAAGCAGTTAGCTTAGGGCCAAATCCATGACCTTTGATGTAGTCGAATTTTATACCAAAAATGTTGTTGCAAATCTCATCTACATTTGGCTCATTTTCATTAGACAATGATCTTTGTAACAACTCCTATATCTTATTCTAAAATTTAAAAAAGAAAACCAATATTTAATTTAAATATTATTAGTTAGTACTGCATAAATAAATAAAATTTAAATTTAAAATTTTTTATACTTATGTAGTTATTTTATGCTTCTTCTAACATCCACCCTTTACTTTCCTTACAATGAGTGAGTTTGTATGTTGTGATCCTATCACACTCTTATCCATGTAGTTCCTTCTCACTCTGTTTTATGAAAAAAGAATTGAAAATACAATAAATAATATTGTATTTACTGATGTAATTATAACTGCTACATAAAGAACGTACATATTCATTTCATAAGACAATAAATGATTTGGATCCTTGGATGTGAGGGGTTTTCATTTTTCAACTATTAACCTTGGCTTTCTTACACTTTTCCTAAATAAAGAAAAGAAATAGTCATTAAATTGTGTAACAAGATTAATGGAAACAAATGTGAAGAGAAAGAAGACAACCTTAACGTTGGCAGAGGCCTAATAATCACACATTTGGCTCCAATTTTTTAGAGACATCTATTCAGGAATATGCCTCCTTGCCTCCTTGCCTCCTCATTTGAAGGAAAAAAATTTTAGTATTTATGTAATCGATAACAATGATCCTTGGCCCTTTGTTTTAATAGTGAAGTCACATAACTTGAAACTTCATGGTTGTAGATATCGAAGATATTGAGCTTCAACTATGAACAACAAATAAAAGTGAAATTAATATGTAAATAAGTAAAACATAAATGCATATAATTAAATACATTGAAAATTTACTGAAACTTTGTCCAAAGCATTTTGTAGCAAGTTGTCTTCCTTCAATTGCTTGGCACACTAAAGGCGAGGCGATTCAGTCTTGGCAATGACCACTAACTTACTAGACAATTTTGCCGATTAAACATTGTCAATAGGATAACCTTGCGAGGTATCAATATGTAAAGGCAACATGCTTTTCATTGCAACATTCATGCATTGCAACTCACAACCTTTAGTTATGCCTTTACCTCTTTTTCTAATGGCAATATTGAAACCTGACAATAAAAGAATAGTGATAAGGAAAAACGGATTGAACATGTAAATATATATTTGAGCATAAGTTTAATTATAGGTGGTGAAGATTAACAAACCTAAAGATCCTTCAACACCAGTTGAGGTAGATGGAGGTTGCTCCTAATTGGCTTTATTAGTGGATGAAGTTGATTGTTGTTGCTAGCTAGGGTTGCATTAATCTGGTTGTTTTAAGCGAGGAACAATTTCGATAATTGCCACCTTCTTTCCTTTGTTTATACCAGGTGCTATTATATTCGATATCTATAACTCAAACATCAACAATCTACATAAACACAAGTCAAACATCAATAATCTGCATAAATATAAGTCAAAGACCAACATTCTCCATAAACATAACTTAAACATGAACATTCTCATTAACGTAACTCAAATATCATCAATACATATTAAAAAAAATTAAAAATCAACATTCTACATAAACATAACTCAAATAGTAACATTTCGTATTAATATAACTTAAACATCAACAATCCAAACATATCTCAAATAGCAACATTTTGCATGAACATAGCTCAAACACCAACATTCTCATAAACATAACTCAAACAGCAACATTCTGCATTAACATAACTCAAACATCAATATTTCGCATAAACATAAGTCAAACATCAACAATATACAAAAACATATCTCAAACATCAACATAGTTTGTGTTTATTTATTTTAGTATTGACCAAATGAAATGAGGTCAAAGTTTCTATATGTGTTTATGTCTAAAGGGTAGTTCATGTTTGCTTATTTTGGCATTATTATTATGTGTAGATATCAAGAAAACAATTATGATATGCATTAACATAATTGAGACATCAACAATGCACATTAACATAAGTGAAATATCAACAATACTTATTAACATAACTTAAACATCAACAATAAATTTCAAACAATATAAACAAAAAAATTTTGCCTTTTAATCATTGTAATCAAGACCTTAAAAATCATCATCATTAATTACATTATGATTCGACTCTTAATCATTATTATATTCGGCCAAATTATCATCATTGTCACATAATTCATCCTCAATATAGTCTTCATCTCTTTCTATGATAAGATTGGCTTATACATTATCCACTTGTACTATATTAGGATTAACATCTCTCTGTGGAATGATGATATATCTACATCTTCTTTTAAATGGCTTCATTATTCAACTCTGATGCAATCTCTTAATATACTTCATCAACCTCCTCACTCATTAGAACATTATCACTTTAAAAACAATGAAGAGATTTTAGTGTTGAAACTTGTGAACAACCTTCCAATTGCTGCCTAATATAGTATCGTTGAGGTAGAATACTTGCATCACTTGACTTGTAAGGACAAATAGGTCACTATCATACCATGTCTTACTAACATTGATGCTAGTAATATTTCCATTAAATTTTATGTCACCAAGATTAAACCATTTTCATTTAAACAGGACAACCTTTTTATTCTTGATGTAATGAAATTCTATTATATTAGAGATGACACCATAGAGGTCAATAAAATCTTCCTTATGACATCCCTCAATAGCAACCCCACAATTTTGGCTTATAAGTTGACTATCTCGATTTTGTAAGTGAAATATAACTCCATTAACAATGCAACATGTATATTTTTTCCCACACATATGAAGCCCACATGCTAAAGAATATAATGTTATTGTCACCTCTTACATGTTACGATTATATAACTGTATCATTTATAGGATAAAATATAATTGAAGTTAATTTGAGATACAAATTGTCATAAGTTCATAATATTCCATCAGTATATAACTTACTCGAGTCCTAAACCATGATGGGAACTTAATCTTATTCCTTTCTTCAACAATAACAATCCCTTTGCTTCTGATGGAATCTATTTAAAAAAGTAAGTAGAGATCAAGAAATATAAATTGAATCACAAAATTTAAATATGAAAATTTGAATGAAAAGTAATATACATACTCTATATATATATCAACGTCCTCACAATTTTTCAAAAATTCTAGTGGGCAATTTCGAATTTGTCTTTAGTTAACTCCACATATTTTTCGACACCAAGTGGTCTTACTTTTTGGGAGAAAACTAACATGCCACCATCTTGATCAAAATCAAAGTTATATTCTTATCTATTAAATCTTATCTCTATTAAATACATCGAACAAAATTTCAAGCATTCATTCGTTATATAAGCCTTTGCATTAGACCCTTCAGGTCGAGTTCTATTACATATATAACGCTTACAAGAGCATAAAAACCTAAGCAAAATATAAAACATTAACAATTGTTACTAATTAATAACTTTAAAAACAAAGTAGAAGTTAATATAAATTACCTTTCAATAGGGAACATCCATCGAAAATGAACCAGTCTACAAAGCTTTGCTTTGTATGGTAAGTGAATTGCCTAATGCATTATAACATCAAAAAACGATGGGAGAATACTAGTTTAAGCTTACATAGAATCATGGGTTTCCAGCTTATATACCAACCTATGGGTTTATTATTCAAAGGATCATCCATAATTATACATGAATTTCTAATGTTACTTCTTCTCGATTAATCACTACAAGTTTATAACCTAAGTTTGAACTTAAAAAAACACTATGGCACGTGGCATTGTTACACCATATGAATCGAGAAAGCAAGTTTTTGCTATGACTCTTAAGCTCCTGGAATATTCATTGATAAGTCTCGTAGGAGCTGCATCACGGGTTTCTAGCCTATACATCATCCTAAGGGTTTATTATGCAAAGGATCATCCATAAGCATCAAACTAATAGAAAAATTGCAGTAAATACTTACGTTATTCATATCTCAATTAGATGTAATGATTCTAAGAATATTGCAAACAACAACAAAAAACCCTTAGGCCTCCTTTGAATTCATACATAACACTTCACATAAATAAGGGTACTATTAAACCAGAACATATGATACACAATAATTGGACGACTTACCTAGACGAATGGACAGTCGTAAAGTACAAAGAGGAAGGAAAAAGTTGGACGCTTATCAATGTTCTTCAACACAAAACAGGACCTGCAAAAAGCATATCGATGCGAAAAGAAATTTTGTCTCTTAAAGAAAGCATCTTAGAGATAATCTTATACGAAATATTGATACATAATATACATCCAAACTTTTGTATGGTTGAGGAGCTCTATTCATTTCATATGAGGCATATAAATGTCTTATTAAACGCATTAAAAATTTATCTTTTAAACATTATTATTTTTAAGAATACTATCACATACAAAAATTTATCGAAATTCCCCTAAAAAATTATCATCGAATATAAATTATTTAACATAAACTTTTTGTGACGATTTCATATTTCATCCCCAAAAGCATAACATTTTGTGACAATTTAGTATTTTCGACACGAAAGGCTAGCCATCTAGTGACAACATTACTAAGTCATCACCAAAGGTAGCTCATTTTGAGACAATTCTCATAAATCACTGTAAAAAACATTCATTTAGCGAAGATTTTATAAAACATCACAAAATGTCAGACTTATTGCAACGAATTATTAAATCGTTGCCAAAAGGTGACTTTTAGCGATGATTTTTAATTTGTTGCCACTTAAGACGTAGCCAAAGGTCCCATCTGTTGTAGTGATTCTTTGATTGATTGTAAATCTTTTCTTTATGTAAATATCTTTTCATACAAGACTCTCAAGATTTTGTATTGCTTTTCAACTCCGATTGTTCCCAGTATACTTATTTTCCATAAAATAGGAAAAAAGCACCATGGGATACTATAATATTATGGTACTGATATTGCAATAAGTAAATTCAAATCCAAAACAAAAAATACATTATATGTTTTCCTTAACCATTTAGACTGAAAATTTTCAACACTTTTTAATTTTCAATACTTTTTAATTTTCTTCCTGACTAACAAACATTTTTTTCTAGTAATTTCTATGAAAGTTTTTAAGTATTTTTGAGTGCATGACTTATTTATGAAATTAGAAAAAATCATAATTTCATTAATGCACATTGTCATTAGAATGAAAATTTTGTGAAAATTTATAAAGATACCATTTTAAACTATGAATTGATGCTAAAATAGTGACAATTTCTAATCAATTAAGATTGTTCATACATACCGTTAGGATCCAAATTTTCGTTAAGGCAAAATTTGGAAGTCAATTCTATCATTGAGAAAACTCAGAAAAAAGTTAAGACGCAAAGAAGAGATTACAGATTAATGAATTGCGTATATTATTTTTTATATAAAGTGGAAAAAAGCAGCTACAGATTAATAAAAGGCATCAATCTTATTTCGGTTCTTTCATTAGAAAATCTCAGCCATGCGAGTATCCGCGCTGCCAAATTACGTACAGCGGAATGGAACATTGTCCTCAACTTTTAGGGCCTTTGGCCCCGGTGAGGGCACCTATCCCCACATTTAGAATATGTTCCTCGTGTATACTTTAGATAAAGGGATCTTTAAAGACTAATACTCACAAGCTCATGTGCTTCCTTTCCCATCCTTTTTGACTCTTGCAGTCAGCAATTCCTCTATAAATTTCATATAGTAACGGTGTGTACATAATCATTAGCAGATTACATGATTCGACTTGATGGATGATACCAATTAATTTAAAATAAACAGAATCGTTTCAACAGCAAGAATGATTGAATATTCTTGTAATTAATTAGTTGTTATATACTATGCATGCGATCGTCTTTTGTAAAAGTTACTTTAGACTCGTTTTACTATAATCATAGATATGTTTTACGCACCGACTAATCAAACAAAATCGTTAAATATCGTTAGTGCAAATGATGCATGAATGTTTTCTTATATAACATATTCAAAGACGATGTGCATAGATTCTTGAAGAAGGAAAATAAAAGAAAGATAGAAGAGAAAAAACTCCCCCTGATTAGCATGCGCAAATCAACTTCCTAAATTCGGACAATTTTGTGTATGCCAATTAGCTTTAAGTTAGATTGGAGTGCATGATTCTTGATCCACCTTCATTTATTTAGTTGTGAAGCCTCATCATCCTTGATGTGTGCTCACACGATATGCAAACCAGTATGCATGTATCTTGAAGGAATATTGCCTAAGGAATGTATATATATATATATAATTATCTCTCCCATGCTATAAGGTCCTTTCATTTATATATATATAGCATGGGAGAGATAATTGCAATGTTTTCCCAATAAAAAATATGATGGGGAAACAGTATATATATATAGATGACTGAAATGTTTTCCCCATCATATTTTTGATAGGGAAAACATTGCAATTATCTCTCCCATGCATATAAATGAAAGGACCTTATAGAAATCTAGATATTATTTTGCATTTTTTATTGTACTTAATCTAGGAAATGGAGATGCGAGTGCAAAAGGATTGATTAACAAAATATAATCACAGCTATATATGGCTTGATCACATTGTACCAATATTGCCAAAGAATTTACTTTGAAAAAGAATCGGAAGTTTTCGAGTATATGAACAGTATGTGAGTAACACATGTCTAGAACAATTGAAAGAAGACCTAAAGTTTGACTGAAGACCTAGATAAATACTTTTGTCATCACCAATGAGCCGTATTGAAGTTATACCAGCTAGTATGAAACGAAATTTAGTTGCATCAGTAGTTTTCTGCCTTTTCCTATTTTTAACGGGGACCTACTATGAGGACTAATAACACCAGAGACAAACCACCTTAAAAAAGTATTGACTAGCAGTCTTGAGGTTGGGACGGGGGGCGTTTGATAATTATGCGCCTCTTGTCCTTATAGTATCCATATTTTTGTTTTTTTGGGTGATATAAGTTGGAGAAAACTACTCCATATCATAACATCTAATTCTGATTGAGCATAGGGAGTGCGAAAGCATGCATGCATGCTTGCTTATGCAATGATGAAAATAAGCGACCAGTAAGTGTATAGGGTATTTAACTATATTCTATCCTCGTGTTTTGACTTTGGTGTGCAAAAATTTGACTTAGTGGGCATATATCATGCCCATGCAAAAAGAAAAGGGAAAGAAGGGATTGAAAGACGCAAAGAAGGGGATGCGAATCGTGCATACTTTGTGAATGAAATTTTCTCGATGCATTTGAAGCGGTGTTATGCTGTGCTCTTTAATCAGGACTCGTTAATCGACTACTAAAGTGGTCAACAACGGATAAAATGTCAAAGACATATCTTCTTTTCTTTGAATTAGTGAACCACCAAAGTAGTACAGGTTCTTGCAAGTGGTAGTTGTTTGAACATAGCAGTTGCTTGTACCAAAAAAAGATTAAAAAAAACAAGAACATAACACTTGCCATGATCCTGCACATGATCTGATCTCTTTATTTTTGTTTTTTTAAAGAGTGAAGAAATACTAAGAAGCAACAAGCCTATCAATAAAAACACCAACCCGATCTCCAAGTAAGAGAGGGCTAATGTTAGACGGGAGCACATCTAACTATTGTATATTATTTTTCTCCTAAAGGCCCTACTTAGCAAGAGCCAGGGTTGGCCTAAGCAAAGTCAGGCATGGCACTTGCCCAAGGCCCACTATAATAAAGAACCTCATCTTTAACGTTAGATGCTAGCTTTCAAGAGGGTCATTTTTAATGTATTTGCATTTATTCCAAAAGATTAATAAATATAGAGAACATTGGAAACTCTCCAAATTGTCTTGGAAGTTGTTAATGTATTTCCAGTTATTCCAGAAGAGTAATAAATGCTAGAGAATGTTGGAAACTTCCTAAATATTGTCTTGGAATCTAAGGAAGTTATATTATCTCGGATAATATAGCAGCTTCCAAGATTGAAACTTAATATAGCTACTTTCAAGGTTAAGTTAACTTTATCTTGTTATATTTATAAATAGTTTTGAAGTATTTAGATGTATTTTTTACCCTCTAATTTCTTTAATTTCATCAACATATACATCTAAGATACTCCAACTCAAATTTTGATAGCAAAAAATTTTCACGATTATGTCTTCTGAGTTCCAAGTGATAATTTAAAGGTAAAGTTTCTAATTTTTTAATGTATTTTTAACTTATTAAATATTTAAATATGTTATAATTAATTTGTAATTTGTCATTAACGTAGACATTGAATTAGCATTTTAAATCATAACATTAATTTTAAATGATATTGTATTTATTTGTGTTTCTCCTTCTTTATTTTTAGATTACTTATTATTTATAAAAATAATTAAACATTAATAAATAACTTAATTTTTGAAATTGTAATTTTCATTATATTTTGCCACAAGTAATATAATAATTGTTAGATTTGTGTTTTTACAAAGTTCACATAAGTTTAGTGATAATTTGACTAAATCAAATAATTTAAGTTACTCAATTCAAAGACTACATAAATGGTTTCCTTTATTATAAAAAACATATAATTCTATTAAGCATATGGTAATAAAATAATAATAAAAATAACATTCAATCATTTCCATAACTTATAGGATAGGATAATATTTGACTTGGGAAACTTAGAATATTTAATAACTTAGAATATAACTTACTATATTTTCTCCTAAGTATGTTAATTTCTTGTATTTTTAGAAATTAATGTCTCTCTGTCATTAAAATTTTCTCTTTTTTTTTTCATTTTTAATATTGGATATTAAAAATTGCTATTTATTTTTTTCCTTTATCACAGATATAATAGCATTAATATGTCTTTGTCATATATTGTGAAGCTATTGGTGTTTGGTTGTGCCTGTATACTTCTTCTAGTTCCATATAGGTGTTTTTATTCCTTTTCTAGTCTAACTGTGTTATAACTAGTTTATATTATGTTGCCTAAAAAGCATTTGTTTGGAAGTGAAAAAGGGGAAAAAGAAAACAAGTAGAATAGTTGATAGAATCCCAAAAGGGAGCAATTCATAAATTTATTAAAAGAGTAGGCTCCTCTAGTGAGAGTCCCGAGGAATTAGGTGAAGGTAATTTTGAACAACATAAAGAAAACTTATGTGATGAGATTCATATTCATGAGGAAATTAGAAATTTGAGTGAGCATGATTATGTATCAAATGCATCCTCTTTAGAAAATTTAAAGGCAGATGAGCAAGTAAGCCCTAAATTGGATATTTATGATTCTAGAAATTGAGATAATCTTGATAATAAAGCAAGGGGTATTTTAGTAAAAAAAGGGCTTGTAAGAAAATTGAATCTTGTGTTTCCCTTAGACAATACCTCTCGTCATTTTTCATTTTCTTATTATTATAAAAATTTTAGTAATTAAGAGATTAGTGATAGAAAGTGGTTACTTTACTCTAAACATATACATAAAGTATATTGCTCTTGTTGTAAGTTGTTTAAATCAAATAACAAACAAAGTGAATTAGCAAATGATAGATTTAGAGATTGGCAGCATCTTAGTGAGAGACTCAAAGAACATGAGATTTGCATTGAGCGTATGACTAATATGAGAACTTGGAATGAATTAAAAATAAGATTGAGCAAAAATCAAACAATTGATAAAGATTTGCAACAAGAAATTGTAAAAGAGAAAGAACGTTGGAGATAAGTTTGATAAGAATAGTTTCTGTTGTGAAATATCTTGCTAAATATAATTTGGATTTTCGAGGATTTAATAAGAAACTTTACCAAGATTGTAACATACCACTCCCATAAAGTATAAGCCCGAACATACTAGAGGATATTCGAGAACATATTTTATGAAAATGGTACATTAGGATAATCAATCTAATTCATTAAAAGCATCAAACATATCATATATATTCTAAAAATTCATTTCTTCCCATTTCATTCACAAACATAAAAGTCAAATGATTGCAATTCAGAATCCACAAATACATTACATAACATTTTTATGAGTTCAATCTCAGTACCAAAATTATGACATGAAATGGGATGTTAATACACAAGACTCTAACTAGACTTCTCAGATTTAGCTAATTAGACTTTTGAGCCATTCTCGTCCCCAAAATGTAAGTACTAGACTTCTAATATATCACCTTAGTAGCTCAAACTCCCTTGATCATGAAAAATAACGTTGCAATTTTGATGAGTTTGCAAACTCAGTGAGTAAACCATCGTCGATGTATTCACTCAAGTCAGATCACAAAAACAAGTATATCAAAGTTATTATACTTCCACAAGCATATCATGTAAGCTAACATTGCATATCACAACACATCCTCTATTAACTGCAACTGTAATTCACTATTTCAAAACAATTCAATAATTCATTTCAATTCAATCATTTGATACATATAGGGAAATGCACATGTGCTTCCATTTTCATTTTGCTTTGTTATGACCAAGTACCTATCATCCCAATTTACTGTCCTGTATCTATTATAGATACCGAGATCATTTCTGTCCCATATCTATTGTGGATACTAGCTCCATATTATCTGAGCCTGAGGCTCTTTTTCAAAATCTTAAGCATAAAGCTCTTTTTTACACATCGGTCACTCTGGTCACAATTTCTTTATCTGATCATGCATTTCAATGTGATAAGATGCATCATTTTGTATGTTATGTTTTCATTTGGTTTCATTTTTATGTACTCATGCCACATATATCAATCTCCTCAAATCTAAGTCTGGCATTTATGAATAAGTTATACACAAGTTCCATATTAATATACAATTCATATAGAAGCACATATAAGTGAGTTTATACATCTAAGTTAATTCACAGTATGCTCCAGAAAAGCTATTACCTTGATATTCCAGCAATGCCTAGATGTTGACGATCACCTTGCACGTCTATTATCATGCAGTACACATATAGTTCATAAATCACTAATTTGTTTAATCATATGAATATACAATCATCCAGATGTATATGTGTCATGTTTCAATGTATGCTCAATTGACTTTCCCGGTACGTATTCTTATACAAATTTCTTGACTATTCAAACATTATGGCTTGTATGCAACTAGTTTGCAATCAATTTTATACCTTAAGTAAGATTGATTTACTCCAAATTCATCAATCATACATTCACCAAACTTTTCTAGCAATATATATTCATACAATTTCACAATTCTCATTCATAATTACCTTATGTTCTTTCAATGCTCATTCATTCATGCTTAATATACATTACTCATATCCTTAAAATCATGTTTGCATTCATAAGGACACCTTCATTCCTTTATCACATCAAAATTTCTAGATTTGTTTACATTGACACCAAAACAGTACATTCTTTAAGTTATAACATCAATTAACAACCCAAACTTATCAAGCTCTTAACCAATTAATCAAGCAACAATCTAGGTTCATTCTAAGCCTTAATCAAGTCCAAATATACCAATTTAAAGTGAATTTTCCTTAGTTGGTTCAATATGTACACAAAGCAGAAATTAACAATCCAGAACTAGGCCACGATCTTGGAGGACCATGCCATGATCGTGACAGAAAGTAAATAAACAGGCCACGATCGTGCATTGAGGGCCACTATCATGAACTGTCTTTCTTCCCTCAATTCTAAACGAATTTCATGTAGTTAAAGACATCACTACCATTTGAATTTTTCCAAAATTCATTTCCTTTAAAGCTACTTGATTTTATGCTAGTCTAACTTCCATATTGATTAAATTAAATCTCAAAAAAATCTACTCATTTGTTTCATTACCATTCATTTTATACGATTATACATACAGTCCTAACTTTTCCAGATTTGAAAACACTTCAATAACACCTATCTTTAGCCTGAATTCATCATCAATTATACTTCAAATCCTAACTTAAATCATCCATATAACAACCCCTAAACTACCGTTGTCATGCAGCCAAAAATAGAATAGAAGGTACCCCTTTTTCATTCATCATTTTCTAGCACAATTTTAACACCAATACTCTATTCAATTTATCCCTAATCAGTCATCGTAATTTATGCTAACACATGCCACAATAGATTAGTATTTCACTTACTTGTTCAGCTCAAATGCCACCTCAATGTATCAAGCCTACTTTACCTCACATGCATGCAAGATCATCTTAGGAACAATGAGGGAGTATAATGAGTTTCAGCATAGACAAAAAGAAGACAACATAATATAACTATCTTTCTGAAGAAATTGACAAGGGTTTTAAGATGGTAATGGACAAAATTTAGAGTAGAAACACAAGATGTGAGGGAGGTGTGGATTTTGGCTATGAGAGGAAGGAGAGGGGAAGAGGACAGCAGAAACATTACAAAGGAGCTGAATGTGCTGTTCATATGGTATAGGATAATTGTTCTTTCATTAAGGAAACTTGTCATGAAAATAAGAAAGACACATGTGCACTCTTTAGGCTGCCAAATGTCATTTTATTCTTCTGCCATTTATCTCTCAATTCTCTAAGACATTTTTCACCCATTTTATAGGCTTGGTCATCCTAAATTTTTACATGTCAACTTGTCTTGCTACTTGAAAATTTTCCTAGTCTAAATGTACATTTTAATCCATCAACCTTCCAATTGTAAAATTAACTCCAAATTACTAATTGTAATCCATCAATTCTTTTTATTGGTAAATCAAAATATAAGGCATTAGAAATGCAAAATCATATCATAATCATTTTTGAATCTTTCATACCCCGAAACATGTCAATTAAGTGTAATTTTTCTAAATCAAAATTCATGTATGCATACTCATATTATGCATGTGAATAAAATCATAAAATCTTATCCTAAGTGCACCAAATTCATTATAATATGGTGTAATTCATGTGACTAAGTAATATAATTCTCAGTAGTTTTAGAAACTGATTATTACAAAGATGGTAATGGTAATTTTTTAGGATTGAATGAGATGATTGCTAAATTTGATGTAATAATTCAAGATCATGTTAGATGTATTCAAAATCATGAAATTCATCATCATTTTCTTGGTCACAAAATTTCAAAATGAGTTTGAATTCTCTATTAGCCCATAGTGTTAGAAGTTTTATCATAGGGATCATTAAGAGGCGAAATACTTTTCTATTATTCTTGATTTTACCTCAGATTTGAGCCATCAAGAACAAATGAGTTTGTTAGTAAGATGTGTGAATATGTCAAATAAAAACAAAGGAGTAAATTTTAGAGTTCTTGAAGGAAAATAACACATCTAGATTGAGACTTTTCAATGAATTATTGAATGCATTTAATTCTCTTGATCTTAATGTTTATAAGGTAAGGGGTCAAGGTTATGACAGTGGTTCTAATATGAAGGGAAAACACCTAGGGGTCAAAAGTGATTACTTGAAATAAATTCAAGAGCATTATATATGCCATGTGCTTGTCATAATCTTAATCTTACTTTTAGAGATATGACATATTCTTATGTTAAAGTTGTTTCATTTTTTGGAGTTGTGTAACGCATATATGCATTATTTTCAAGTTCTCCGAAAAGGTGGAAGGTTTTGCTTAATAATGTTTTAAGCTTAACAACGAAATCATTGTCTAACACTCGTTGGGAGAATCAAATAAAAAGTGTTAAACCTATTAGATTTCAAGCTCCTTGAGTAAGATTGGCTTTGATGGAATTATCTAGATCTTATGATGATGCTAAATCAAAGAGTAAAGAGGAAAGTTTGGTTAGTGTACTTGAGAGTTTTGAGTTTTTACTTAGTATGGTTGATCGTGGTTTTTTGATGTGTATAAGTTCTAATTAGTAACCTCGATAATCCGTAAGCATTCGGGTCATTCATGTAGTACTTAAGGTGTCGATTCTACGAGGAGGGATAATCTAATCCTAAAATCTAAGGCCAAAATAAATATCAAGAATTCAAAATATAATGAAACTAAAATAAGAATTCAATTCAATCAATTAAATCAAATTAAAATTAATCACAAAAATATTAATAACTCAGCAATTGCAACACACACCCAAGAATCGACCTAAGGAAATTATCAATTAAGAGAAAGGGAATTTACTTATCCTTAACTCTAGCCTAACTAATTATGAATTATCAAATTATTGGTTCTGGATGATCCTAGGGTTGATTACTCTTTCACGAGTTATAACCATTAACCTTAAATCATGAACCCTAATCAGATTCTAGAAGCTATAATTTCTCAATTAACATCTTATTCAAAATCCTAATTAGTTCTGAAGTTGTCCAATAAAATATTGGAAACCTATGGAAGATCTCTCTTCGCACAATTTACCAATTTGATTTAATTCTTTTTCTATTAAATCACCTAACTCTCATTAGCCTAATTTATTAATTTCTGATTTGATTCACCCTCTCGATTTATTACTAAATTATGCAATTATAGAATTTAATCACAATAAATCTAATAAACATAAAACTGATCATATTTTATTAAATCAAGAATAAAATTCCAAAGGTGAGTTTAGAATATCCTCAACGTTTAGATCCTATCATCAACTATTCAATCCAATTATATACAATGATAAAACTGAAAATAAGTAGGAAATACAATCGAAATGGAGTCTGGGAGGCAGTGACATTGGGAAACCTCCTAATCCGAGAAGTACTTCGAGTCGGCTTCTTCTCTACTTCTTTCTTCCTTCTTCTCTTTCTCAATCTCTCAATGAATTCTCTCTAGGGTTTCTTTAAGGTGGCTGATGTCCAAAAGCTCTCTTTCTCTTCTCTTCTTGTTCTATTTATGTTCTTTTAGTGTTTAGGATTGAACTAGGATTTTTCGGGGTCCAAAAGTTTCAAAAAATCTCTCGAAACGTGAAATTTGTGAGTTCCTATACGTCTGCCCAATGCAAGCCACAATTATGGCCTACATCTAAGCCTTCTGTCATGATTGTGGCGTAGCTATTGTTTCAACCCGAATGTCTTCTGAATTTCTCTATTCTTCGATATTGGCCCTGAAATACTAGCAAATACATCAAGGTACCTCAAAAATATAATATTTAATCTCAAAAGCTTGTACTAACCCATAAAACACTTAAAACACAAATAATTAATAAAATAACACAATTCTAACCTAAACACATACTAAATGATCGGATTAATGGATAAACACATATCAAACTATGTCCTAAAACACGATGCAATTTACACTTATCAATGGTTATTTGGTATGATATTTTATTCGCTATTAACATGGTGAGTAAAAAGTTGCAATCTAAATCTCTGTGCATTAATGCTACCATAAAATAAGTAAATGGTGTGATGGTATTTTTGAGAAATATAGAGATGAAGGGTTTGACTCTAGTACGAATATTGTCAAAAGTCTTGCACATGAGATAAATATAGAGCCTACATTTCCAACCAGATGATGTATTATTAGGAAAAAACAATTTGATGAAATTGACCACAATGGAGAAATACAATTAGCTCAGGATTCTTTCATAGTTAATTACTTTCTAGTTGTTGTGGATATCGTAATTGTTTTGTTGAAGAATAGATTTGAACAATTAACAATATTTGATAATATTTTTGGATTCTTATTTGAATCAAAGAAGTTGTGATTGTTGGATGATAACGAATTAAGAGAATGTTGCACTAATTTTACAATGACTTTTTCTCATGATAATGTGTCGAATGTGAATTTAAATGATCTTTGTTTTAAATTAAAAGTGTTGCAAATGACTTTGCCAAATAAGTTAATGTCATCACTTGAAATTTTAGAATTTGTTAAAGCTGCAGATTGGTATCCAAATGTTTCAATTGCTTATCGAATTCTATTGACTATACCTGTGACTGTATAATCAGATGAGAGAAGTTTTTCAAAGTTAAAATTGTTGAAAACCTACTTGAGGTCATCAATGTCAGAAGAAAGGTTGAATGGTTTAACTATGTTATGTATTGAGAATGATATGTTGGACAATATTGATCTTGATAATATTATTAATGATTTTGCATCTAGAAATGCATGGAGAAATGGTTTTTCATAAATCATGATCATTTGTGTATTTATTAGTGCAATTCTCTTAGTGTTTTGCAATCTAATATTGTTGTTTGATTTTTACTATTACTATTTTGTTGTTACTGTTACTATTTTTAGTGATTTTATTGTTACTGACATTTGCAAGATATTATTAGCTGATATTATGATTATTTAATATTTGGTTGAGTATGTAGACTTATAAATTGAGTCACCTATGTTCCATATAAACACATAAACTTAAAGTTTACATATTTGTATAATGTCGATTTATTGGGGCTTTTTTTTTTACTTCACCTAGGGCCCATAAAATGATAGGAATGGCTCTGGCAAGAGCATCTACAACTGAATTAACCTCTCGAAAGATAGGAAACATTTCAACCTCCCAATCCTTTGATAAGAGATTTCAAATCACCTCACAAAGAGAGCAGCTTTCATCTCAAATCTCCTTACAAAGAGAGCAGCTTTCATCTCATCAATCACAATTCTTGTTAATCCTTGCCACAACCACCTAATTATCACACTTGATAATGAACCTTCTATAGTTCGTAGCCTAAACTTGACGGAGACCTAAAAATGTATCTCACTACTTAACTTTAAACGCATAAATTTGATATATAATTGTTTAATTTTATATTGTGTGTCTTTATTTAATTTATTTTCCGCTAATATAATATGTAATACTAACATAAAATTTAGTGATATTTTACTGTGTGATTTTATCATAGGGAATTTCAATTTCAATTTCAATTTCAATTTAATTTATATTATTAATCAATTTATTAAAAATATGTCAGTAAGTTAATTTTAATGAGTGAAAAATATATATAAGTGTATATTTTATTAATTTTAAATTAAAATTTGAATGATAAGGAAATATTGGGAGATAATAAAATTGTATCAAGATTTTATTATAATTAACCTAAAAGTTTAAGATTAGACCCACACTTAAATGCTTGTGATTGAATGGAATATGCACAATATTGTCAACTAAAACATTATTTGAAGTAAAAAAAAAGACAGTATGTACAATATATTAGTTCAAAGAGATGTAATAATATATTTTTACTATTTTATTAAATCTTTGATTAATACACTATTAATCTTTTCATTAATTCAACTCACCATTTGTGAAATTTTCATTTTTATTACATATTTATTTTAAGTATACACCCAAAAAAACAAATCTGTAAACCTTAATATAATTGACGTAACATAAAATATTCCTTTTTTAATATTTTGAGTGTGAATAGTATTCTATTTATACACGTGCATACTTAAATTTGAGAATGTCACTATAATTTTGAAAACTTATCTATATATTGTCCTTACCAACCTAATTATTCATGAGTTTCATACTACGCAGGAGTTTTATTATCTTTTATCATTATTGCTTCAAAAATTACGTACATTTGAATTTTCATATTGTTTATAATTTTTTTAAATCTCTAATAGTTACTTTTGAAGAAATTTTGATGAGTGGATGCTCCAAAATGTTGTATTTTAATATCTTTTACAATTATTTTTGATATGAGATGCAAAGAAGTGTCCGATTCTATTTCCTTAATTAATAGCAGATTTTGATCTAGGAAGTTATTGAACAGTGAATAATCATATCTAGCTACTCCTTCATTTTCATACCAGAGATAGGGGATTCTGATAAGTAGGGCTACAGAGGAACTCACACAGGCGGCCTAGATCAGTTACAAATTGAGGAGTAAACGACTGTTATGAGAACTCATTTTTTGTGATGCACTATTAATTAAGTCCTCGAACTTAAAAGAGTTCAACTTCTTGTGCATAAGTTGTAACAAGTAACTTACACACTAAAAAAAGGCATAATAATTTCCTCATATTGTGAATGATGCTCGGATTGCGTCAAGAATATGGTTGATTATTTGTCTGAATAAGTGTGGAGACTTTCTGTTGTGAGAAAATTGTGGTTATGTAGAATACAACAAGATCTATACGCGCATGCGTGGATGCTAACTGTTATCATTATATTACTACGAATTAATAACATCATAATTAATATTCGTGTAATAATTAAATGGTGAAGCAAAATCGAAAATCTACAAATAAAAAAAAAACGCTAAGATTATAAAAAGACAAATTCGTAGTTTAGCAAACTGTAAGTTGCTCGCAATTGGATGCCGTAGTCAGGACTCACATATTACTATAGTTCTAACTGGAAGGAAGTTACAGAGAATTTCTTTACTTGTTCTGTTCTTGAAAAGAAAATGGAACTCTCTCGTCATTAACCACAGTTGGCCAACGTTCTTTGTGTAAAAGTGCCCCTAATTTTGTAGGATTAATTTCTTAAGAGAAATGTATGGGAGAGCTTTGTATGTATTCTTATTTTATAAAATGGAAAAAAAAATCCCAGAAAACTTTGTGACTACTTGATAAGAAGGGATTTATAAATGAATAATTAGTGAAATCTTTACATGTTTGGGTGTTATCTAAACGATTTTAACCGTGTAATCTCCAGGTTTTTAAATCAATTTGTTTTAAATAGATAAGCTCTTTTGTTATACAGACCATATTCTCTTCTCTATATAGACACTTGATTGGTAATAACTAATATATTGGTAGAGTCCACACATTTTTTGTATATCCCTGGGTTCCTTTGCCATCACTATAAATTAATGAACCAGTCTCATTACCTTCCACAAAACAATAGTTTCCTGAACTGCTCCTACCTTCCCTTCCACCTCAAAACCGAAATACTCACTTAATCTGTTTTTCTCTCTTGAAAAATTGAGTTCAGTATTCGAGTGATCTCCAGTCGCCACCATAGCCATGGTGGTAATAGCAACTTTAGTGATTATACTACTTTTTTCATTCCTTAAGGTTGCATATGACACCCTCTCATATTACTATCTAACACCAAGACGCATCAAGAGAATCATGGCAAAGCAAGGAGTGCATGGTCCGAAACCTCGGCCTCTTATGGGGAACGTCTTAGACATGGCCTCTCTTGTCTCACAAACAACCTCAAAGGAGATGAAAAGCATCAGCCATGACATAGTTGGTCGTCTTCTTCCACATTATGTTCTCTGGACAAAGACATACGGTATATGCAAATCAACAGAAGCTGACAAGTCTTTACCACGTGATGTAACAAAATCATCACTACTTTATTTTGTCATTTATTGCAGGGAAAAGATTTATATATTGGAACGGAGTTGAACCTAGAATGAGCATAACGGAGACTGAATTGATCAAAGAACTTCTGACCAAGTACAGCACCAAAGCAGGTAAATCTTGGCAACAGCAACAAGGATCAAGGCATTTCATTGGTCGTGGTTTATTAATGGCTAACGGCGACGACTGGTACCATCAACGCCATATTGTAGCTCCAGCCTTCGTCGGGGACAAACTAAAGGTGGGTAGTGTTTGATACTTTGATGCCAATAATATCTGTTTGGAACGATCTAATTTTGTCTGTGAAACGCGTGTGGGATTATATTTTTTATGGTTTCAATCAAATGTGCTGAAAATGGGTTGGTTCGGATTCATGTTTTTGGAAAAAAGAGCAACGCCGTACACATGGTGGAGTGCACTAAGAAGATGCTCCAATCGCTACAAAGTGCTGTAGAATCAGGCCAAACCGAATTTGAAATTGGCGAATACATGACGAGGCTCACTGCGGATATTATCTCAAGAACCGAGTTCGATACTAGCTACGAGAAAGGCAAGCAGATTTTCCAGCTCTTAACAATTCTTCAACGTCTTAGCGCCCAAGCAACCAGGCAGTTGTGGTTTCCTGGAAGCCGGTGAGTGTTTACACATTGAAATAGAATGCCCATCTTTATTTTAGGCTCTGACAAAAAATGTCCCAATTTTTATTCAACTTCCATACATAATCTCGTTGCTATTTTTTCTTGTCAATTCCATTTTTAAAGATTCAGCAAGTTTGATTCTTTTGACAGGTTTTTTCCTAGTAAATACAACAAAGATATCAAATCCCTCAAGATGGAAGTGGAGAGACTACTACTGGAGATTATACAAAGCCGAAAAGATTGTGTTGAGATCGGAAGGAGCAATTCCCATGGGAATGATTTATTAGGCATGCTTCTGAACGAGATGCAGAAGACGAGAGGAGATGGCTTCAGTTTAAACCTACAGTTGATCATGGATGAGTGCAAGACTTTTTTCTTTGCTGGGCACGAAACAACATCTCTTTTATTGACATGGACTACCATGCTTTTGGCTACCAACCCTTCTTGGCAAGACAAGGTTAGAGCTGAGGTGAATCAATTTTGCAATGGCGAAACTCCCACAATTGATAATCTCTCCAAACTCACTTTGGTAAAGCTTGAAATCTCATGCCGTATTTAGTTCCTTGTTCAATAACTATTCTTAAAAGGATGCTCTCAACTTCCTACCCTTTCTTTTTCTTGCACTTGACCAACGTAATGAATCTAATGATACTTTTATGAATCTAGAGTCTAGAGTCTTTAGCTAACTTGACCTCAATCTAGAGAAGCCACAGTTCATGGCTCTCCACAACAACTTTTTTTCCCCCAACTGAATGGCCTGAATGTCTTTGTTTATTGATCATATCCCTAACCAGCCTAAACCGAGCCGCCTAACTATTCACTAATAACTAATAAGTACAGTCAGTAACATACTAACATCCATCACATGTCAAAAGGAGTTAATACAAAACTATCCTCTTAGTGGAATGGTCAAGAAAATCATGTTTACAATCTCACATAGAAAATCTCCCACAACTTCACTTACCCAAAAGTTGCTTACGTTCTATATTCATATCCTCCCAATCATTCCCAGATCATCTTTCTAAATGTTTTTAATTCGATTCTCACTGTTCTTTCTAGCAATTACATAGAGTTCATAAAAATAAAATCGTGAATTTTTTTCATTTTATGTTGTTTGTTTTGTACTATTGTTGTTTTACAGCTAAACATGGTCATAAATGAATCTCTGAGGCTGTACCCACCGGCGACTCTGCTTCCTCGAATGGCCTTTGAAGATCTAAAATTAGGTGATCTACACATTCCAAAGGGTCTATCAATATGGATTCCTGTGCTTGCACTCCATCACAGTGAAGAGTTCTGGGGTAAAGATGCTAATGAGTTCAATCCTGATCGATTCACGTCAAGGTCCTTTGCTCTTGGCAGGCATTTTATCCCGTTCGCCGCTGGACCTAGGAACTGCATAGGCCAGAATTTTGCTATGATGGAAGCTAAAATCATATTAGCCATGTTGATTTCCAGGTTTAGTTTCACAATTTCAGATAGCTACCGCCATGCTCCGGTAGTTGTCATGACAATAAAACCCAAGTATGGAGTCCAAGTTTACATGAAACCCTTGAATCCATGAAAAGTTTTAGATTGATATTCGGTGAGGGAATATTCGGTTGAGATTATTTTGAAGAAGTAACTTTACGTCCCTTCAGCTTTTTAGTATTATATTACTGAGATTTTGCTTATTCTGCAGTGTACTAAAGTAATAATTGAAATTAAAAAAACACAGAGATTCTGCTTTTTTGTGAAATAACTATCCTAATCTTATCTTTATGTGAGGCAAAGCTACTAAACTAATACATTATCAATGGGCCATGAACTGCTTCAGAGGTCAAAACTAGCATTGTAAAAGACTGAAGGTCTCTTGAAAAGTTGAGTGCTGTTTTATATAAGCCTAAGATGCTCAATGAATAGAAGCATTACAGAAAAACAAAAAACACTCAAAAGTGTTTCCTCTTTGGCTTAAATGCTTATAATACACTTGCAATGATAACTTGATTCCTCCATCTTTTTTTCCTTGTAATTGATTTAACTAGGTGCTCAACTTTAAATATTGAGCACCAATGTACATCCCACTCGTAGTATTTTAGAAATTAGAGTCAGAATCCTCTACTTCAATGCCTTACGTTAGTAGGAAGCTTTGCTTTCTACGCCAGCCCATGATACGTATACAGCTACACAAGTTTATGATTCTCTGCATCCTCCACTACTCAATTTCCCAACTCTTTCTTATTTTATTGCTTTCCGCCTTTTCCTCTGCCTTTGTCAAGTGCACTGTGCTCCGCGGATTTCTACATCGGTCTCACCTTCCACCTACAAACGAAATATAATATAAATTATAAATAGTTCAATACGTTTCATGTTAATAACGACGTCCAAAACCGGATCTATTAGCAATGTTTTAATTAGCGATGATTTTTAAACGTCTCTAAAAGAACACATTTGGTGAGGATTCAAGTCTTTGTCATTATAAGTAAACGATTTGACAACGTTTTAGCGAAACGTCGGAAAAATTAACAGATTTTACGGCGATGACGGAATATCGTCACAATAACATCAAGTTGTAACGACGTTTAAGCAATTTCAATGCCAGATGTCGGGGAAATCAATGTATTTGGCGTCGATTATGGTAAAACATCATAAATGGTTGGGACAAATAGCAACTAAAATATATATTACATCGCCAATAATCGCCTTTTTTGCGACTATTGGAGTAATCATTGCGCAAGGGATGTAGAAATGTAATATTGAGCGACGATACTCGGAAATTGTCGCAAAATGTGAACTTAGTGCGACAATTTATTTAGTTCGTTGCCAATTGTTGGTGGCAAGATTCTAAAGTGTCACAAATTGTGTCACATATGACGACCATTTATTAGATTCGTCACAATTGTGATAGCATGTTGCGATGATTATGATTTTCGTCGCAAAATGTACGCGTTTAAATATTTTCCATAAATTTTAAGGTCAATTTTGATGAATTTTTGTATGTGATAGTATTGTTAAAATTAATAATATTTGGAAGATAATTTGTTAATGCTAAGTGTACTTAATAATCATAGTTAAGGTTAATTATAATTGACATTTTTATAATCTTAGTGAATATATGTTTTGTTGTCAAGTTGTTTTCAATATTTAAAGCATATTGTTGAAAAACATATGGTATGTTATTTAAAATATGAAAATAAATATGTTTTGGACATTAAAATAATTGTGAACCAAAAATTTTAAATTTAATAGGATAAAAATATCATTATAAATTTAAATAAACAACTATTCTTAATTATTAGTATTTAGTAACAGTAAAAAATTATTAAAAAATATGGAAATGATATCTATATAATATAATGATATATGGTAAGTGGTACAAGATTTTAATTAGAAGTTTAACAATTCTTACATACATAAAATATCAACAATAACAACAACAATAGTACGCAGCCTTACCCCTAACTAGTAGGGAGGTTGTTTTAAAAATTCTTATAGATAGAACAATAAATAAAGTTTCAAGCTAATTCCATCAATAAAGAGTTGAAATAATTATTTTTTGGATTCCAAGTGTTGTGAGAGTCATAAAGGTAAATGAGTTCTCTATGTCTGGATTCCCAAAAGCATATTCGAAGTCAATAATTGAAATAGTGAAAAATGTTCCCTCAAGTGTAGGGCTATTGCACCCTCTTCCAACAGCTTCTTCACTATAGTTAAACTTCTAGCAGATACGATGAGTGAGTCCCCAAATTTAGTATGGAAGATAAGTTGATTAGATGAACTACCAGTATGATGCGTTTCACCTAAAACACAATTAGTATAGAACTTAAATTGCTAGTTTAGTGAAACTGTTTAACAAAGCCAATTTGGAACACATGCATACCTAATTAAACAGACATAGTCATTGGAATCTACAAATTTTCCAAAATAACTGATTTCCCTAATCCTTTATGGACCATTGTGATATCGTCCCCACCTCCATTTCTATTTATATTCTCTTGAAGATTCAAGAAAGCTATTTATATAGTATATACAATCAAATGTTAACAGGAAATGAGATCCAGATAATAAGGAAAATGAGGTAGTTCGGATGATACTAAAAACCTAGAAGAAGAAGATTGGTGATGGAAGGCAAACGATTATTAGTGTATGAAGAGGGGATTTGTTTTGTATTGTTGTTCAATTTAATAGGAACAATTTTGTCACATTCCTCCCAACAGAATGAATTTTCACCATTGGAAAATAGTTGACACCTTGACATTCCTCAATGAATTATGTTAAGAGTTACACTCTGCAAAAGTGAATTTAGAATAAATTCATTATGTTCATTGAAATTTTAGATGAAAAGTGAAAGTACTACAGTTTAATACTTATACATCTTCAATCTCCCTAATAAGATGAAAGTTACCCTTATTAAAATAAAAGTTATCCATTTACCCTTTACATCATATATAAATTTTAGAATTTAAAGTAGATTACATATGACCATGTTGTTGATGTAAAGAAATATAGTATTATCTATATAGGGTTATATTACTATTATTACAAAAAAGTTAAATACTATTTTAAACCTTTCATCAAATAGTTAGCAGGCTTTCCTGAAAGAAGCATTGAAGGTCATAAAAAAAGTCAACCCATTTACAACCAACAAAGGGAGACAATAAATCATCGTCAAAACACAAAACAAACACAACCCATACAACATATGGAGAAAAAAAGAACTCACAATAAATACCTAAACGTATAAGTAAAACAATGCATAAGAAGGAGGGTTTTGAAAGTAAAGTACTACATTTTAGTACCTATATATCTTCAATCGGTCGTAGTGAAGCATAATAGTGGCAATTTACACAGATAATCAAAACCATATCACAATAAGCAGAGCGACAAAGAAGACACGAAAAGCACATCACAACAATCCAGAGATTAAAAGGAGAATAGAAAACTGGCAATACATAAGGTGGACGACTTGCTTAGACGGATGGACAATCAAAGATGACCACAACAGAAGAAGAAGATTCACCATGCACAAGGCTTCTTCAACAAAAACCAAAACCAAAGGGAGAATAGATGAAAACAATGAATAGTCGAAGACGAAGATGGCTTCATCTTTGCCTTCAAATTTTGTGCTAATAACCTTGTAGCGAACGATGTCGTTTATTGTATAATAAAACGTTGGTGTTTGTTGTACAAATCACAACGTCATTTTTTTGATGGTGAACGAAGATGAATGTTGAAGATGAACACGAAAATGACGTTGTTTGTAGTTAACATAAACGATGTCATTTTCGATAAAGTCAAAAGAAATTTACCATTTAGTGAGGATTTATAAACCCATCCCTAAATGGTTAGTCATTACCATTTGGTTTCACATTTGGGAAATATAATAATATAATACATGTAAATTATATTTTACAGTACGAGATGTTAATATAATAAAATGATAATAATTATTAAATAGAGTAATATATATATTACATAAATAAGATATGAGAATATTTATACATAATGTAAATTTTCATAAAACATTACACTAGTTACATTACTTGTTCGATATGTTATTGCTATTAAAAATTTTATTAAGTGTGATAAAACTGCATTTTATTACATATAATTTTTATAGTAACTTATGTTTATGATATATTAGAAAAATTTAGAAAAAATCAGTGATCTAGTAAAAAAATGTAGGATTGGCAACGGTTTTCAAGATTGGTCATCAAAAGTGAACATTTTGCGATGGTTTGTGATATTGTCACTAAATAGAGGGACAAATTAAGCGAAGCGAAATGTCTTCATGTTCATACAAACGATGACGATTTTTAAATTGGTAGCGAAATGTGTGATGTCATTTTTTTTTAAGTGACAAAAACATAATTCGTCACTAAATATTTGGACTTTTAAAAAAATAAGCTGAGATGATGTCTTTTCTTCAACGCTATCATTTTAACTTCTATTAAATGAATCAACGTCGAGGTCACCTCTCTATTTTTCCCTCTCTCCCGCACCAACTTCCACCTTTTTCCTCTCTCCTGTGTTGGTTTGTCATCATTTTCTCTTCTCCTCGTTGGCATTTGCGTGCCTATGCCTTTTCCAATCATTGTATTTTGGTAAAGGTAAGTCATTCAACTTTGTTCTATGTGATGAATGATGTGTTTATAGTGTTGGTATTTTAAGAAAAAATACCTAAAGGTTTGCGATGGTTTTTGGACTGTTTTTTCATTTGTTACGATTATCTGTGGTGCATTTGGATTTGCAATATGTTACAGTAGGTTAAGGAAGGAAAAAGACATGATTTCTTTAGGAAATTTAGGATGAATCTGTCATGGCTTTGAAGTGTTCGACAAAAGTTCAGAGTGGTCATATATGGAACTTATGGCATTTAAGAGCTAGTTTAGTTTTGAATTTTCCATTTGGAGTTGTTGTAGATATCCAGTTCATTTTAATTACCAACAACTGAATACAAGATGAAATATATTGTAGTTTGCAACTATACCAATAAGCAATAATAATTTCTTTTAATAATGAAAAGATAAAGATCAACTGTATTATATTAAATACAAAATTACCTTATCTTACAGGCTCTGTTTTATGTTGAAAAGCATTAATAATTGTCTGATGTCCTCCTTCATCTTTGTAGTTTACAATTGTCCGTCCATCCAAATAAGTCATCTAAATATTATCTCCAATATGTTTTGCTTCATTAGTTGGAGTATTTGTGAGAAAAACTTTTTGTGATTACAAATGAGGTCTTGTTTTTTATGTTATTATTTGCAATAGTCTAAGTATCATTGATGATAACATAAAGTTCTAATTTAACAATCTAAGTATTGCATTTAATATGGGTATTTTTTGAAATATTGAGGCATAATAAACCCTTATGATAGTATATAGGCTGGTAATCAGTGATGCAGCTTCGATGAGGCTTATTGGTGAAAAATTCTATGAGCTTAGGAGTGACAGCAAAAAGACACTTTCTCGATTCACAGGTATAAACAATGCCACGTGCCTTAGTGTTTCTTTTCTTTTGAACTTTGTCAACAAACTTCAATCCGAAAGACTCTAATTAGTAGTAACTTTTATTGTCACGTAACAATTAAACTAGGATTACATTTAATTTGGTTATTAACTTTTTATTATATAGCTAAATGGAAAAAAATTGGATGTCACATTAGAAATGGTCTACTAAATATATAGGAGTTATACAACATCAAATGGGTGATGAATGTTGTTTTTGTTTTCCTTGCATTGATTGCTTAAATGTTGAGTCTCAAAGTCAAGATTTGGTATATAATCACTTGCTAATTTAAGGCATAGATAAATTTTATACTTTATGGTTTTATCATGGCAAATGTAAGGAAACAAGTTGTAGTGAAAGTGTTGGTACAAGTTATAGTGATAGTAATAATAATGATGTAGAAGATTGTGATGCTAATGATGATGGTGATGAAGGGATTGGCGAGATGTTAGATGATTATAGGAATTATATGGAGACTATGAATGAAGCAGGTATGCCTAACATAGTTGGTAGAATTACAGAAGATAATTTTAGCAAGTTATTGAAAGTTGCTCAAGAAAAATTATATCTAAGGTGCTCAAATTTCTCACAGCTATCTTTTGTTGTGAAGTTGCTGCATTTGAAGGTTTATAATAAATGGAGTAATAAATCTTTTGTCATGTTAATTGACTTGCTCAATGATGCATTATCTGTTGGACACAAATTGCCCAAATCTTACTATGATGCAAAGAAATTGTTAAAGGACCTCGGATTAGGATATACATCAATACATGCTTCTAAGTATGATTGTGCTCAATTTTGGAAGGACAGTAAAGATCTTAAGGAGTATCCAATTTGTGGTACATCAAGGTGGTAAGTGGGTGATGGGAGAGGAAAAAGATATAAAATAAATTCCTGGGATGCTTTCATATTAAACCACAACTACAAAGACTTTCTATGTCAATAAAAATAGTCATGATGTGAGGTGGCATAAAGAGAAACACATTGATGATAACATTATGCGTCATCTAAGAGAATCAATGGCATGGAAAGAATTTGATAGAATGTTTCCATACTTTGCACAGAATTGTCATAATGTTCGACTTGGATTGGCCTCCGATGACTTTAATCCTTTCAGTAATATGGGTACTTCATACAGCATGTGGCCGATAATTATAGTGCCATATAATTTACCTCAATGGAAGTGTATAAAGAAGCCTTTTATGATATTGTATTTGCTTATTCCAAGACCTACTGATTCTGGTAAGGATATCGATATATACATACAACCATTAATTGATGAATTAAATGATCTATGGGAAGGTGGATTACAAACTTTTAATGTTGTTAAAGGTGAAACATTTATAATGCATGCCACTATTTTATGGTCTATAAATAATTTTCTAGCTTATGGGAATTTGTCTGGGTGGAGCATTAAAGGGTATATGGCTTGTCCTGCATGTAAACATCAAACTTATTCAATGAGGCTATGAAGTAAAATATGCTATACAGGTCATTGTCGTTATTCAGAACATGGGCATAAATGGCCAAGCAACAAATTTTTTAATGGAAAAGTAGAGTTAGGTGAAGTTCCTTTGTAGTTATCTGGTGATGATATTGTTTACCAGCTATCACATTTGGGTGACATTATACCTGGAAAACATCCAAGTAATCAAAAGCAAAAGAGAAATGATGTTGACCTCAATTGGAATAGAAAAACATATTTTTCAATTTTCCATATTGGAAGGAATTACTATTGAGGAATAATCTTGATGTGATGCATATTGAGAAAAATATTTGTAAGAATATTTTAGGAATTGTGATAGGAATTGATGGGAAATCGAAAGGCATAATTAAGACTAGACTTGACTTGGAAGACATGAATATAAGAAAAGACTTGCATTTGAAAATGATAGATGATGGGTTATCAACATCATGTCAAAAAGGGATAAGCAATCTTTTTGTCAATTTCTTAAATAAGTGAAATTTCCTGATGGTTATGCATCAAATATTGGTCGTTATATGAATGTTAAAGAGGCAAAAGTATCAGGATTGAAAAGCCATGATTGTTATGTACTTTTGTAACAATTACGTACCATTGGAATACTTGGGTGTTTGTCGAAACATGTGTCTGAGCCTTTGGGTCAATTGGGTAAGTATTTTAAGCAATTTGTTACAAGAAACTCAAAGTTAAAGAGTTTCACAAAATGGAAAAAGACATAGCTTTGATTCTATGTAAGCTTGAACTACTATTCCCTTATCATTTTTTAATGTTCTGGTTCATTTAACAATTCACTTACCATATAAAACAAAATTCTGTAGACCAGTTCAATTTCGATGGATGTTCCCGATTGAAAGGTAATTCATATTAACTTTTAATTTTTGTTTAACCATTATGTACATAATAGAGGTTGATCTAAGGGGTCTATTATAGAGGCTTATATAGCAAATGAATACTTGACATTTTGATCGATGTACTTATATGATGTGGAGACAAGATTTAATAGACCAGAACATAACTTTGATTTTGATATAGATGGTGGCTTATCAATTTTGTCCTAAAAAGTAAGGCCTCTTGGTATGGATAAATATATGGAGTTAACTACAGAAAAATTCGAAATTATCCATTATTATATTTTGAACAATTGTAAGAAAGTCAATATATATATATATAGAGTATGTATTTTGATTCAAATAATCATATTAGAATTTTGTGATTGAATCTTATTACCTTACTGTCATTTTCTTTTTTAAATAGAGAGCATAAAGAGTCCATTCATAGCAGAGGGATTATTAATGTTGAAGAAAGACGTAAGCTTAAGTTTGTATCATGGTTTAGAAATCGAGTAAGTAACATATTGATTACATATTATGAACTTATGAAAATTTGTATGTTAGATTAACTTTTAATTTCATATTGTCATATAGATGATATGGTTACATAACTGTAACGTGCAAGAGGAGAATACAACATTATATAGTTTAGCATGTGGGCCTCATTTTTATGGGAAAAATATACATATTGCATTGTTAATGGGGTGAGATTTCATATAGAAGACTGAGACAGTTGACTTAGAAGCCAAAATTATGGGTGGTTATTGAGGGATATCATAATGACGATTTTATTGACTTCTAAGATGTCTTCTCTGAAATAATAGAGTTGCATTACATCAAGGATAAGAAGGTTGTTCTATTTAAATGCACATAGTTTAATCTTACCAACTTGAAAGTGAACGAGAATATTACTAGCATCAATGTTAGTAAGACATGGTATGATAATGACCCTTTTGTCCTTGCAAGTCAGGTAAAACAAGTTTTCTACCTCAACAATACTGTATTGGGTAGTAATTGGAAGGTTGTTCAAAAGTTTCAACATCGAAATGTCTTCGATTTTTATAAAAGGGATAATGGTCAATTTATAGGGGATGAAGATGAAGTATATCAAAAAAATGAATCGGAGATTAATAATGAAGCAATTCAAATAGAAGATGTAGATATATCATCATTCTATAAGAGAGATGTTGCTCCCAATATAGTATAACTAAATGATGTCTAAGTCAATCTTATCATACAAACACATGAAGATTATACTCAATATGAATTAAATGAAAATGATGATACTTTAGCTGAATATATTAGTGATGAAGAGTCTAATGATAATGTAATTAATGATAATGATTTTCAAAATCTTGATGATGATTGAAGGCAAATAAATTGTTTATATTCTCTGAAATATTATGTTGATGTTTGAGTTATATTAATACATATTGTTGATATCTTAGTTATGTTAATGTGTATTGTTGATGTTTTACTTATTTTTACACAGAATATTGTTGTTTGACTTTTGTTTATGAAAATTTTGTTCATTTACTTATGTTTATATAGATTGTTGGTGTTTACCTTATCTATACGGAATGTTGGTGTATGTTTTATGTTATGCAGAATGTTGGTGTGTGTTTGAGTTATGTTTTTGTAGAGTCATGTTATTGAGTTATGTTATACAGGATGTTGGTTGGTATTTGAGTTATGTTATCCGGAATGTTGGTGAGCATTTTATGTTATACAGAATGTTGGTGTGTGTTTAAGTTATGTTTTTACAGGATGTTGGTGTTTGAGTTACATTATACGAAATAATGGTGTGTCGTTTATTTTTGTCATGTGGAATGTTGGTGTGTGTTTAAGTTATGTTTCAGTGGAATGTTAGTATTTAAGTTATGTTTATACGGAATGTTCAGGTTTGACTTGTGTTTTTTACGAAATGTTTATGTTTAACTTTGATTTTTGCAAAATGTTAATGTTTGACTGATATTAATATGGAATTTTAATGTTTGAATAAAGATTATGCGTAATGTTGATATGTCATTTATAAATATTTAATATAATGGAACTTAGAAGAAACAAGGGAAAGAGGGTGGCAACTACTAAATATGTTCCTCCCCCACAACAACCAAATCAATCTGATACAATCGAACAACAACCATCAATTTTATCCACTAATAAAGCCAGTCAACAACAACCTCTATCTACTTCAACTAGTGCTGAGAGATCTTCAGGTCTATTATTGTTAACCACCTATAATTTAAGTTATGTTCAAATATATATTTACATGTTTAATATGTTTTTTCTTATCATTATTCTTTTGTTGTCAAATTCCAATACTATCATAAGAAAAAGAGATAGAGGTATCATTAAAGGTTCTAAGTTGCAATATATAAATGTTGCAATGAACAACAAGTTGTTTGTGAATATTTACCCCACACAACGTTGTCCTATTGACAAGGTCCAATTAGCAAAATTGTCCAGTGAGTTAGGATTAGTTGTTAGTAATGAATTGCCTTACCTTCAGTATGTCAGGCAGTTGAAGGAAGCTCAATATAGTCATATCGAGAAGCCTGAAATTTCAAGCTGTGTGAGTTCATTGTTGAAATAAAGGGCGAAGGATCATCATTATCGACTTTATAAATACTACAAGTCTTTTCCTTCAGATAAGGAGGTAAGAATATATGTTTCAGAACGGATGACTCCAGAAAATTGAAGTGAAATTTGTGATTATTGGGCGTCTGCAAAGGTTAAGGTTTGACTTCTTTCTCTTCACATTTGCTTCCATTAATTTTATTTTCGAATTAAAGTTTGAGAAAGCCAAGGTTAATAGAGAAAAACATGAAAACTCATCACAACACCGACCCCAAATCATTTGTTGTTATATGACAAGAATTTATAAGTTCTTTATTTAGAAGTTATTATTATATTAGCAAATACAATATAATCTATTGTATTTTATTTTTTTAATTTATTTAACAAAGTCAGACTCAACTATATGGACAAGAGTGTGATACGATCACACTCTACAAACTGACACATTACAAGGAAGGTGAAGGCTAGACGTCTAAAGAAGCACAAAATAATTATGTAAGTATAAAAATTTTAATTTTAAAGTTTATTTATTTATGTAATACTAACTAATAATATTTTAATTACATCTCGATTTTATGTTTTAAATTTTAGGACAAGAAGTATGAGTTGATGTCTATCATTTTTTGACAGAACAGAGCCCAATGTGAATGACATTTGCTACAACGTCTTTGGTACAAGATTAGGGTATATCAAAGGTCTTGCGTATAACCTTAAGCCAATTAGTTCATCATCGTCACGACTAGCATATGTAATGACACTTCAAGAGGAGAACCGATTGCTTAAGGCTCAGTTACAACGTTATGAAGAAAAGTTAGATCGTATTGAAAAAATTACAACTTAATGAGAAAAATTAGATCGTACTGAAAGAGAGTTGACCAAGCTTAAGAAGATGGTCGAACAATTATTTGTGTTAAATTATGTAAGTATTAGTGACGATGAGGAGTCTTAGTTTGTCCATAAATTTTTATCTCAACTTTTGTAATTAACATTAATTACATTTTATTTTTTATAAAATGCATTTAATTTTTAATTATCACACATTTTTTATTTTATTGTACATAATTATTATTCAAGCAATGTTACTAATAATAATTTAAAAACGTGACTTAATTATAATTCAAACCATGTTAAGAACAATAACATAAATTAAAAATGTTATTAATAATTATAATTAAATGATAAATTGGTAATAAGAAAGTATAAATAAAAATACAAATTTCATCACCAAAACTTTTTAACTACAAATACAAAATTGTCACCAAATCTTTTTACCTATGTTTCCCAAAATGTCTCTAATAATATTTAGCTACGTTTGAAAAATTGTAGCAAAATATTTTTTACTACGTAAATAAATCGTCACTAAAATTTTTTGCCTACCCCTAATCTAATAAAGCTAATTACCTTTAGCTATGAAAATGAAACGTCACAATATTCCATTTGTGATAATTTTGTTTCTCTTCGCTTATTACTTTTTGTGACGGACGTATGATTGTAGCGAAATCATTTGAGCGATAATTTGGAGAAAATGTCATAGATAATTATTTGCTATTAGGCTTTTGCTACCATTTGTTCGATGAATTTTTAAAGTGTCAAAAACTTTTTTGAGATAGTAATTTGTCTTTCTACAATGAAATTTTGTCACCAAAACTATGCTCTCTTATAGTGTATAGTGTATACTAATCTTATGTATCAATCCTACTTATGTTGTCCTCGTTGACTTCTTATTTTGACTTAAAATAGAAAAAGATGAGAAGTCTAAATTTTTTACAAGTTTATTTGGTCTTATTATGATTGAGTTCAAATAAAAAACTTTTATCAGTAAATATATTAAAATTTTGTTGATATATTTAAAATCTATAACAATCTTTGAATTATGACGTAGTTTTTTATTCAAAATTTTTTGAAATGTCTTATTTAGTCAAGTTTATTTAGAGTTAAGCTCAATTTTGAATCTATAAAATAATTTCAAACTCAAATTTGGACCTTAGGGATATGGCATGACCCAATGCATTAACACCCATTAACTTTGCTAATCAATAGCGAATAACATATTTCATATTCCTACTATTTTCATTTTGTTAAAATTTAAAACTTTGTTAATGTAGAAAAAATTAATATTATTGGTTAGTACTTATAAGTTTTTCCAATTTTCTCAAAGTAAAATCACTTAGAATAGCCCAACAGGCTTAACTCTTTTGTAATGATATATTAATAATATTCAAAAAATTTGTACCAAGAAACTTACATTTCAGGTTGTATCTATAATTGTAAATAAACAGGCAAAGAAAACCTTAGAAGGTATAATGGCACTCCAATACTTAAATTACATTTTTTAATAGATTGGTTAAAATCCAACCATTTATTTGCAAGTTTAGAAGTGTATAATGTAAAATCTCGAAATGAACATTTGCAATCATTGTATGAATAAACATGAATGCAAAATTCATCAAAACAAATTTCATCCTGAGAAAGTTCACTAGCATTTGAGATTTAACTATATATGAGATATTTATGCCTTTTCTCAACCTTTTTGTAATTCCTTAGTGAGTATTTTACTAAGTGTGACTAATATCACCTACATATCCCTAACAAACCTAAGCCATTATTCCTTCGATTCATATTTCTACTCTAGTACCTATTCCATATACAGATGATAAGACAATATGAGGATGAATTTCCTCCCCTAGAGACACTTATAGTTGATAATGATAGGGTTATCTCCATCCCTTACATTTACGCTATAGGAATAACTTCTTATGGTACTCTTGTATCTAATCTTATTAATGAATTACTCAACTAGCATACTGATAATTATATGGCCCAAAATAAAGTTCTTTGCCAAATTGACACTAAGTTTGATGGTCTTAACTGCCAAACACAAGCTACTCAAAAGTAGGTAGAAATTATGTCTTCTCAGATCTATAGGTTATATTCATCTTTGAAAGATTAAATGTTTCAAATTGATGTTAATTTTAGAAGATATATTGAAACATAGTATTTTGAACCTAATTTTACAACCAAAGAGCAAGGACTTTAAAGATTTATAAAAGTACTTCACAGAATGGAGGTAGACATATAGATAAAACAATATAAGACTGTTTGTGGATCTTATACCACAGGCTTTCCCGTTATCCAACTCATCGATTCAACCTCAACTTATCCTAAAGTTGTTGGTTATGAAAGGGTATTTAAAATGAATTATCCTTTAATTAGGCAACATGTTCATCCTACCATTAAAATCAAATCCACCAAACCTATAAAGCCTAAAACTGAAAAGAAATATGATTCGTCACCTTCGTACCATGTTGATCCTTGGATAAAACATTTATAGATTAAAACTCCACCTTCTTACAACCTAAAACCTAACCTATTTTGTTGGATGGAAAATATAAAGCTCCTCAACAAGAGTTCATTGCAACTCTTAAACTAGTTTTTGTCTTAGATGAATATGAAAGTCAATCATTAGTATCTGAAGTATCTGAAGACTCAAAGACTTCTGAACAGTTTGTAAATTTGTTGGAATTAGATTAGATCATGATGACTATGCCTAACATATCTCAACCAATTGAGGTTGAAGCAGATATTAGTGAAGCTGAATCTATAGGGATTGAACCAATTAAACCTTTTCCACTACTAAGACAAATACCACCAATCAAACCTACTTCAAGACCCTGGTTTACTTTTAATGATCTACCATTGAAAAAATAGAGAGATCGTCTCCATAAATATGGTGTTTAGATCAATTTATAGATGACTCTACCAGAAAACCCTTTATGAGATATCTTATTTGAGTATACCTTCGTTTTAATAGTACTTTATGAAAATGGTGGTAAATCTAGGTGATTATTGCCAACTTCAGTAATTCAAATAGCATCTGTAAGAATTCTTCTTGGAGTTATCCATAAAGAATTCATTAGAAATTTTCAGCTCAATGACAAGAAAATCAGGCAGGAATATTTTGAAATGAAGTGTTGTAGACAGAAGAGATCTACCTAAACATTTCCAATGTATGACGAAAGATATTATCTTCTTTATGGTTTTAATGATGTCAATCTTCATTATATATTCATCTCATCTTTTCTAGAAGAATTACAACCTGAACTTCAAATGACCGTTGTAGCTCTATGAAGAGATATGAGATAAATATCTCTTAGTGAGGTCTATTAACTCACCTTAGCTTTTCTTGATAAACTTTATAATCAATAAGCATTTTTCAAGAACATGATTAAAGGTGGTCCTCTTTTGGAAAAGGCTTGCAAAAGGCCTTATATGAAGATTAAATGTAAGGACAAAAAGATTGTTAATGTCATCCCAAAAAGAGATATCATCATAAACAATTATCTTACAATAAGTCTAAAAAATCCCACATTTCTAATAGAATAGACCTTTCAAAAGAAATAAATGGCATAAATTTGTTCGTTTCTTTAAACAAAGAGCTCTTTATCCTAAAAAGGCATATCATTGTTTTATTTATGGCAAGCTAGGACATTATGCTCGACAATGTCATACAAAACAAAAAAATTGAAATCGTTGGAATCTATTGAGCCTATCATGCCTATTTATGACCAAGGCTACTCACCCAGCATGAATCCTGATGATTTAAAGTTAGCACAAAAAGAGTGTGTTATCTTACTTCAACAAGGATTAATCGAGCCTATAAAATACAATTAGGCTTGTCAAGTATTCTATATAAACAAGAGCGATGAACAAAAAAGACGGAAAAAGAGGTTGTGGTAGATTAAAAACCTCTTAATGCATTCATTCAAGATGATAATTTTCCATTACCAAAGATCAAAACTCAAGTCATATTTCTAAAGGAAGCAAAAATCTTTTCGAATTTTGACTTTTTGTAATTGGGAATAAATCCACAAAAATGGTACAAGACAGATTTTCACATTCCTAATGCTTAATATCAATGGACTATTATGCCATTTGGATTTAAAGTTGCTATATCACTATTTCAAAGGGCCATGACAAAGATTTATGAACCCATTCTTGCCAGTACCTTGATCTACATTAATGACATCTTATTATATTCAAAGACCCATAAAGATCATAAGGTATTAACCTTATCAGTTTTGGATATCACAAAGCAATATGGGGTTATACTCTCAATTAAGAAAAACCATATAGGAATAAACCAAATAGAATTTTCAAGTATAAATTTTCATGATGGATTTTGTCAGCTTGACCCACATATAGCCAATAAACTATTACATTTTCCTGGCGATAATCCCAACACATGAAAATCAAACAATTCCTTATAATTGTTAACCACATTAAAGATTTCATCCCACACGTGGCTAATTATACAAGTTCATTATCCAAATTCTGAAGAAAGAATCCACCACCATAGAGTAAAGATCAAACCAAGGATGTCCAGTACTTAAAGCAAGTCAATCATCATCCAAGCCTTTTATAGGTTCCTAATAAATATCAAACATATCCTTTAGACATATACTAGTGGCCATTATTTAACTACCATCTTGATTGAAGAGATTGATGGGAAACGACGTTATTATGGCCATGCTAATGGTTAGTTTAAGGAATCAGAAAAGCACTACCATACCATCTATAAAGAATTCTTGGCCATGAAAAAAGATGTTAAAAAATTTAATTTCCACTTTAACCCATACCATTTGTGTTGTAAATTAATAACATGTCCTTTCAAAAGATTCTTGAACCTAACAAGAAGATATTGCCTGACAACCGATTGTTTCATTAGTATGATTAGTTCTCTCGTATAAATTCATAGTTCTCCGTATTCCTCTCTCCCATCTTAAGAAAACCAATCCCTCTAATCCTTCTAGTTATAGATTTTTTCCTTTATACCAAAGTCAAGAAATCCTTCCCTCCAATCACCAAATATCCTCCACAAACATCAAATGAAATTGTTGTTTTCCTTTGCAAAAGTCTTTTTTAGTACCTTCATCTTATTCTCACTACTTTGAAAATTCATCCATTCCCTCATCATTTTGACATCTTGACACCCTTTTGTACCCTTCACCATATCTATAATACCTTTCCTAAGCCAAATATATGGCATCTTTGGGCTTTGTCTGCCCTCTATGTCTATCCAATTGCTTTATCTCTATTGCATGTTTATAAACATCTAGCAAATCTCGCCAATGAAAGTTCTCTCTTGTGGACATTCTTAAAGTGGTTCCAACCATTGGCTAAATGGCATATCCAATTGTGACAAATCCTTAACCACTATCAACCATGAAGCATTCCCTTGTCTGAACAAAACTCTCAATCCTTCTTTATAGTCCACTGTCCTTATAGCCTGGCTAGAACTAGATATGTCTATGCCATTAACCATTTCCAAATATGGAAAACCTCTATTGACTGGACTAAATATCAGGAAAACATAGTGGATAATCTATATCATTTTTTAAATCACTTGAACTGTCAACCCAAATTCACTAAGCCAACTACGTATACATCTTTAGGTCCATACTCTAATGACGTTACCCTTTCATAGCCCATTTCACTATTTGATCAATGTTGGACTTTATTTGATCAATTTTCTTATATGAAAATTAGTGTCGTCATAGCATGTGAATCGCCATATTCACCTCACTTTAAGCTTAAGAAAAATTTTGAAATTAGAGAAAGTTCCACTAATCAAAAGCTCGACGAAGAGCCTAAACTTCTTATATATTTTCAAGATGCTCAAGATCTCTAGCATCTAGTTTGGATTGATGCAGAAATAACTCATTTCATGAAAGAAATGGAAAAGATGGATGATAATCTGTCTATTTCTAATGAGGACAATAGACCCTGATCTTTTTTTGCACCATCTTGTTAAAAGATTCCATCTTATCTCTTAGGAATATTATTGGGACCCCATGTTTCCTAACAATTTTCATTTTTAATATTCTTTTTTTTAGTTTACATTATTATAATATGTGATCCGTTTGCATATTTAATAATTATTTGTCTTATTCTCCCTTGATTGGTCTATAAAAGTAAGGCTTCTCTTCCTTTGTAGATACACCTAGTTTTATCAATAAGATGAAAAGTGTTATATATATTTTTTTTGGAAAATAAGAGAACTGATTAGATTACTCTAGCTAAAAATACAACAATATTATAGTATTTCACACTAACTATGGATTTCGAGCTAACTAGGTGCATCTAAAAATGCAAGGTATAGAGAATGAAAGTTAATTGCAATTCACAGCAACTATAAAACAAAAATAGGAGTTATAACTGCCACTTAGTTCTCATACTTACAATAAGGAGAGAGGCGACATTGTTAGCTACCGTTGCTGCTATAATCCAGTTCATAATATTCTCAGCTAGTTGGAACTTATCAAGCTCCTTTTGCTGGAAGAGTTGACAGTTGCATTCTTTCCATATCATGTATATGGAAGTGATGAATGCCAATTTATGAAGGACTGCATTCTTTTTGTTCAGTTTGGAGAGGTTGATGAATATATTCAAGGTCTGCTCCCACCAGATGAAAGATTCACCGTTTCCACCATGTATTGTATTATACTCCATATGGCTTTAGTGTATTCATAACTTAAAATAGGTGATCTTGATCCTCATCCACATTATGACATAATACGCATGAAATTTTCTCTCTCCTAAAAGCTTGATTCTTGAATAATGTAGTCATACAGAAAGACTAGTATATTCTGAACTTGCCTCTTCGTGAGAATTTTGTGTATTAGAAAGTCTTGAAATATAGATCCTGTTTAAGGTCTAAGTCATATAGGAAAAGATTGGTCAATTTAGATTTCTAAAAGGCATGCTTTGAGAATTATCGCTCTAAAAGAGAAGAAGGATTTATGTCTCAGCTAACATATCTAAAATCTAAGCTATAGTTAATCTTTGCTTTTTTATAAAAATATGTTCTATAAACTACTTGACTAGTATATATGTTGGAAACTAATGATATAGCCCTCTTGAGGCTTATCGGTGAAATATTCTTCAAACTTAGGAGTCATAGTGAGAATGGCCTTTCATGATTCTTGCAATCAAAAAATGTCATGTACCTTGGGTTTCTATTATCCCTGTGTGCTATCTAACTAAGAGTTGCTCGAATCACAACTTTAAAATGTCTAAAATATTTTATTTTGTATTCTAAACAAGTTATATGGATAAATAAAAACATAGAGCTCCTTTTTTATTTTTTGGAGAAAGTAGATAAGATAAAATTGTGTCTGTCATATATATTCCAAGTTTTTTATAAAAAATTTGTTTGACCTAAATTCTACTAAAATTTTAGAAAATTTAATTTAATAAAACAATATCATATTATAATTTAGTAATATGATGCTCTCTTCTTGATATAGTTTATGACCTAATATCCAAAAAAAGGTATTGAGTCTAATGAGTAAAAAAGACAGCTATGCAATTGTTAAAATTATCCCTACTTTTTTAATTGTTGATCCCACTCATTTATTATCCAGGTTCCAACACTGACTCAAGTACTTGTAATGCGATTCCCATTGTCATAGTAAGTCCTCTTTAGAATTTGCATGTTGAGCAACCATACACCTAGAAAAAGCATAGGAAATACTATTATTAGATTAGATGGGATATGCGTTTAAGAAAATGGTAAAGAGAATCTATTGGACTTGAACGGACTAGTGAATGGATCTCTGAACCACTCAATACTTATTTATATATTATATGAACACTTACCAGTATACAGTTATTGAATTGGTAATACTATGATGTGATAGGTTAGAGTTGGACTAATGTGGTGATGGTTGTGCAAATCTATCATTCTCATTCTCCATCTCTCTGAAGCCAAGAACACACAATCTCTCATATGGAATGAGAAAGAAAGCATTGTCATGGATACTATCCAAGTAGGGTCGCTTCCAAAAAGAGCATAAAACGAGTCAAAGATATAAGAAGTTAGGAACATATACGCAGAGTGTCGTCCTCCCTAAACAACTATTCAGTTGTAATAAAATAAGTGAACAAATATTTGAGCTACATATCTGGCGTCATCATCCACCACTACCCTTATCCCCCCCACCTTGCCTGGCCTCCCCACCACATTCTTATTTTCCCTTACATAAACATTATACTCAGAAAGACAAAGCTTTTCTTTTATTTGTTCCAAATTAAAAATCAACGCTTCCCCGTTTAAAATTCCAAAAGACAATGTCTCTATTATCAAAAAGTGTGATTAAGATTGTCATGATATGGATCTTCTTGTCCTTTGTTAAAATTGACGGTTCAAGTGGCAGTCCATTATTGCATAATCTAAGTAATGACTCGTGTAACATTAGTGACTATAATACCATAATATAGAATCACTGATTAATCCCCACCTCAAACTTTCTTTACAGAATTGATAAGTTAGATTTTATCAGTTGGGTCTACTTTAGCATCTCGGATAAGTGCAGACATAATAAATTGGCTTTTCTGGTGCTAATCAACGCATGCTTTGTGGATTTCACCAAATCAAATCTATCATTTATTGAAGTCAACGGTCGTTCATATTGGTAATTAGGTTTAGATTAACCTGAACTTGAAGTCACCAACTTAAACTTTGTTAGAAAAGTTAACCTTATCGCTGAAAAAAAAAACTTTGGTTCAGTGACATTTCCGTTTAAAAAACATAAGATCTGTACATGTGGCAATCGCACATATGTGAAAAATAGACTCCTGATGGTCCGCAACTTTTAAGGCTAAGGTAGTATATGCGCGACTAATGCGGCTGTACGGGACTTGAGAACATTTAGACGTAACAAGCATTTGCTTAAGTTACCAAGTGTGGCATAAATAAGCTTTAAGTCTAATTTGTGAAGCATTTGATAAGTTTGTAAAGGTCTCGTCTGTACTAAGAACATCAAACTTACGTTACTTAGCTTTCTCGTTTACAATGCTTTCTTTTCTATTAATAAGATTTTGCACGCAAGGAAAATGATTGCTGGTGATTTGGTTGATCAATTTATGTCCATAACCCAAAATAATAATTAAAAAAGAAGGATAGTGATCTATATATCAAGACCTAAAGTTTTCTCTTAAAACTTGGTGCACCGTAGCTAGGAATTAATTTCCGAAAATTAGTTGGAAAATCATTTCCAAGTTCACAATTTTGGTGCAGCATCGTGTAATCGATGCAAATTGTTCAAAGCAAGAAAATTCCTTAAAAGCTGAGAGAATAAAACGGGAAAGAAAACTAGAAAAGAATTTAGCACAAAGGTTACCGATGAAGCTCCATAATCATGTGGAAACTTGTTATGTTAATCACTCCAAGAAAAATCTGGTTTTGCGACAGAAATTACTAACTGAAAACATAAACATTCCATCGGTAAGTAAAATTACCAACGGAATTTTCCAACGGACAAAGGTGTCGTAGAAACAACCATCGTTAAAAGTTACCGACGGAAAAATCAAACCGTCGGTACATTTACCGATAGTCAATTAAATATACAGTCAGTAAATATACCAACAAAAAAATCAAACCGTTGGTATATTTTTGCGGTTGACGGTCGGTACATTTACTGACAGAAATTTGTTTTATCGTTAAATTTACCGACTGTTTGATTTTTCCGTCTATAAGTTTTGTAAAACGTTACTAACGGTTGTTTTCTTTCCACCGGTGAGTTTACCGATGACATCTTTTTGTCGGTAACAATTTAGTAACAGAATTCGTTATTCTGTCTGTAATAACTGACGGTATCGAGTTTTCCATCGGTAAATTAACATCATTTTACCATGGGATTCCATCGATAAATCTGCCATAATTTAAAAAAAATACCATCAATAAATTTTATTTGATGATGTTATTGTTGATGAATAATTTAAACATTTATGAATTTAATAGTATGCATTTAATTTGTTTAAACAGAAATTTGATTGATGATATAAAATTAAAAACATCTTAATTGATCTTAAAAATATTACATTGTACATAATAAGTATTTGTAATTGAAGTAAAATGACCAAAACTACATTATTGATCTGGTGACGATAGATGCTCTGGTTGGTGCGATGAGGTGCTACCCCTCCCCTTCAATTGATCCATCTCATTACGGAGTTGAGCTATGCACTCCATCGAATGTTGCAACTGAGATGCCAATGTCTGCACTGTACTCCAAAGCTCTTGGACTTCATTAGTTGTGGGCTGCCTAGTAGATGCTGCTATACTGGATGTGGAGGATTACGAATAACATGTATTTGCAAATAAACCTAAGCCAAATATCCTTCCACGATGGTCCCTACCACGCACTATATGAAGATAGGTTTCAGTCTCATCAACTTCTTTAGACTACTGAGACTGTCGTTGAATGCTTTCTTGTATTTGGTCCTATTAGCAGGCAATGTTTATATTAGTAAATAATAATTATTAAGCATTAATTGTTAAACCATACATTTCACATACATTTAATTTTCTACAATGACTATTGAAGAATGTTACACCGCCATGCTTCTTAGTATGAGTATGAAAAAAGAGCTGACGGGATGTAGATCTCATGCCCATAGACTTTTCCTGCATAAGAATAAAATGTTATAAGTGAACTAGAGTTTATAAAAATTTCGGTAGAGTTTCCTCTATTTTTATGATATCTACATCCTGTTGAACAAAGAAAATAACTTAACAACACAGCCATATATGGCACCAGACATTTATAACTTCATCATTCTCAACAAGAAACACATATTTTAATTCTAAAATTAAAACATCAAATTCAATTGAAATACAACAAAGTAAATAAATGAGAATATAAATGTAAAATATAGATACTTACAAGTCTCTCTGCGTGCTCGTGGTGGGTAATAGATCCTCCCGTATGTACAGGAAGACTCTCTCCCCCCGATCCTCCACGTCTGTTGATCGAATTACGCTCTGAAATGGAAATTGCCTCAAATGATATCCAATACTGTTGCTAACGACTTCATATTTCTGCAGAAATGTAAGGCGGTCATACACCAGTCCTATGTATCGCAGCAACAAAGTCTTGATATTGTGTACATGCTCGTCTCTCCCATACTCTATAAATTATCACGTCAAATTGAGACTCTCAAAAAAATTCTTTCTGAAACAAAAGGAAAAACATTCGATAAATACTTATGATGTAATAATATTTATCTAATTAATG
>JANIIA010000002.1:28554656-28566190 GCA_027478495.1 Erythroxylum alaternifolium
TTTCCTACTTTCACTGATTGACCTCACTTGTACCTGTTTCTAGGGTTTAACCCGTTACATGGAAACGGGATGTTACATAGAAATCTAGAAATTGACTCGTAAATGTCCGTTGGACAGACTTGACATCCGCTGGCCAGACCTTTTTGGGAATTCTAAGGTTCCAGCTCATTTCATGTCTGTTTGGAGAGATATATGTCCACTTCATGAAATGAGCTGGAAGCGGACATTCTCAGGATAGTTATATAATTGTGAAATGTTTGACCCTCTAGACGCCAAAATCTCTCTTCGGGGTCTTCACAGAAGTTATAGAATTTGAAGTCCTCTTCGAAACTGTACTCGAATGACCTTGATCAAACATCTATAATGAAAGTTATACTTTTTGTCCCAAATCATGTACATTTATATGTTATGGGCTTATCAATGCTTTCCTATGATCCATTTAGGCTTGAATGGAGCTTGAAATGTACTTAGTTTGATGTGAAAAATAAGAGATAAAATGAGTGATATGTTTAGGGTGATGATTGAGGATATAAGCATAAGAATGGATTGTCGAATATCAAGTGTTCAATTATGGAATTGTGGGATGTTATGAGAATGAAGATGAAACTATGATGGCTAATGAGATTCCATTACAAGAACCCTATAGAGTGATGCGCTCACGATTGACTCACGAGTTAGACTCCGAAAATAGGGTCCAACACATTAACTCCACAATGAAAACATGTTCCCTTGTCATTGCTCTTCTTCTTGATACCTTCTTTGGCTTTTACTACATTAGTAGTAGCCTTCTGTTTCTTGTTATTATTCTTCTTAAAGCCCTTTTTCTTACTTTTAAAAGAATCGGCAACAAATACAGAACTGGGTTCCTTTTTAAGGCACTCTTCTACAGTTTTGAGCATGTTCAATAGTTCAGGCAATGTCATGTCCTTCTAGTTCATGTTGAAGTACATGACAAACTGTCAAAAAGCTCGAACTAAGAGACCGCAACACTAGATCAACGCTTAACTCGTAGTCTATGACAAAACTTAATTGGGCTAATTTTTCAATATACCCAATCATCTTTAGCACATAAAGCTTGACTGAAGATCCTTCTGTCATCTTGCATTGAAACAATGCCTTAGAGATTTGATATCTCTCCACCCTACTTTGTGCACCAAATAATTCCTTAAGATGCAGTATCATAGTAGGTGCATCCATATTCTCATGTTGCCTCTGAAGTTCAGGAGAGATGCAAGCTAACATCACACATGTAGCTTGTTCAACGTCATCAATATAACACTGATATTTCTCCCAATCTTCATCAGTTGCATCTGAACAAGGTTCTGATGGAACAGTAGCATCAAGAACGTACAACTTCTTCTCTTGCCTAAGAACTATTCTTAAGTTTCGTAGCCAGTCTGAAAAGTTGGGTCCAGTTAACTTGTTAGCATCCATGATACTCCTTAATGTCAGGTTGGTAATCATCTTCAAAGTTAATAACCGAAAAACATAAAAGGAGCATATATTAGTTTATATCCAAAAATCAAATAAAATAAGGAGTTTAAAATTATTTGATTACTTTCACTATTTTATTCAAAATAATAGCCCTCACTATTATCAAATAATTTCCTAGTGGGCTAGGATCCTATTTAAAATTAATTGATCTTGAGTTTACTCAACAAACTAGCTAAAATTAAATTAGGTAGAAGAAACTTTTCAATCACATCTAATGTAACTCCTAGAACTGTTAGGTGACAACTTTTGTCAAAATATATCACATATATTATTCCTAACCCTACCTCTAAATATATATGATCATGAGTTTACTCATCCAAATCATACAATTTTAGTTAAGTATGACCCATTAATTTAAAATAAAACATATCTAGGTTAAAGTGACCTTGAGCCAAACATTAAACATAATTCTAGTTTTATTCTCAAATAATGGAAGGCAACTAACTTGTTCCTAACATGTACTTAATAATTTATTGAGGAATTTAAATTTTCAAAAAATTTCTGGTCCTATCAAAATAACATAATCTCATTATATTGATAATTTCAAATATAATCTAATTATGAAAGAAATTATTTAAAACTTTTGCTTGATTCTAATTATTGATTTGATAATAAATTTAATTTAAATAATTCAACTCTTGAAAAATTAAATTAAATTCCAAAACCTTTCCTAAAAAATATCCCTTTGAAAACAATTTTCAAAATTTAGTAAAACACGTTTTCACTTTTATTAGGAATAAAGCTTAATATAATCATTATTAAAAAAAATCAAAAGGACAATTTAGGTTTTGTAAAAGCCAAAGGAAGAAAGCATTCGGGACAGTGGGCGTTGACTGGCGCGTGAACTTCACACGGTAGTCAAGCCTTCAACAGATGATGGTTAGAGAATGGTGGGCGCGTGTGATTCACGTGCCAGTCAATTCAACAAATGATGGTTAAAGAATGTGAGACACGCGCCTATCGTTCTCCCATTCCTTTTCTAGAAGCTAGAAAGTTTCTGGAAAACAACTCCCTTCTCTCCTGAAAGTCACAGCCATGGTTCCACATTTTTTCAAACCTACAACAACATTTCTCCAACTCACGTCTTTGCAAAAAACCGCAACCCTCCAAGTTTACAATCGTCAGCACATTATGCGTCTACCACCGCCCATCGCCTTCTCCTTCTCCAGTGGCGACTGGCTGCTGTCTCGCTATGGGAGTTTATCGCCCTTGGCAACGCCCAACCAGTGACGTCGCCAGTGCTTCCCAACTATACCAGTGGCGAGGCCATTGGTTTTTGTTTTCAACCAGTGGTGTAAACGTAAGCACAAGTAGAGACACAAACAAGAGGGATAACACAAGGCAATAACAGGATTTCAGAAAACCCAATAAACTCAGAACAATAACCGCAGGCAGTAAAATCGCAAGCATGTGAAAGAAGATTTTTATATCTGAGCAACACACAAAGGATATCGCATATTCTGATGTTTTTAGGGTTCCAGAACTAAACACGCACAAAACCAGAATATATGCATACGTTCGTGGAAGCAATTTCCAGAACTGAAAAAGCAAGATTTTTAAAGAACCCAATCGTGAAAAACAATTTCCAGAATCGCATTCAACCACTAACCATAGATTTAAGCACATATGCATTGTTAACAAGTTTTAGGTTTTTCAGAACTCCAAACACGAGAGTGGAAACAATTTCTAAGAGTAGTCTTCGGGTAAAGACAAACACCAAAGAATATCATATAAATTTTATCAAAATCAACAACAATCAAGCAACGAATCCAAGTAAAACAATTAAAGGAGGCTCTTATACCACTATTGAAATTTAACCGTGATCGAATCATGGGCGTAGCAAAAAAACAAAAATTTTTATAGATTTCGAGCAAATCCCGATAATTGTATAGACTTGAATAAAATATTAAACGATTTAGAAATCGTACCTTGTTCGCTTTCCTATTGAAAAATCTTTGAAACTTTTTCGATTAATCAATCACGAGTTGTTCAAGTGTACAGCCTCTGATGGTATCCACAGAGCAATTCTCAAACTGCTTTAACATAATGAAGGAAAAAGTGCTAGCTTCTAAAAGCTCTTCCCATTTAAATAAAAAAATCATAAGAGTCTTTTATTAAAATTAAATTTCTTTAATTATAATTAAAATTAAAATCAAATTCTAATTCTAATTAATTTATTTTTAATAAAATCAAATATCTCATATTTGATCTCCAAAGTTTCTCAAACTTTATAATTAAGTCCAAATTAATTAAATTGACTTTTCTTTCATAAATTATTTTTTGATGTGTGACCTATTAGGTTCCTAATAAATTGGCAATGATTTTAAATTATATTTCTAATTCATAATTAGAATTAGATAAATTAAAAATTAGTTTAATTTATCTTTATTTCTCTAATTAAATAATTCATAATTATAAATCATGATTGACGTTTAGCACCATGTCATGATTACCTAAATGTCAGGAATGTCAAAGTGATTGATTTAATTTGTCCATGCATGACTAGGAAGTATAATTTAATCCTTTCGTCATTCAATATTCTAATTGAACAGAGTATGGATACAATGTCTACTCTTATCATCCAATCATGTTCGTTCTTGCTAATTAGTAATTGATTTATAATTGAAATTTGAAATCACCTTTTCAAATGCCAATTCACTCTGGCCAGAGAATTCCATAAATCATTACTAATCAAGAACAGTAGAATATTCTTTCTAAATACTTTAGAGTGACGAATCCTATATTGACTTACTTAACTATCTACGTATGGTTTATACTATATCCAATTATTACCGACTGAATTATCCTAGGATGATTCATAAGTAGCATCAAAACATAGTAATTCCCATATTAGATACCTTGGTAATCTCAAGTCTGAGGATCAATTATACAACCATCATTATGAGATAATCCACAGACACACAAGTAATGTTCCATTTGGGATTCTCATAATCGGGTCAGTTCAGTGCACTTATTCTCTAATAAGCACCCACATGTTTATTTAAGTGTCTCCACACTTTAATTTATGAGATCAATTACTTTCTTCATAAGAAAGAAACAAGCATGTGCTAGTCTAACCATTTCATCAATTCCCTGTCTTGATGAAACTATAACTAGGAACATTTTAGGAATAATATAAAAAAAATGCAATTTGAATCTCATAATTATAATCACATTATAATTTCTAATTGCATAATAATTATTCCATGGATCTTATCTTTATGATTAATAATTAAATAATTAACAAATACAAAAAGATAAAGAATGCCCTTTATTGAATAATAATAATGTCATACAAATAAATTTACAACCAAAATAAATTGGCTGCAAGGGCATAAACCAACAGAAATGATACAAAGAGATTCTACTTTATTTAACTCATAAGATTTTGCGTTGGAAGACAAGATCTTAGAAATAATAGTTTTTTATGTCTAACGAGACTACTCTTTATATTATGGTAGCATAGGGTTATTTATTAATCGATTGAAGGATGGGATCCAAGAGCGTGACTAATAAAATGAGCTAGCCAGTTAGGCTAGTAGTTAGATTTCTCACATTTATTTAATATTTGAAAGACTAAATCTATTCGGTTAGTTCAATCGTAAAAACTTTGAAACGGTGAATTTACTGGTTCGGTTTATCTTAATGACCTTTGTTCATCGATTTATTAATCGACCAATTGGTTTTCGTAAACTAGTAATTTTTATAAACTAGCCAATTTTTGTTTGATATTCTTATTCTTTAATTAAACTCTAATATCTTTAATACACAAAATAGTCTCTTTCTTCAATCATATTTTAAGTTCTTCATTTTTTGTTCAATATTTATTGTATATCAGTTTTACGATAATTTAATACTAGTTAAATCTTTAAACTTTTAAGCCTCTTATCTTGCTAGTTTAATTTTCGATATGATTTTTAAAACATTGTATTTATTTATGAACTTGAGAAATATGCAATAAGAATGATATCTAAAAAAGAATAAAAAATATAAATTATTAAGTTTGATAATATGCATGCATCCTTAAAAGTAAAATGAATAATATTTAAATTTCATTTAAATAGAACTATATCATCACATACACACACACACACCCATATCCAAATTCAATGCAAAATTATAAAGTTACCTATATTTCGCCCTATAGAGGCATTTTCTCCCACTCCCAGCTTACATTTTTTTCTCATTTCTAATAGATTTAAGAGACCCTTATCATCAACTATCTTAGGTCATATATTTCACCATTTTTCTATTTTTCTAAAGAAAAGTACAATTACATATATATCCATATATTAAATTGTGTACTCCTTTATTTCTGCTTTGTTATATTTAATACTACTTTGAACTATCCAAACATCATATTGTGTCTTCACTTCATAATTTCATAAAAGAATATGAGACACTTCCATATTATAAGTTGGTAAGTACTTGATTGCTTGCATATTTATTTCCTAATGCTTAGTGATTAATGTTATATTACACTTAAGATATTTTGGTTTAGGTACAAGTTGAAGAGGAAAATCAAAGTGAGCTAAATTGATATCCTTGGTATTGTTCTATTGATGTTGGATCTTGTTTTCCTTAATGGAGCAAGGACGTGAGATAGGATGAAGATATGACAAAGAATGGAAGAATTTGAGTCACTGTTACTGACACGACTATGCATAGGAATATGTAACTCGCTGGAAATGTGTACAAACTTTAAGATGTTGTTTCGACCGCCATTGTAACCTACACGCTTATATGGAGACTTACTCGACCTTGTAAGTGAAATACACAGTTATTTATCTTAGTTGTGTAGCCAAATGTGAATGTGAAACTCCATGTTTTCTTGTAAGTTGACATATACAATCACTTACACATTTGTTTAGTTGACCATGTTTAACCATACAACCCTAATTTTGCACTATAAAAGGGTAATTAAGAGGCTAAATGGGGTACGTACAGATTAGAGACATGAAAGGACGCAAATTCCTTTATGTTTTAAGAGTTATGAACAAATAATCTTCTTCTTTGTGTCTCAAAGGGGGTATTGAGGCTGTGAACATGTTTGGGCATTGATTAGTTTTAGTGATGTTCTTCTTATCTCTCATTTGAAATTAAATATGTTATTTTGTGTTTAATTTTGGAATTTATGTATGATTAATTTCATGTGTCATAAAATAATAGTTATGCATCATTAGGTATAACATAGTATAGGTTAAATGACTCGAACTGATGTGGATGTTACTCAGATCAACCTATTTTCCTAATCTGTAATATAGTTGTCACATTAAATCTGAAGAGTTTATTATACGTTGTCTGATAGCTAAACCTAATTAAAGAGGTTGTTTTAATTAGTTACAATCTAGGGGAAATTTTTAATAATAAAGCTTGTTGTTAATTTACAGCTAATAGCTATACGAGAACAACATGATGATTAGTTATGCACATTCATGTGAAGGTTATGATTAAACTCGAATTGGATTTAAAACCTATTGAATAATCTTTGCAATTTTATATTATTTAATTTAATTCATCTTCCATATTTTTATTTTATTAATTAAATTTAACCAAAACGTCCCCCAATCCGATACACTAATTCATTCATTACAAAAGCTAATCACACTCTTTGAGGATATGATTTTTTCTTATCATTATTACAAATTTAGTTATATAGTATGTTCGACATGCATCAAGAAATTTTAGCTCCATTTCTAAGGAGAGAAATATTTTCTATTAATTGGTGTTATATATATATTTTTTTATAACTGGTTTTTATATTCATTTATTGATATTTTTATGTTTCTTAGTGCTTGTGTATGATAGTGACTAGATCTCCTCATCAAGATTTTGTACAATTTGATCCCAAGATCAAAAGGACATTGCAAAGATTGTATGGAAAAAATAAAACAACTCTAGGAGTAGAGCAAGGAATTGATTTGAAGGAAGCTATGGCTAATCCAAGATCTCGAAGAGAGTTGGTTGTCTTATAGTTGACTTAAAAACCTCTACGTGTTACTTTCTGATAAATGTGAATTGCATAATGTTTTAGGGCTTAATTTGTTATGTATAAAGTGTTAATTTGATTGTTTAGTATGTGTTTATGTTATAATTGTATTAATTTGTGTTTTAAAGTGTTTTTATGGGTTAGTATAAGTCTCTGAGTTTAAATGTGAAAGAAGCATTGGAGCCAGCCCACGATCATGGCATATAAGCCACGATCGTGAAAGAAGCCTAAGATACTGCCCACGATCGTGGCTTGATTGCCACGATCATGACACTGCGTTGGGCAGACGCGAAAATAAGTGAAAAATCAAGTTTCGAGGAATTTTTCGGACCTTTTCAACCCCTAAAAAATTGTAGGACTGCTCAAAACACAAAAGGTATTTAAAGAACAAGACAAAGGAGAATAGGAGCTTTTGAATTAGCCACTAATTGAGAAACCCTAAAGAGAGTGCATCAAGAGATTGAGAAAGAGAAGAAGGAAGAGAAACGTGGAGAAGAAGCGTACGCAAAGTACTTCCTGAAACAGGAGGTTTCCTGCCGTTACTGCCTCCGTCATCCATTCCAGTCGTATTTTTAGTTTTGTTTTTAATTTTATTAATGTATAAAATTAGGAAGCTATTGATGAATAGGATTGTTGAATGTTGAGGAATGTCTAAACTTACCTTCAGTTTGTTTTTATTCTTGATTTAATGAAATTTGATTGTTTATGTTTTTATTGGATTAATTGTGATTTAAATTCTGCACTTGCATAATTCGATAATCAACTAAAAGGGTGAACCGAGTAAAAATCATTAAATTAGGCTAACAAGAGTTAGGTAATTTAGTAGAACAAGAATTAAATAAAGTCGGTAATTTGTGTGAAGAGAGATCTTGCATAGGATTCCCGGTAGTTTTTGGACAACTTCAGATCTAATTAGGGTTTTGGATAGTTTGTTAATCGAGACATTACAATTCCCATAATCTGATTAAGGCCTATAAATTAGGGTTAATGGTTATAACTTGAGAGAGAGTAATTAACCCTAGGATCATCTAGAACCAGTAATCCAGTAGCTCATAATCGATCAGGCTAGCATTAAAGATAGATAAAATTCCCCTTTTCTCTCAATTTGGTAGTTCTTTAGGTTAATTCTTGATTGGGTGTTGCAATTGCTATTTGGTTATTATTTTGTAATTGATTCTTGAAATTCAGGGCGTGATTGAAATAAATTCTTGTCTTAGTTTTGTTCATTTTGAATTATTATGAATTGTGTTGGCCTTAGAATTTAGGATTATATTAACCCTCCTTGTGGGATCAACACGTTAAGTACTACGTGAACAACCTATGCACTTGCGAAATATCGAGGTTTAATATAAAACCTATTTCATATCAGAAACTTGTGATCAAGTTTTTGTCGCCGTTGCCGGAGAGGCGATTAGTTTAATTCTATAGTTTAAGAAGTTTAGTTAGTTTTCATTCTTTCTTTTCTACTTCTGAAATTGTGCTCTTGCATGAACACAAGGGTCATGAAAGGTTCAAGTTGTGCAGCTAAAATTGTAAATTTAGACATCACTCGACTAGAACGAACCATTAGGAAAGCTCGACAAGAAGGAGAAGAAATTACGAAATCAACAATAGTCGAGGAATTTCAACAAAATTTAGACCACGAAGCGAACCAAGGATGTCAACAACAGACCCTTATAGACTTCATGAGACCAGGGTTTAATGCGGCTAACTAAGGAATAGTTAGGCCACCAGTTTAAGCAGCCTCATTTGAAATAAAACTAGCACTCCTAAATATGCTTCAATAGAATGTACAGTTTTATCAACTAGCAAATGAAGATCCCAATGCACATATAATGAACTTTCTTGAAATATGTGATACCTTTTGGTACCATTAGATGTCAAAAGATATAGTCAAAATTGGAATTGGCTTTTCCCCTTTACCCTTAGAGACAAAGCAAAGGCTTGGTATCATTTATTGAACCCAGCCAATGTCATGACGTGGGATCAGCTAGTTCGTACTTTCTTAGATAAGTGTTTCCCCCTGACTAAAACCACTAAGATCATCAAGGAAATTACTAACTTTTAGCAAGGTGATGGGAAATCGATCTACAAAGCGTGGGAATGATACAAGGATTTGCAACGGAAGTTCCCACACTATAACTTACCTAAGGAATTTTTTATGCAAACATTTTATAATGAAGTAACCTTACATACGAGAGGCCCGATTGCCACAGCTTTAGGAGGATCACTGATAAGGAAGATGGTTGATGAAGCGGAAGAGCTGATAGAGGAGATGGCGAGTAATAGCGGAGTAGACAAACTACTTCATTCCGAGAGCAAAAAAGAATTATGGTTGCCAATCAATGATGAAAATGAAAGCAAAAATTCATAATTTGACGTGATAGCTCAACAATATGAAGGCTTCATCCTTAGCTCTTGTGAAAGCTGAACAACTTAAGTGTGAACTCTGTGGACAAGTGGACTATGATACAATGGGCTATTATTTGGTGAAGGAAGGTGATCCAGAGCAAATGAATTATAAGGGAGCTCTGTATAGATGAGGAGGGGGCAACAATCCCTACTCCAACACCTATAACCCTGGGTGGAAGAATCACCCTACCTTCTCTTAGACAAACAATGCTGGAGGATAGTTTAGACCTTAAGGGCAATCAGGCTTCTAACAAGATAAATCAAGCTCAATTGAATCCAAGTTCTATAGAATTTTAGATAAGCTTGGAACTCTAGACGATGCACAAAAGACGCTGGACGGCAAATTTAAGCAAGTCACTAAGAACCAGGCTTCCTCAATCCATAATCTAGAGGTCCAAGTAAATCAATTGTCAAGTGCTTTCTCTACGTAAAATTTGGGAAATCTTCCTAGCACTTCAAGAACAAAACCAAAGGAGCAACTGAAGGCTATTACATTTTGAAGCGGGAAGGAACTTGAACCACCCACAAGGAAAATAGACGAGCCCGTCCATCCTATTGAGAAAAATCAAGAAAAGGACATGAGCAAATACCCTCCTTATGTTGTCCCTCCACCATATCAACCCAAAATCCCTTTTCCTCAATGATTACAAAAGAAGAAGTTAGATGAACAATTTGCAAAATTCATTGAGAAATTAAAGATGTTATAGATAAACCTCTCCTTTGTAGAGGCATTGGAACACATGCCTAAATATGCAAAAATTTTAAAGGACATATTATCAAAGAAGCATACTTGGTGCTGAACTGGGAGAAGTGTCATTTTATGGTGCAAGAGGGGATAGTGCTAGGGCATAAAATCTCACACCAAAGATTTAGGTCATGGAGGATTTTACGGTTGGTTCATCAAAGACTTTTCACAAATTGTAAGAACTTTTACAAACCTTTTAGTTAAGAAGTGTATGTCTGCGTTCAACATACTAATGGAGTCATTAATATCAGGACTAATTCTATCACCATCGGACTGGACACTTCCATTTGAAGTTTTATGTGATGAAAGTTACCAAGCCACAGGTTACGTTTTCAGCCAAAGAAGAGATAAGAAGTTGCTTGCTATTTACTATACTAGTAAGACCCTTGTAGGACCTCAACTGAACTACATCACTATAGAAAAGGAACTACTTGTAGTAGTGTACGCGTGTGATAAGTTTTGACAATACCTTTTAGGTTCAAAGGTAATCATATTCACTGATCATGTGGCATTAAAATACCTTTTCAACAAAAAAGATACAAAACCAAGGCTCATTCGATAGGTGTTACTTTTACAAGAATTTGATATAGAGGTGAGAAATAAAAAGGGAGCAGAAACTGTGGTCGCAAACCACTTATCTAGACTTAAGGGAGGGGAATGCAAGCTAAGCGATGATATTAACAAAAATTTTCCCGATGAAACCCTAATGCTACTTTAAAGTTTGACTACACCGTGGTCTGCCAATATCGCAAATGTTAGATCGCCTATAGTTCCAGTATTCACAATACGCAGTGGAATGGACCATACTACACAACAAGAGGCATAATAAAAAATCACAACGCGTACGAAATTACCTCTTGATGCAGAGTGGTATTTGCTTTTCTGATTTGTAGA
>JANIIA010000002.1:28633927-28644379 GCA_027478495.1 Erythroxylum alaternifolium
CAGAGGATAGACCACAGACGATAAGTGGTCAACACAGAAGATAAAAGTCAACCACAGAGGATAGAACACAGACCATAAGCCAAGGATTATAAGAAGGATTAGTTGAAGAGTATCGTCTGTGTTACTGTACACAGATTCCTCTGTGTTATTGTTCACAGATTTCGTTTGTGTTACTGTTCACAGACTTCGTCTATGTTATTGTTCACGAGTATCGTCTGTGTTACTGTTCACAGACTTCCTCTGTGTTACTGTTCACAAGTATTCCTCTGTGTTACTATTCACGATATCGTCTAGGTTACTGTTCATGGTTATCTTTTGTCCTATGTTTGACTATCCAGAAGTTAAAATTGGCCTTCGAGGTTTTTATGGAAGTTGTAGCTATTGAAGTTCTCTATCAAGCTATCTAAAGAAACCCTAAATTGGATGCCTATAGAAAAAGTTATGCCCATAGCCCCGAAGCTTGTACATATGTAAAGTATGGACTCACCAACGCTGTTCCTTGAAGTGTTCAGGTTGAAATGGGTAAATGGACTAGTTGACTATCATCAGATTAGTCGACTATTCGAAGAGCGAAGCTAAGCTTAGAGAAGGGAGTTTTGAACGCAAGCATAGTTGATGAAGGTGTGATATTCTAATACGATTGCCGAGCTCCGAAAACGGGGTCTAACATCTTGTGGTATTAGAGAAAGCTCACGTTTTATGATATTCTGGATAGTCAGGCTCCGAACACGGGGTCTGACAAAAAATAAAGAAAAAGAGTTAAACTAATTCATACAAAGAAATGCATTTATAATAATTTAGTATCTCTTACCTACATTCACTTCCTAAGGTTTTTAAAATTTTTTAATTCATAAAATTTTTATAAATAAAAAATAAATTTATATATAAATTGATTATAATTATATTAGTCATTGATCAAAGAAACTACTTTTTTGAAATTATTCCATCGCATATAAATTATTAAAATAATTTTCAATTGCTTTTTAAGAGAATCTCTTTCATATTACCTCAATTAATTTAAATGATTGATTTTTCGTGTCTTTTATGGTCTTTCAACAAATTTAAGGAAAACATCTTACAATAAAATAAAGTTTTAAAATTGGCATAACAAAATTGTGATAATACTGGCAATGATCCTGCGTTAGCATTAAATGTAAGTTTATATACTACAGTTAATCGGTTGGTTGTAGTTTAATAACGTATTTAATTATTTTAAAAAAAAGAAGAAACAAGTATTACATCAAAGATGAGAGAGAGTTTCTCCTACTTTTCACTACAATCTAGCCATGCTCCTTCTTCCATCTACCATTGACCTTCTTCACCTTTCTTCACCGACAGTATGGCTTACGCTTCCTTGATCTTCATTTTTTTTGCAAATCTTCCTGCAAGGTGATTCACGAATCTCCTTTAGATCTTGGAAGCAAGTAGTAGGGGAAGAATCTCCCTCGACCTTGTCCTACTCACTGCCTAAGGATATGGATGGTAGGCTAGTCATTTGCCTTAATATTAAAGTTCTGAAGAAGGGAGCTCAGGCTTGGGAATTAACTATGGTTAGTTTCTTCTTTGGAAAAAGACCACCTTTTCCTCTAGTCTCCCAATGGGCCAACAAACTATGGAAGTCGATAGGTTTGACAAACTTTCTTCTCTCTTAAGAGAACTTGATCCTTTTCACCTTCACCTCCACTTCAAATACCTAAAAGATTTGGAGGAAAGACATTTGGCATATTGGAAGCCACCCAATCTTCCTACAAACTTGGCAGTCATACTTGAATCTTAAAACTCTTAAAATCCAAAGTATCTCACTTTGGATTAACTTCCAAAATATCCCACTTAAATATTGGACAACCCAAGGGCTTGGAGCTTTAGCCAGCTACATTGGAAGGCCGTTATGTATGGATGAGCACACAACTAAGAAGAAGCGAGTCGAAGATGCCTGAATTTGCATCAGTGTGAATATTTCCTAGGAACTCCTTGAAGAAATTCCAATTACAAGGTTAAGAGAGGAAGACAAGTTATAGGAAGATACAATAAAAATTTCATACCATTGGAAACCACCTTCCACAAATCCTAACAAAATTTGGAAGGCCATGGGAAAGTTGTTCAAAATAGGAAGCTACCAAGAGCTTATGGAGTTACCTGAAATAGGAACCTAGAAAACCCCCTTTCCTTAACACCTAAGCCCATCATGTTACAAAAGGATGTTGATGATATATTGCTTGAAAAAGGGGGGGAAAATGAGTCAATGCAAATTTCTCAAATGGCAAACATACAAAAAGTCAAAGAGCACAGTTTAACAAGCAATGTAGAGTAGAAAGTTTCACAATCACTAAATATAATCACATGTTACTCAAACTGAAGCCAACATTGAATAGGTCATCCTAATCACTACTTCAGTGACTGTGTAAAGTGCTGAAGGAGATTCAAAGGTGAGTAATAATAACCCTATCCAATATTATATCATAGCAACTCCTAAGGCTTCTATTGCTCTTAAAGAAACTGCAGCAAATGTTGAATTCCATAGAGTGGAGAGAAGAGATCAAAGAGCGGAAAAGGGAAAGGCAATACAAGCCAAACCTTTTAACCCGTGTCTATGATTGCATGGAATGTACATGAAATAAATTGTCCCAGTAAACAGTTAGCTTTAAAGGACTTTGTTTTGAGAGAGAAGCCTCTCATATTTGAATTACTAGAAACTAAGGTCAGACTTGAAAATTTGGCAAAACTGGACATTTTTTGTTCCCACTGAAACATGATTACCAATCACCAACATTATGCTTTAGGTAGAATAATAGTATGCTACAGGGAGGATGAGCATAAGGTGGATCTAGTAGACTTAAATGAAGAAGCCATGCATTTGAAACTATCCTTCTTAGAGAAGTACATCCAGATAAATGTCTCTTTCATCTATGCAAGTAATTTTTGATTCCAAAGAAGAGACCTATGGAACAACTTACCATCATTCAACAACACTGTCTCTATTCCTTGGTTAATATATAGAGACTTTAACTCCATATTATACCCCTCAGAGGCACAAGGACATTGTTGTCTAAAGAATTATACAACTGATTTGAAAGACATAGTGGAGGAGTTAGGGGTGACAGATCTTACATATGTTTGTTACACTTTTACTTGGTCTAACAAACAACAATCTGCATGGCACATCAAGAAAAAATTGGATCGAGCACTACTCTTAGGACCTTTCTGGATAGCCTTACTACATTCAGAGACCCCTTCTTCTTGGATCATAACCCCCTTATAGTGGACAACCTATTCTAAAAAATTAGCAAGCACTATCCTTTCTAATTTAATAACTTCCTAGTGAATGTTCCAGGGTTTGTGGAGGCATATATAAAAGGTACAGTACATATTTGTCAAGGACTAAACAGTTCTATTGTGTCCAGAAACTGAAAGCTATCAAACAGGAATTGAAGATCCTAAATTCTCTACAAAGGCCTACAACTTCCTCAATAAATTCCTCCAGACTTGAACTTCAAGATATCCAAACTAACCTTGCTACTCATCCTACTAATCTGATTCTACTTAAAAGAGAAAAGAATCTGTTATCACAATTCTTGAAGGCTACACATAATCACAACTCTTTCTTATAACAAAGAGCTATAGTACATTAGTTAAAAGATGGGGACAACTATACTAGATTCTTTTCAACTCCATTTTTGAGAGGAAAAATAACAACTAAATCCACTCTATAACTTTAAAGACCTATTAGGAACTCCTAACACTTCAAATGTTATGTTAGATGAACTCAGAACCCTCTCCCTCAAACAAACCTCATTAGCAGACTTAGAACTTCTCATAAAACTAGTAGAAAATACAGAAATACTCAAAAGCTCCTGGCCCTGATGGCCTAAATTGGTACTTCTGCCAGAAATCTTAGAGTGAGATAGGACCATTTGTTATAATGATAATCACAAAATCTTTTCGAAGGGGATCCTACTCAAATAGATCAACAAAACCTTTATTTTTATGATTCCCAAATGCTCCAATCCTAAACATTTTGGGGATTTTAGAACTATTACATGTACTAATTTCCTCTACAAGGTTATATCTATGATACTTGCTTCAAGACTGGAAAAAACCTTAACCCTTCTAATCAGTGACAACCAAGATGCCTTTATGCAAGACAGACATATAGGAGTCAACATTCTTATTGTACAAGAGCTTTACTCCAGATCAAATTACTCTCTAAACTGTACAATCAAAATTGATTTCCATAAAGCTTTTGATAGTGTGAGTTGGGATTTCCTATGGACTTTACTGACGGCTCATAGATTTCTAATGATCTTTATAAAATGGATTAAAGAGTGTATCTCAACCTCCTCCTTGTCTATTTTAATCAATGGTACTCCTACCACACTCTTTAAAGCAGTAAGAGGACTTAGGCAAGGGGACCCCTTGTCCCCTGTCTTTTTATCCTTTGTATGGAGACTCTTAACTCTCTCATCAAGCATGAAGTGCTCAAAAATCCAAAACTCGAATACCATGCTAAATGTAAAAAGATTGATTTGACTAATCTTTGCATTGTAGATGATCTACTTTTATTTTGCAGGGTCTCGATAGACTCCATACAAAGTTATATGACATCCCTTATCAAATTCGAAAGCTTCTCTGGACTACAATTCAACCTAACAAAGAGCCATTTTCTTCTATCTAAAAAAGCTACTGCTTTAGGTCCTCACATCTCTCAATCACTTGGAATTTTCTTTAAATAGACACCTCTATTGTATCTTGGATTACCAATTTCTACTAAAAGACTCTTATATGCAGAATGAACTCCACTCCTAGAGAAAATACAAAGAATAATTAGTTCGTGGGTTAATAAGTCTTTGTCCTACGCAGGGAAGGTTTAACTCAAAAAATCGGTGTTAAACTCTCTTTATATTTACTGGAGCTCTCACATATTTCTTTCTCAAGGTATCATCAAAATAATTGAAAGAATCTTCAAGAAATTCCTATAGAATCACCCAAATGGTTTCAAAGGTTCAACTAAAGTGAAATGGGCTGATATTTGCTTTCGTTAGGATGAAGGAGGGTTAAGCATAACTCCCATCAAAATCACATATCAAGCCCTAATCTTGAAAAGAATATGGTGGATCCTCATGGATAAAAACTCTCTTTGGGTGAAAAGGCTTCACTCTTATTTTCTCAAGGAAAGAAGCCTATGGAGCACTAAGAAATCAGTCTCATACTCTTATTTTCTCAACTAGATTCTGAAATTGAGGGATAAAGTCTGATAGGGGATCTCCTGCAAAATTGGGAATGACAACTTGACTTATATCTAGATTGACAACTGGTTTAACTTGGGACCTCTTATACATCATTATGGTAATCTAAGCAGTCCTCAAACTGCTTCACTGAAACTTAATCTCAGCTCAGTGACCACAAAAGGCACCTGGAATTTTCCTTAAAACTTAAGGCATCTCTAACCATCATATCTTCCCCAGTCTAACTCTCTAGATACTTTCTATTGACAGACCCAACCTATCCTTAAACTCACAAACAAGGATACGAAAGATATTTTAAGATGTAGGAAACAAAAGGTGGAATGACACATATTTGTTTGGAGCAAAGTACTAACCCTAAAGGTATCTTTCATACTATGGTTAGCAATCCTAAATAGGCTAAATAATGCTGATAGAATTCACTATCTATACATAGACATAACATGTCCAATGTGTAAGAACCATGTGGAAACAAGAGATCATCTCTTCTTCACATGCCCTTATAGTAGCAATGTATGGGAATCTATAGCCAACAAATGCCAATGGGTAAATCCTAGCGACACTATCATAGAGGTTATCCAAAAATTGACAAACTATACAACCCCTTCAAACCCAAATAGATAGATCTATGTTCTATCCCTAAGACTCCATGTATATGGATTATGGAAACAAAGAAATCTCAAACAGTTTGGTGGAAACTATACACCTAAAGAGGTCCTCATATATGAAATCCTCTTTGAAATTAGAGAGCTCATTCTACTTCGTAACCTCAATCAGACATGCAACACAACTATCCTAGCTTTACTGAATGTATAACTAGAAGCTACGCTCGGAAGGTAATCACTTATTGTTTTCCTCTGAGGAGATAGATATGCCTGTGAGATTGCAAAACTACCTCTGATCATACCTCCTTTTTTCTCACAACCCTAATTCGAAAATGCTAGAACATTCGATCCGTAAAATGGGAAGATATTTACCTCATTTTCAAATGACGTTGTTTAGTAAATGAATGAGGTCTTGATGTAACGATGTCATTGCAAAAGGTGCTATTGTATGTTGTCTTTTTAAGTTAGCATTGGTTGTTAAAGACTAAGGAGAGTTAGACCCTTTCTATGAAGTCTCTTTAATTTTTCTATTCAATATAATTTTATTTCTAAAAAAACATAATTATTTAAAGACATTATTTGTTTTTTAAATATTCAGATATATAAGATAAATTCATTGATATAAATATACATTATAAATGAAATTATGATATATTGCATTTGTGTATAATCCATAAATTGTTCTTAGTTATTGTTCTATCGAGATTAGACATTAATAGAGTGTAAAAGGCTAGTACATATTATGTTTCTTCCTTATGAATGAATTAGTTAATATTATAAACTAAAGTATAGAGATACTTAAACAAACGTGCAGGTGCTTTTTAATGAACAAGTTCATTGAACTGACGTATATGAGAATTACATTTGGCCCATTACTTGTATGCCTATAGAAATTCTCATTGTGATAATTATATAACTAATAATTTAACTTGAGATCTTCAAAGTTATTTCATATAGGGGTTGTTATATTTTGATACCATTTATAACCCTTTCTAGTTAAAGTTAGCTCAGTCAGTAGTCATTAGATATAGTATGATTTACATGTAGGTAATTGAGTGATCAATACAGGATTCATTACTATAAAATGATTGGAGAGAATGTCCCATTGTTCTATATCAATATTGATTCAGGAAATCTTTAGCTAAAGTAGAATGGCATTTTGAAAGTAATTTTCAAATGTCACTAATTGAATTAATTGCTAATGGTGGAGAACTATCATGATTGGACTTAAATAGAATAGACATTAATTTCATACTTTATCTCTAATTGGAATATTATATGACAAAAAGATAAAATTATACAAAAAATTAATGCATAGAAAGGTTTGTCAAAACTACTTCAACATTCGTAAGTATTTTAGTGGTCATGATGAGTTGCTAAATGTCAATCTTGATCTATGGAAATAAATTATTTAATTGGATAATTAAAGATAAATTAAAATAATTTAATTTATATAATCTAAAGTATGATTTTGGATTATAATTTATATCTATTGACAACATATTTAGGAACCTAATACGTCATACACAAAGAAAGGTTGAAGAGAAAAAAGTATTTTTAATTAAGTTAGACATATTTTTAATCTTTTTAAAATTTAGTAATTGACTTAACGTAGAGTGGACAATTTACAAGATGTTCAGGAGGAACTTATGTTCTAAAACCATACAAGATCGTAATGATTCCAAAAGTACCAATAAATTGAAAGGACAAGTGATTAAACTATAAGCGTGAACATTCTAGATCCCCAATCTTTCTTTCATTCCATCACCTAAAGTCATATGTATAATGTTAGCAGGTGTGGATAGTCTGACATGCAAGAGAATCCTCTAGCATATAAGTTCCTTGTTTTAAGATATGGCTCTATAGAGTCTATTGTTTCTCTCCTCTTAGATGTAGTTATTGAAGTTATGTAAATATAGTACCCTGGAAAGCAAGTATATTTACTTATAACTTAATTTTCTTCCAGCTATTTTTGTAATGAAAATATTTATTATTAATAAAACAAAAGAATTTAGTTTTTATGAGCATTATATATCTAGTCATAAGGTACCGATATTCTTTTGTAAGTAATATACATATACATAGGGATGTATGGGAAACATGTATATTATAAGAATCTAAAATAATGGATTCAAAGTTGAATAATCAAGTTAGTCGCTTGATTATGGTTTAGACTGTAGTGTTGCGATTTATCTCCGTGTAAGTAAAAGAGTTTGCTTCAAGGGAATGATGAGTTTCATATGATGATAGTAATTAACTATTGATAATGGTACTATTAAATGAATCTGGAATCAATTATGTTTATAAAGAATAAAGTGGATCATTACTTTAATCTTAAAACATACAACTTAAGCATACGTTTATTATGGACCACAATCTTGATGAGTGGTGAACTCATATGTAAATTCATTATAATTCTTGATATGATCGGAATGAATTTTTACAAAGTATTAATCTAGTGTTTGCATGTTGGAATTATTAATTGAAACATGTATCAGGGAACATTCACCAAATAAAGAGTTTATAGTGATATCATCTCTTCTATATTTTTGTAGAGATTGGTGGTTAAACTGGCACCAGTAGTTTGATGGACTAGCTACCCATCAAGTCTTGACACGAAAATGGGATCTTGTGTGTTAATCACCATATAGAGTAAAATGGGAGAACTTAAAGGAAAAACTAACATAAAGGCAAAACGCTAATTTTACTCTTTATTGTGTGGATGGCTATAATGTGGTTCATTTTCTACATATTGAAATTTGTGTTCTCATAAAATTTAGTAATTCAAGAGTTCAACTAATTGTCTTTAACGGAATGACATTTAATTAATAAGCTAGAATTAATTATAATGAGATTAAATTAATTATAGGCTTATTAGGGCTTGAATTATCCAAGTCCAATAAGATTCCCCATTTGGCTCCAAGGAAGGTTATCAAGCTAAGTAAGAAATATAAATGGAGGTTTTAAAGCCTATGATTAAAGATAAATGGAGATGGACTTTCGGTTTTAATGGGTAAATGTGCAGCTACACATTTAACATTAGTTTGCTATTTTTAAGATGTTTTTTCACATGCTCTATCATCATTAAATGGAGTAATAACCTCATCATTAAATGGTTTAATGGTGTTCTTTTAATGATAGCATGTAACCTATTAGCATTCATTGGATTAAAGAAGAAAGAGGTACATTTGATGGACTATCTTCCTTCTTTCATCATAAAAAACCAAAATTGTTATGTCACATTTAGGTTAATAGTCTTTTCATATAGCCATCTTAAAGACAAATGAGAAGAGTCTCATTTATTGACTTCTTTATGATTGATTAAAAAAGAAGTGATGCATTTGATGCAAATTTCTTCTTTTCTTTGAGATTAACCGAAATTAAGAGGGTGTAAGAAAGGGTTCTTACATTGTTTTAACTCTCTCTCTCCTATCTTGCATGGTGAGCCAAAAATTGCTTTAAAGTGGCTTTGGCTACTTTCTTCAAAGAAAATTCTCCTCCAAAGTTTTTTTTCTCCTTTCCTACCAAAGGATCTTATTAACCAAGTTGTCCAAGAAGAACAAGTGGTAGATCGAATTAGTTGAGGATACAATATCAGGAAAAGGATATAATAAGGTGAAGAAGATACATCACCTAGGAGAGGACACATTGCAAAAGATAGGATAGCACAATAAGGAGTTAAAATTGTAGTGAAAGAGTTGGTAATATTTTCCATCTTGTGCCTATGCAAATGCTTTCCCTTATACCGTATCATATATGGCTATGTATGTTGATTTGGATATATTGCTTCTGCTGAAATTTTGATTTCTAAAAAGTTTTGAAATCTACCGTTTCTTCCAAGTTGATGCATGTTTTATTTTCCGATCTAACAACACTATCGACCTCTCTTAGAAGCAATTCTCTCATTGAAGATAAAGGAACGTACAACTTGGTTTGTTTAAAAAAAATAGCATCATGCCTAAAGAATTTGCCAAAATTCCCTTTCTCACATGCCCATAAGCATTAGAAAAATCAAGTTCATAATTATACAAATTATTAATATACTCAAAACCTAATAAGTTTGAATCAAGATTAGAAATTATAGCTGTAACACCCCACTCCCACCGGACCCAAACCCGATATCGACAGTGATACCTGAATCCGTGCCCCGCGAGGGTGGCGTGTCACATTACTTCACTAAATAAAGTCGGTATATTTTTTTGTAACTTTTTTTTGTAAACTCTTTTAAACGCTTTACACTTATGTGGGCCCACGTTTTCTTTTCAAAACATTTTGTCTATTTAAAACGAAAGTAAACATGTTACAACATAATGAAATTCACAAAAACTTTTATTAGCCACTTGGGCCCATTTCCAATTACACAGTACAAACTTACAAATGGAATAACTGAATACAAATCAGTACAACAAATTTGCGAAAAAATGCAATCAAATCACTAGACATAATGCAGACGCGAACTGATCCCGACTTCTTCTTTTCTCTCTCCTAGGCAACAGATATACTCTCATCGCCTAACGGGGTATTCTTCTAAGTCCTGAAAAATAATTGCAAATTGGGGTGAGTTTTGCGAACTCAGTGAGGAACCATCATCGATGGTCCACTCAATT
>JANIIA010000002.1:28676308-28689297 GCA_027478495.1 Erythroxylum alaternifolium
ATTAAAAAGATTAAATTCATGTTTTAGAAATTCAAAATAAAAAATTGGTCTATATTTGAAAGAAAAGAATTTGCATACAGGCTCAAATTTTGACAAGATCACTCAAGTCAAATCAAAGCATCTTAACCTAATAAGTTCAATCTCATAGCATTCACAAAGTCAAGTTCACATCAATATCACTTAATAATATGGTAAAAGACGTAAACCTCTCCTATAGTTTGAGAAATATTAGGAAAAAAATCTTCATTTTTAAAATTGAAAAATCCTTCCAGTTTTTGATTTTTCAAAAAAATCATTTTTTAGATTTAATTAAAAAATAATGATAAAATATACGTAGTATGAATAGCATACACAAACTTATTAAATTTCATCAATATAGTAAGCTTTCTTAGCTCTAAAATCAACTTAAACTAATTAAATTCAACTTAAATTAATAATTTAGGATAATTATAATAAATCATTAATTTGAGTGACATATAATTAGTTTGGTTCGAGTTTCAGATATGAGTTAAATAATCATGTAACATTTGCTTAGTCTACGTTTGATGTTAATACTACATGTGCTTCATTATTATCTTTTAATTGAAGTATACGGGGTTTGTTTGGAAAACTAAAAACTAAAAGGTATTTTTTTCAATAATTGTAAAGATCATGGGGATTTTTCTAAGGTTTTTTAAGCGAAAGTGGATGTTTATATCTTTTACCCTATAAGATTGTGAACCTAATTTTTAACAATCAATCTTAACATATAATTACGTATACATTCATATTGTTAACCTAAAGGAATCATGAGAACTTAAACACAAAACTAAAAGAACATTAAAAATTCAAATATAAACATACTAAACATGAAAACTAAAAAAAAGTTATATTCTCTTATATTGATTCCCTATACTTAAACATGATGTTGTCCTTAATTTCAATTAAATAAGACAATAAAAGCATACAGAAAAGACAATGAAGGTAGAGAAGTCTCCCTTAAATCTACACAAAGTTGGTGAGATAAAATCCTAAAATTCTAGAAGAGTACTTATAAAAGAAATAAAAAATCATTAGTAAAAAACTAAAACTAAGAAATTAAATTAAAAAAATTAGAATGTTGGGGCTGCCTTTAAATAAGCGTTTCCTTAGAAGTTTTTACTTAGACTTCTGAATCAAGCCTTTCATCCTAGATTCACAATTAAAGTCTTTCTCACATTCTTCTTTAGGATTAAAGGCTTATTAACTCTCAAGTATGCAATATGTTGTAATAGTCTATGATTATATGACACAAATTTAATGCTTCCTTGTTATTAATAAATTATCAATATTGTAAGGAATAATAAAACTCTATGGATCATTGATTGTCAATGATAGTTTTCCTGGCAAATGGAAGATCACTCCTTATATAAGGTGACTATCGATAATTCCTTAATAACTTTCTTCTTTGGCTCCTCTATATATGTTTCTTTAGGATTTTTTCCTTTATAACTTCCTTTTTAGTAGTAACTTCAGTATTAAGTGTTTTGCCACCCCTAAGTGGAATGGCCAACACTTGATATCTTATTTTCATAGTAGGGAAACCTTAAACTACCCAACCTATGATAAAGAGACGTATGTATTAATGAGACCATTAGAGACTTGGCAACATTACTTATGGCCTAAGGAGTTTGTAATACAAAAAAAAATATTAAAGTATATTCGTAGTCAAAGTAAGTTGAGTAAGAGACAAGCCAAATGGGTGGAGTTTAATTTAAATTTTCCTTAAGTAGTGAAATATAAGCTATATAAGGAAAATATAGCTACTAATATATTATTTAGGAGACATACTTTATAAAGTATTTTACACACTAAATTGATGGGTTTTGATCATATCAGAGATTTATATGTTGATCATCCTAATTTTGATAATTTGTTTAAAGTATATGAAAATTCTGTATTTGGAAAGTTTAAATGAATGAAGCTTATTTGTTTAGATCAAATAAATTATGCATACCTCATAGTTCTTTAGGAGAGTTGCTTGTAAAAGAATCATATTGAGGAGGCCTAATAAGACACTTTATAGTTGAAAAGATCCTTGAAGTTTTTAATCAACATTTCTTTTGGCCACACATAAGGAGAGATATAGAGAGTGTGGTTAAAGATGTGTTACATATAGGCAAGTTTATTTTAGAGTGCGAACTTATAGATTATACACACATTTGCTTTTACCAAGTGAACTGTGAGTAGATCTTTTAATATATTTTATTTTGGACTTTCCTAGATTTAAAAATGGTAAGGATTTAATTTTATGGTGGTGGATATCATAAAATTGATGATGCAACCTATGATGCTGATTTATTTTCCAATGAGATTGTTAAATTATATGGAGTGCTTATAACCATTATTGTGGATGGGGATGTTAAGTTCTTAAATTACTTTTGAAAATATTTTAGGAAAATGTTGGAACTAAATTGCTATTTTTACAACTTTTCATCCACAAATCAAAGGTCAAACCAAAGTTGTTAATAACTTTATTACTAGTTATTATTAGTAAGAAGATAAAAACTTAGGAAGTGTCTTTGTTTTCTTTGAATTTACTTATGATAGGAAATAGACTTGCAAAATTATATGTTTTTAAAATTCTAGTTTTCTATTTAAATAGTAATTGACTTTTTAAAGTTATTTAGTAATTTCCTAATTATATTATGCTACGAATGTTGTTTTCTTTAGACCTACGAAAGGCTTTTTATTGTTATAATTGACAACTAAGTTTTATTGATCAATCAAAACACCTTCTTATCACTTTTGAGTTATCAATTTTGATTTTTTTCCTTCCTTACTTAATGAAAGTGATTATTCTTAACTCTTGGGTTCAAGAATTCCTCAAGCATCCGTTAACCTCAGAGCAATTAATATACATAAATGATAACAAAAACTCAAAAAGGTTACAGGACTTATGGTTATGAATGACCAATTTTTCTCAATCTTTCGTTTATTATATATTCATATTTAGAGAAATTCTAGAGAATGTGTGCTATCATGAAATTTACGAAATCCTAATTGGAATTATAAGATCTCTTTTATATATTTTATCCTTGTATTTTTCTTTTTACTAGTATTTGAAGGAAACATATGCTTGCATATTCATCCTTAAGTCAAATCAGATATGTAATTATTGGAAAATTAAAGGTAAAAAAGTAAAAGGGTAAAAAAAGATAGTATAAAGAATAGTATAAAGATATAAAGAAAAATGGAGGTCACTTTATCTTCAAAAATCTAAAAAAATCCTATTTTTTATAAATGTAGCAAATCATATCATTTTTTGTAGTTCAAGTTTGTTTCCTTTCAATCAAAGTTTTCTTACTAAAATGAATTTTTTTTGTTTGTATTGGTATCAAATCTTAATAATCCTATTAGTGAGAGCCGTTAAAAAAGAATAAAAAAGGTTTTAAACCTAAAAAATTAAGTTTGAAGGTCAATCAGTCAAAAAAGGAAAGTTTTAGAAATTTTATTTTCTACCTAAGTGATTACCTAAATTAATTTCTTTTTACAAATTTGAGTATTTGAAAAAAAATTAGAGTGTGAATTTTGAAAGCATGCTAAAATTTTAGGAATAAAAATTTGTAGTTAAATGCTTAAAAATTTGAGATTTTACTTTAGGCTTAAAATAAAATACTTTAAGACATCTAGAGATGTGTGTTGTAGGGCTTAAATATAAATAAAAAGCATAAATGATAATTTAAGATCTAAAAATAAAATTAATTTTAATTTATTAATAGAAATAAAAGTTAAAATAAACTAGAATAAATGGAAGGATTAAGTTTACTGAATAGTCTTAAAGTGAAAATTAAATCCTCAAAATGCTTAACAAACTTGCAGAAAGAAATAAGTTTATAAGTTTAATAAAAAAGAACTAGCTAAAACTTGAGTAATATTTACTTTAAAAAAATACCTGAATAATTTTGAAGAAAATGACATATTTATTAAACATATAAGGGGTTTTAAATTTAAAACAAAATGTTTAGATATAGTAAAAGAGATAAAACACTTCTCAAAATACCCTAAAGACCTAAAGTTAAAAGATTAAGGTGTTTCAAGTGACAATGAGGTTCGCTTCACCTTAAAGGAAGATTGTAAAAAGGTTCCTCTTTGCTAAGGAAAAATTATACAAAGGTTATTCTTTACCTTGAAAAAAGAATTATACAAGAATTCCAAGATGAGTCTTAGGAGAGGAGATAGGTGAGGATTGTTTGCAAAACTAATATAAATTGATTTACATTTCTCTTCCCTTACACTTTTTATTTATTAGCTAAGTGTATTATTAAAATTCAATATTTTATTTCATACTTTCGTCCTTTTTAAATTGCGATCATTAAAATACTAAGTGAATTTTAGTTAAGATTTATAAGCACCCAATTTAACTCCCTCTTGGGTGTTCTTAGGCTGTATTTCAAATAAAACCTACATCAAAGATCATAATAGCATACTTAGGAACATCAACATTATCAATTAACCAAGAGGGACAAAACATTATCAGAGCCCCTTTTTTATGGAAATGTCTCTCTCTACTGGGAAACAAGGATGAAAATTTTCTAAATAGCCAAAAATGTTGATTTATGGGACATTATCTCATATGGTATGTCTATTCCTACTAAAATTATAGATGATAAAAAAGTTCTCAAGCTAAAAGAAGAATAAAATCCTTAAGATGAGAGATTAATCTCCTTAACTAACAAAATTATTAACGTCTTATTTTATGCATTAGGAAGAAAGAAATTTAATAGATCCTTCATATATAAAATGGCCTATAAAATGTAGCATACTATATAAGTTACATATGAGGGAACAAATCAAATAAAGGAGAACAAAGTTAGCATATTGATATACTAACACGAATTGTTTTAAATAAAGCATGATGAAAGCATATCTAGCATCTATACCAGATCTATTGTGTTATCAATGCTCTTAAAGGTTTTGGAAAGACCTATACTTACATTAAAATGGTAAGAAAGTTACTTAAGTCACTTATAAAGACACAAGAAACTAAAGTGGCATCCATATAAGAAGCTAAGGATCTAAAAATAGTAACATTAAAGAAATCTTATTAGATCTCTTATTACATACAAGTTGAGGCTCTAAGAGACACAAGAAGAAATGACGCTTCTCAAAAAAAGAATTTAGCATTCAAAGTCTCAAAAGAAGAATATAGTTAAGAGGAAAACACATCAACTAGTAAAAGTAATGAAGAACACATTACCTTAATTACTAGAAAATCTAAGAAATTTTTTGTGAAGAAGAATTCAAAGATAAAAAAGTTCAAATGTGGGAAGATATATTCAAAATGCAAATCAAATATTATTATTTGATTTGAAAGTAAGAAATATGAACACATGAAATCTCACTGCTCTCTTCTCAAACAAAATGAAAAATATAAGATAACTGATAAGGAGGGGAAGAGGGGAAAAGCAAAAAGAAGGCACTTAGAGCCTCCACTAAAGATGACACAAGTGATTCATAAAGTCAGTATTTGAAAGAACATGTAGCTCATATATGCTTTATAGCTAAAAGTGATGAAAAGGTAATCTTTAACTTTAAGCCTTATGATAATGACAGTGATTTTGATTTGATATAATGAATTAGTTAAGAGCCTTAAGATTATGAGTATAAAAAAGAAAAAGATATCATATAAATTCAAAGAGACTTAAAAGAATCCGGATGCATTCATAAAGTGAGAACAAAAAGATAAAAATTCAATTATATAGTATCAAGGCATCTAGTGACCATTATTTATAATCATAACTTAGATGCATTAAAGCATGGGAATAAACCATTTAAAAAGGATGTTGATGCCTTAATGACTTATTGTCCAAGTTTACCAAGGGAAGTGAAAACATAAAAAACATACAGGAGTTTAAAAGAATTATAATAATAATCATGGAATTAGATATATCTTTAAGAGTGTTTTCAACACTAAAACTACTTTTTATCCAAGTAAAGCATTTACATTATGAAGAACCATTTCGTAGAATCACAAATGAGAATGGATCATTGATCGTGGTTTTTCTATATATGTAAGTTTTAGTATTCAACCTCGATGTTCTACAAACGCATGGGTCATTTATGTAGTACCTAAGGTGTCGATCCTATGAGGATGGTTAATCTAATCCTAAAATTTAAGGCCAACACAATTCACAACAATTCAAAATGAACAAAAATAAGGCAAGAATTTATTTCATTCACGCACTCAATTTTAAGAATCAATTACAAAAATAATAACAAAATAACAATTGCAACACCCAATCAAAATCAACCTAAAGAACTACCAATTGAGAGAAGGGGGAATTTTATATATCTTTAATGCTAACTTAATCGCTTATGACTTACTGGATTATTAGTTCTAGACGGTCCTAGGGTTCATTACTCTCTCTCGAGTTATAACCATTAACCCTAATTTATAAACCCTATTCAAATTATGGGAATTGCAATCTCTCGATGCACTTTCTCTAGGATTTCTCAATTGGTGGCTGATGTAAAAAGCTCCCTAATCTCCTTTGTCTTGTTCTTTGAATACCTTTTGTGGTCTGAGCAACCCTAGGTTTTTTTGGGGTAAAAAAGGTCCAAAAAATCCCTCGAAACTTGATGTTTTTACTTGTTTGCTCGTTTGACCAACTCTGGCCACGATCATGGCCCTACATGTCACGATTGTGGGTCACATCCAACCCTTCTATCACAATCATAGCAATCAAGCCACGATCGTGGGCAGTTTCTTAAGCTTCTGTCATGATCGTGGCATGTGGGCCATGATTGTGGCCTGATTCCCATGCTTTTGTCACGGTCGTGGCCTATTAAGCTGCGATCATAGGTCAATGTTATAGCCTGAGTGTCTCCGAAGCTTCTCCATTCTTCATTGTTGACCTTGAAACACTAACAAACATATCAAGGTAGATAAAAAAACATAATATTTAAGCTCAAACACTTGTACTAACCCATAAAAATACTTAAACACATAAACTAACACAATTCTAACCTAAACCCATACTAAACAATTAAATTAACACTTACATAACACACTAAGCCCTAAAATATGATTCAATTCACACTTATCAACATCCCCACACTTAAACATTTGCTTGACATCATATTTTAGGCCTTATTTTGTTAACAAAACAACAAACACCCAAAATCACATAACACACAATGCAAAAATGAGAAAATGGCTTCAGCTTCTTGAAATCAATTTAATTTTAAAAACAATCATTCAAGTCATTTCAATTCATTAACATGCAAAATCTACGTCAAGGGGCTTTGAACTAAATATACAAATTAATCCAAATCCAAGTGTTAATTTATTTACCCTTTTCAATTGCACACACACATTAATAATTCTTTAGTCATTCAGACTCTATAACTACTCCTAAGTTTGTTTTCATGGAAAGTCAAGCTATTATAAGTTCGGTAGGTTTTGGTTAGAGAATATTTTTTTAAAACAAGGACCTAGTCTTTTACTTGAAGGCAAACATTAGTGATGAATGTTGATCGGGTTACTCGACTAAGCCATTTTTATTAAACTGCTTGGTTGAAATGTGATTACAGATTTTTGACGAGGAGGCATACATTTATGACACATGTCGATACGGTTACTTAGCTATATCACGTTCTCAACTGGCTACTTGCTCTATCCATAACCCGAAGGTTAGCAGAATAGTTATTTATTTAGCAAACATGATTTTTTTATTGCCTAGCTTATTGTTTTAGCTTCTCGTTTCCATGAAAAATACTAGCAAAGCTACTTAAGTTGAAAGACCTCAAATTATGAATGAATGTGACGATTTAGAGGGTGACAAACTCACACTAAATTCTATTTAAGCTGTATATTTATCCAACGACCTCAATTCACTAATTTTACGAGCTAATGATTCTTCCCAATCTAATAGACTATGTTTCAAAATTAAGCCAATTCCAATCCGCCTAAGTTATTGACTCATTCACACAATTCAAAAAATGCAACCTAACAACTATCATACAATATGCAAAATCAAATTAAAAACAAAACATATAACCCTCCCCACACTTGAACAACACATTGTCCTCAATGTGAGAAGGGAACAACAAAACGCATAAGGAAAGAAGAAACATAAATTAAAGTAAAACTAAAACAAAGATAAAAATAAAAATGTAAACTAAATTTAAAAAGGAAAAGGGTTAGATAAAACCTCATGGTGATGGAGGCGGGGATGGTGTTGAAGGTGGAATTTGAACGCCTTGAGAGAATTAATTATCTTAGCTCAACAAAAATTACCGAAATTTTATTGAAAGCTTAAAACAACGATAACTAAACCTAACAATTTCAATAAAACTACTAAACATGCTAATTTATGGTCCTTAGCTTAACCTTGCATCCATAGAGGCATCTTACTTTTTCGAAGATAAGGAAATCACTTCCTTGTCCTTCGGAATTGCTCCTCCGAGATATAGCTTGCAACGATGCCCTTTGACTTTAAAAGTCTCCTTGTTAGCATTTTATAGTTTGAGGGCTCTATGATCGAAACCTTGAATGATCGTAAATGGTCTACTCTATCAAGATTTTAACTTCCTTGGCGATGGAAGTTTCTCTATCACTTCTGTTATTGCTTTGTCAACTTAGAATCCTTGGTGTGAGATTTTATGCCTTAGCACTATCCCCTCTTGCACCACAAAATGGCACTTCTCCCAATTCAACACCATGTATGACTTTTCACATTTTTGTAGAACTCTGTCCAAATTAGTTAAACACATTTAGAATCTCCAAAATTTGAAAAATCATCCATGAACACCCCTATTATATCTTATATCATATCAGCGAAGATCGATATCTTACATCTTTAAAATGTAGCCAGGGCATTGCAAAGTTCGAATGACATCTGTTTGTATATGAAGGTACCATAGGGGCAAGTGAATGTAGTCTTTTCTTGATCATAAAGGTAGACGAAAATCTGATTATATCCTGAATATCCATCTAAGAAGCAATAAAATGAATGACCAGCTACCCTTTCCATCATCTGGTCTATGAACGAAGAGGAAAATGATTTTTTTTAGTTACTAAGTTGAGTTTGTGAGAATCAATGCATACTCTCACTCCCGTGACTGCTCTTGTTGAATTACTTCTCTACTATCACTTTCTATTACCATCATTCCACCCTTTTTAGGTACACATTGTACTGGTCTGACCCATTCACTATCAGAGATGGGATAAATTATCCCTGCATCTAAGAGTTTTATGATTTACTTTTTTACCACCTTCTTTATGTTAGGATTTAACCTTCGTTAACACTCCCTCACCATTCTACATCCTTCCTCTAGGTTTATTTGGTGCATGCAAACATTAGGGCTTATGCCTCAAGTGTCAGCAATCTTCCATCCGATGGCTTTCATTCACTTTCTAACAATTTCTACCACCCTACTTTCTTATTTCTCATTCAATTGATTGGAGATTATTATTGGTAATGTTTAGCCTTCACCTATAAAGTTATATCTGAGATATGCAGGTAAAGGTTTAAGCTCTAATGTTGATGGTTTTCTATAGATGGTGATATGGGTGCTTTGGTTTAAACCAATTTATCTTGATGCATTTGAACATTCGACTCCTCCATCTCATCGTCTCCTTTAGATTCAAAATTTTGATATCCAGTGCCTGTCTTTGCTTCCACTGATTGTACTTCTGCTATGTAACACTCAACTTGTTCTTGCACATTTTGATCCATAATTTTAACGTTCATACATGCGCTGCTTGTTATTGGATTCTTTAAGGCCTTAGTCATATTGAATTCGATCTTATCCTCACCTATTCAAAGTGTTAATTTCCCTTCGGGAACGTAAATTATTGCTTTTCCTTTATTCATAAATGATCGACCTAAGATCAGTTGGCAATTCTTATCTTCTTCAAAATCCAGAACCATAAAATCTATAGGAATAATATACTTATCCACTTACATCAGAACGTCTTCCACTATTCCAATCGGTCTTTTAATGGATTGATCAGCCAACTGAATTAACATCAATTTTAGCTTAACCTCACCCAGTCCCAACTTCTTGAATATTGACAAAGGCATAAGATTGATGCTTGCTCCTAAATCACACAAACATTTTGTAAATTCAAACTCACCAACCATACAGGGTATTGTGAAACTCCTTGGATCTTTCAATTTAGATGGCATCTGATTGGTGACTATAGAACTGCAGGTGCCAATTAGAGCTACTGTCTAATTATCTTCTCAGGTACGCTTCTTTTATTAAAAATTTTGCTTATTTAGGTAAGTTTTCCAACACCTTTACAAAGGAGAGATTTATCTGTAGTGTCTTTAATTTCTTAACAAATTTTTGTAAATTTTGCATCTAACTTCTTCTTTTGTAATCATTAAGGAAACAAATTTTAGGTTGATATGGTGGAGGGACGACATAAGGAGGTATTCGCTCCTATCCACTTTTTTCTCCTTTTTTTGATTTTTCTCAACAGAATGGATAGGCTTCTCCATTGTCCTTGTGGGTGGTTCAAGTTCCTTCCCGTTTCAAAGTGTAATAGCCTTTAGTTGCTCCCTTGGTTTTGTTACTGAAGTGCTAGGAAGATTTCCCAAATTTCATGTAAAGAAAGCACTTGACAATTGATTTACTTAGGCCTCTAGATTTACTTAGGCCTCTAGATTATAGATTGAAGAAGCATGGTTCTTAGTGACTTGCTCAAATTTGCCTTTCAGCTTCTTTTATGCATCGTCTAGAGTTCTAAGCTTATCTAAATTTCTATCCAACTTAATTGGATTCCATTGAGCTTAATTTATCTTACTAAAAGCCTGATTTTCCTTGAGGTCTGAATTGTCCTCTAGCATTATTTGTCTAAGAGAAGTTAGGGTGATTCTTCCACCCAGGGTTATAGGTGTTGGAGTAGAGATTGTTGCCCCCTCCTCGTCCATACTAAGCTCCCATATAATTTACTTGCTCTAGATCACCTTCCTTTATCAAGTAACAGTCTACTGTATCATGGTCCATTTATCTATAGAGTTGACACTTGAGTTACACGACTTTCACCAGAGCTGAGGATGAAGCCTTCATATTGTTGAGCTGTAGCATCAAGTTATCAATTTTCACTTGCATTTCTATCATTTAATTGACAGCCACAATTCCTTTTTGCTCTCGGGAGGTAGTAGTTTGTCTACCCTGCTTGTTTGTCCATAGTTAGCTATTACTCATCATCTCCTCTATCAGTTTTTTGACTTCATCAACTGTCTTCCTCATCAGTGATCCTCCTGAAGCTATGTCAATCATGCCTGTCATATATAGGGTTACTCCATTATAAATTGCTTGCAACAAAAATTTCTTAGGTAAGTTATGGTGTGGGCACTTCCGTTGCAAATCCTTGTATGTTTCCTACACTTCATAGATCGATTCCCCATCACTTTACTGGAAATTAGTAATTTCCTTGATGATCTTAGTGGTCTTAGTTAAGGAAAATACTTGTTTAAGAAAGCACGAACTAGCTGATCCCATGTCGTGACATTGGCTAGGTTCAGAGAATGATACTAATCCTTTGCTCGTTCAGAGAATGATACTAAACCTTTGCTCTATCTCTAAGAGTAAAGGGAAAAAGCTAAATTCTGACTGCATCTTTCGACATCTGATGGTACCGAAGCATATCATAGGTTTCAAGAAAGTTCACTATATATGCATTAGGATCTTCATTTGTTAGTCCATAAAATTGCACATTCTGTTGAACCATGTTTAAGAGGGCTAGTTTGATTTCAAATGATGCTGCTTATACAGATGTCCTAGCTACTCCTTGGTTAGCCGCATTGAACCCTAGTCTCATGATGTCCTTAGTTTGCTCCATGGTCTAAATTTTGTTGAAATTCCTCAGCCATTGTCGATTTCTTCTTTTTCTTTTAGCCGAGCTTTCCTAATGGTCGTTTTAGTTGAGTGATGTCTAAATCTAAAGTTTCAGCTGCGTGAATCAAACCTCTTGTGACCTTTATGTTCATACAAGAGCACGATTTCAGAAGTAGAAAAGAAAGAATGAAAGAAAAAATTAAAAACTAACTAAATGCCTTAAACTATAGAATTAAACTAATTGCCTCCCTGATAATGATGCCAAAAACTTGATTGCGATTTTCTGATATGTGTAAGTTTTAATATTTAACCTAGATATTCTTCAAGTGCATGGTTCGTTCATGTAGTACCTAAGATGTCGATCCATAAGGATGGTTAATCTAATCCTAAAATTTAAGGTTATCACAATTCACAATAATTAAAAATGAACAAAAATAAGGCAAGAATTTATTTTAATCACGCACTCAATTTTAAGAATCAATTATAACAATAATGAAAAAATAGCAATTGCAATACCCAATTAAAATCAACCTAAAGAACTACCAATTGAGAGAAACGAGAATTTTATCTATCCTTAATGCTAACTTAATCGCTTATAACTTATTGGATTACTGGTTCTAGACGGTCTTATGGTTGATTGCTCTCTCTCTAGTTATAACTATTAACCGTAATTTATAAACCTTAATCAGATTATGGGAATTGCAATCTCTCAATGCACTCTCTCTGGGGTTTCTCAATTGGTGGCTGAAGCAAAAAGCTCCCTAATCTCCTTTGTCTTGTTCTTTAAATACGTTTTGTGTTTTAAGCAGCCCTAAGATTTTTGGGATAAAAAAGGTTTCAAAATCTCTCGAAACTTGATGTTTTTACTTGATTACGTGTTGGCTTGATGTAGCCCATGATTGTGGCCCTGCATGCCACAATCGTGGGCTACATCCAACCCTTTGGTCGGGACACAATCGTGGGCTAGCTTCCATGCTTCTTTCACGATCGTGGCCTATTGTGCCAAGATTGTGGGCAGTTGTTTCGACCTGAATGTGTAACCCCCCATTACCCTAGAGTACGTACCGGAACGCCCGTGGGTCATTCCGACACATAACTTAAGATAATGGAGTGCTACGTGAAACAACTATCGAACTCCACATGGCATCACATACATTTAAAAGATATGAATCAGT
>JANIIA010000002.1:28779534-28793993 GCA_027478495.1 Erythroxylum alaternifolium
CATGAGATGTGGTAATTTACCACATCTGGACCCGTTTCTCTGGTCCGACCCGTTCTCTGGAAACGGGATGTTACATCTTGAATGCTTTCCTAAAATCTTGAAGTAAAGCAAGGATAACTATCATAAACTATAGAGTCTGGAATCCCATGTAGTCTCACCATCTCATTAATATACTTCTTTGTTAGCACATATAGAGAATTAGTTTGTTTAATTGCTAGAAAATGGGTTGATTTCATTAAACAATCAATAATAACCCATATGGAATCATGCTTCCTATTGGTCTTGGGCAAATCCATTAAAAAATCTATGGTTATTCTTTGCCACTTCCACTCAGGAATGGACAATAGCCTTAACTTACCTGATGGTGCTTAGTGTTCAACCTTGATTTATTAACACACTAGATACTTGCTTGCATATCCTGCTACATCCTTCTTCGTACCTTTCCACCTTTCCACTGGAAATGCTCTTTCAAATCTCTATACATCCTGGTATTACCTGGGTTCATGGTATAAAGTGCATTGTGTGCCTCATCGAGTATCTCATCCTTTACCTCCTTCAAAATACAAAGTCGATTGCCTACAACCATAAGTCCATCATCCCTCACTACCACTTTAGACAGCTTGCCATTCTTAATTTCTTCTCGAAGTTTGTTCAAATTTGCATCTTGTTCTTATAGCTCCTTAACTTTTTTTCTAAGTATTGGTCTTACTCTAAAATTAGCAATAATAGAATCGGGTTCCTCCTGTTTCAAGTTTATTCTAAGCTTAGCCATCTCTTCCAACAATGGTAGATAAATTGTTTGAATATGGGATATGGAGGATTTCTTACTTAAGGCATCGACCACTACATTTTCCTTGCCTGGGTGGTATTTAATTAACAAGTCATAATTTTTGAGCAACTTTAACTACCTTCTTTGTCTTAAATTTAGCTCTTTCTGGCTCAATAAGTATTTGAGACTTTTATGATCTGTAAAAATCCTTATCTAAACTCCACACAGATAATGTTTTCAAAATTTCAAGGCAAAAATTATTGCTGCTAATTCTAAATTATAGTTCAGGTAATTCAATTTATAAGGCTTTAGCTGCCGTGAGGCATAAGCTATTACCTTGTCTCCTTACATCGACACACAACCTAAACCCTTTCTTGAAGCATCACTATAAACTGTATAGTCCTCATCTTCCATGGGCAAGCTCAGAATTGGAGCACTTATCAATCTGTGCTTAAGCTCCTCAAAGCTCTTCTGACATTCATCACTCTATATAAACTTTTGATTTTTCCTTAATAAATTGGTCATTAGAATAGCTATCATGGAGAATCCTTCAACAAACCTCCTGTAATATCCTAAAAGACCCAAAAAACTTCTCATTTCTGCCACTATCTTTGGTGCATGCCATTTCACCATTGCTTCAATTTTCTTCGGATCGACGTGTACCCCATCTTTTGAAATTACGTGTCTAAGGAATATCACCTTATGAAGTCAAAATTCACACTTGCTAAATTTGACATAGAACTCTTTCTCCCTTAGTGTTTGCAACACTATCTATAGATGCTTCTTATGTTCCTCTTCACTCTTAGAATAAACCAGAATGTCATCTATAAATACTATGAAAAATTGGTCCAGATATTCCTTAAAAACCCTATTTATGAGATCCATGAACACAGCTGGAGCATTGGTCAATCCAAATGGCATGACTAGGAACTCATAATGCCCATAATGTGTCCTAAAGGTTGCCTTATATACATCAGATTCCTTGATTCTGAGTTAATGATAGCCTGACTTGAGGTCAGTTTAGGAGAAGACCATTGCTCCTTGCAGCTGGTCAAATAGACCATCGATTTATGGCAGAGGATACTTGTTCTTAATGGTCACCTTATTGAGCCTGTGATAGTTAATGCACATGCGCTATGTTCCATCCTTATTTTTAACAAATAGAACCGGCACTCCCTATAGAGACGAACTTGGCCTTATATACCCCTTCTCTAATAGTTCTCCTAATTATTCCTTAAGCTCCTTTAGCTCAGCTGGAGCCATTCTATACAGTGGTGTGGAAATGTGTATGGTACCTAGAATTAAATCGATGGAAAATTCGATTTCCTTTGTTCGTGGCAAATTAGGTAAGTCTTCTAAAAACACGTCTAGAAATTCCCTCGCATTTGGAAAATCTTCTAACTTTCCTTCGTTCACCTCGGTGTCTATAATGTGTGCCAAGAAGGCTTCACACCCTTTTCTTATCATCCTGACAACTAGTAAAGCTAAAATAATTCTTGGTGATGGTGTTTTTCTGTCTCCCTTAAAAGTCAACTCCTCACCCTTGCAAAGATCAAATTATACCTCTTTGAGGCTACAATCTAACTTTATATGATATTTCTCCAAGGTATCCATTCCAAGTATAACATCTAGGTCCTTTAAATCTAAAGGCATTAAGTCCACTACCAATCTAGGACCATCAATAAAGAATTCACAATCTCTATATGCTTGGCTTATTATCACATTCCTCCCTATAAGAGTACTAACAATCAATGGACTATCCAATGGCACCAAATTAACACCATGTAATGTCATGCTTGCAGAAAGAAAAGAATGTGTAAAGCTGGAATCAATCAATAAATATACTTCTGAATTAAATAACTGAGCCATACCTGTGATAACTTCAGGTGCGGTTGCAGCTTCATCTCTGGTCATGGCAAATACTCTTACCTGTGCTTGACCCCTTGGCCTTCTTGGAGGAGTAACGTTCTTTGTAGCTCCAGAACTTCCCACCTCAGTGGCTGGCCTGATTCTTAATGTTTTAACTCTCTTTAGGGCTTGCATCTACAACCCATCTTGCCTTGGTGGTTGGGGACATTCCCTGACCATGTGTCCCCCCTCTCTGCATCAGAAACATACTCCAAGTAAATTGAGGCACTCTCCTCTATGAAACTGCCCATAATGCTCACATTAGGGGTTTATATACCTACTCATCTCCATCCTTCTGTTGCCTCCTATAGTTGAGGCTTGCACTAAAATTGCCTTTGCTTCCTTGTTCTTAGCAGAGCCACCACTTCCTACTTCGCTCTGCGTATGGAAAGTCCTCATACTCGTCTTAAGTATGGGGGACCTCATTCCCTTCTTGGAAGACTGTTCTCAGTTTTTCCTCTTCCTGTTTACTTCATACTTTATATTCTTCAGTTTCTCATCTTGGAGTGCAGCATCTACCAACAACTGGTAGTCACAAAAGTTATGGATCAATACTTTCTCCTTGATCCTGAACTGAAGTCCTCCCTTAAAAACATAACATTCAAACTTATACACATTCATCATAAATTTCTGTACATGTTCAACTCCCTTTATCACCTTCATTCCATCTCTAACTTATCACCCTAATTCTTCCCATTTCAAGACACCACAATACTCTTTTTCTAATGTCCAAAAGTTACAAACTTTATATCATTGGAAAGCTAAGAGGATAAACTATAACTTCCAAGAAGGTAACTTTGTCTAGATGAGCCTAGATTAATACAATTTTTCCCTTGAAGAAAGAACACAGATTTTACCTTTATGAATGCTTAAAAATGCAATGTGGAAGCTTGGAAAGTCATGAGTAAAACATAAATATATTTCATTAACCTCAAAAGAAAGGAGTTTTATAAAGCTTTAAAGGGCATTTCAAGGCACAAATGCATCGTTGCACTCATAATACAAAATGCAAAATATACATGTATGAGAAACACTTGAAATGCGACTAAAGCCTTGAGATTTCATATACTAACTTAAATACAAAAAAAATGCATATTTCGAGTGGTGACTTAACTCTCAGTCACTCGATCTCTTGCTCGTCACCTAGATATACGGAGGAAGGGAGTGAGTAAAAAACTCGTGGGTAACAAGTTTATAGCAGAGAAACAAACAAAACCGTTGAAAATATTCATTCCGTAGTAAAATTCACTGAAACCATAAAATATGTATTTCTCAAATTTATCAAACAAATCATAAACAAAATAAGACATGTATTTCTCAAAATTGTCAAACAAATTATAAACAACATAAGGCATGTATTTCTCAAACTTGTCAAACAAATCATAAACAACATGGGACATGTATTTCTCAAACTTGTCAAACAAATCATAAACAATATAAGACATGTATATCTCAAACTTGTCAAACAAATGATAAACAATGTAAGACCTGTATTTCTCAAACTTATCACACAAATTATAAATAACATAAACATCATAAACTAAATAAGCAAGCATAATGGTTTGGGTAGTCCATATAAATTTAATAGAGAAGCCTTGCAGCTAAACCATATACATGAGGGAGTTCTTACAAAGCTCCAATAAACATGAGGGAGTCTGTAACGAAGCTCCGTGCCGCTAGTAGGCAGATAAGAGAAGCCTTTAACATGGTCAACGTGCACATGACATAATATGATGGACACCACAAACCCTAACACAAACATAAATTTTCTGAGTTGAAAATGTAATTCCTGAAGGCACATTTCGAAAACATGATTCCTATAAGCATGATATATTTCAAATACAATTTTCATCATTATTTCATAACCCATCATTAAGATTCATGTACCAATCATGTAACAAATACTTAAATCATTTAAGAAGCAAGTTGATGTAATATTTATAAAGCAATTGAAATCATTTAAATCAATTGATTAGGAAAATACTCGTGGCTTATTAACTCAAACTATAAACATGTAACCCACCTAGATTCCTTGCTTAAAAATACCCGTCCTCTTGCTCCTCTAGTCTCTTTTGATTCCCTTTAACATTGGCAAAATTTTGATTAAATAGGAATACAAATTGGGAATCCAAATAGTATATTTACTAAAAATTGATTTTAAAATACTTAAACCCATGTATTTCCTAAGCCTTATGAATCAAAATTCCTTCCAAATTTTAATGGATTAAAAATGGGCTTACCTTAAATCTTCACCAAACAAAGAGATTTTTAGCTCAAATGGAAGCTCTTCTCTTCCCCTTTCTTTTTCTCTTCTTGAATAATCTCAAAATCACTCTTGAAAGCTAAGAAAACATGAAACCTAAGCTTGTCTTCTTCCTTTTTTTCTCTCTAATGGCTGAAACCTCTCTCTTTTCTCTCTCTCTTTCACGTATTTCACTCCTCTTCCTTCATGTCATGTTTTTTTTCATTTAACGAAGAAGACATCATTTTCTCTTCCATTTATACCCTTAATGAGTGTAAAATGTCAACCTTACCCTTCATTTAATGCTTCATGGTTTTTAAACTTAAGTGACATGCCACAATTTCTCTATATACAATCTTACCGCTTAAATTTAACTAACCAGTGTAATAAAATCCTACTAACACTGTAATAAATAACTAAAATCCAAAAATTATTCTATTATGACCTGATATTGATTTAAATCATACTTAACAATTCTATTTATTTTAAGGTAAAAATTCTAATTCCAAGGTTATTCCATAAAATATTATGCTAAACTTAACAAAAATTTTCAAAGGCCAACATTTAAAGCATGTACTGTGGATAACACTAAAAAGAAAGGCTAATAAAGCTCAAGGGGGCTCATCAAAAGGAAAATCATATAAATAAGTAGGCTATTTGGTTGATGTAGCTTATGAGACAAAGAATGCCTATATCATTTCCATGTCATTGCATGTGATAAAAATTCGATCTTGAATAGAAGATCAAAGCAAAGTCAAGATGTGCATGTCATGAAGGTCACACATAAATAAAAAAAGAGACTGATATGGATGTGTCAGTCTATAAAGGCTCAAAATCTCACTAGCTTGTGTCTACCACTAGTTACTATTTTTCTAAAGTTAATGTGTATTGACCAAATACAAGAGCAAAAGTACATACTAATTTGCCATGGATTCTTCTCACTCTCTAATCATGACTATATAGTCTTAGAAGCAATAGAAAAGAAATGTTTGTTTGTTTGTTTGATTCTCTCCATCTTTTTGTTTGAAAATATAAAATAGGTAAGAAAATAACAAACTTAAAAACACATATACATATGAGAAACAAATTCAAAAATGTAGAGGAAAAGAAATAAACTTCTCTTAGGTTACCTCCTAAGCAGCGCCTCTGTTTATTATCACTGGCTCAACTCCATACTTTTGTCCTCACGTGACAAAATTGTGATCTTCAGGTGTAACATTTGCTTCCTCTACTTGAGGTTGTTTAAGATAGGGCCTAATTTGATGACCTCTCATTTTTATCATAATCCATATCTTTAAAATCTCAATCTCTACTAATTCCCCGCACTCTTAGAATATCTTTTCATCTTTCTTCTCCTCGTTCAATTTCTCTAACCTACTAGATAAAAGTGAAGGTTAGTATTAAAAATAATTATGGACTCATTACTCATCTTTGAGCGGACTAATATGTCCTTTTCTGCTTTAAGCTCCTACTCTAATTCTTCTTCACAAGCAATTCATTGAGTAGTATTATCAAGATTTTCAAACTCCTCTTCACTTTATAAGGTCTTAACACTAACGTCTCTTAGGTACACCTCAGGTTAAGATAGTTATGTCTCTTCACTTTGTGATGATATGTGGTTGATAACTTCTTTCATCTAACCCACTTGACTTATCAAGTTCTGGATTCTAGAAATTATAGCCTACTAAAATTGTAGAGTATTAGTAGTAAAAGAAATAAATGTCTTTTAAAGATGTAACTGAGTTAGAATAAGGGGCTTCTGGTTAATACGGGAATTGTTGTGCATCTTGCAAACTATCAAGGAAGTAAATTTTGTGGTTATTCCATCCATAACTAAACTTCGTATGATCACTCAAAACTTGGTTATAGGATTGAAAATATGAGTTATACGAAGAATTACTTCCACTCATGTAAATTTTTCTTAATATACAAACATTAAACAAAAAGTGAAAAGATTAAAAAATAACTGAAAGGAAACGAATTACAAACAAATATTTACAAAACACCAATTAAAATCAAAAACTAAAACTAAAACTAAAACTAAAAAACCACATTCTCTAACAACGCTGCTAAAACTGACATAGCGCGTCATAATACTACTTAAAATAACTAGACCTACAATTATAGCAGTGATGAGTCTAGGTCAATCCCACAGAGAATGTCTATAAAGCTTTTGAGATAAAATCAATTGGTGTTTAGGTTAGGGGGAGGTTAGGGGGGGTTTGTTAGTTTGCAAATAAAATAATAAAATAAAACAAAAATAACAAAAAATTAAAGAAAATGTTCAAAAATGATGAAAAGTGATGAATACGTTAGGGGCTCGATCATCGGTTCGATCTCGGCCTACACACAATTAAATATACTTTATTAAGTGGTTATTCTTACATCTCTCCTAGAAACTATTAATTGTATGTTAACAACTTACTCTATTAACCCTGATTTTCCCTTAGGTTGTGTTTAATTAAGAAGAGCTTGTTAGTTAAAGCTAGTTATCAAATAGTCTAGAACAAGCTCTCTAGATTTAATTAGACAATTATATTATGAGTTAGGAAAACATATTAATCAAGGCAACAACCACATAAGCTCGGGTCATTTAACCTAGTCTTAATATGTGCTTAGTTGATTATGAATTTATTCTATGGCACTTAGTGATTATTGCTAGAAAAATGCTTAGGATACTCATTTTAGTTCATATTTAATTTTAGGTACAATTCGAAAGTGAAGAAGTTAAAGTCAGTCGAAAGCATTATAACTGATCTATTTTTTGGAAGGATCACACTCCCTTGTCTTCATGGAATAAAAAGAAGAAGAATAAAGCAAGAAGAAGATAAGAAAATTCTAGGAAATATGAGATATATGTCGAAAATACAAAGAAGATTAAGGTATGAGATGTTCACAGTCATGCAAGAGGTTGTATGGGCATGAGACACTCTCTCACGCCCATGTAACACTTCTCACAGTTATGAGAAGTTTCTTGCAACAATGAGAAGGCAATCCATGAGTGTGACTAGTGTGTCAACCCATATCACACCTGTAAGGTTGTGCCAACTCACCCGAACCTTATTTTTTAGTATAAAATCATCTTTTTTCTGACAACAAAGGGTCATGAAAGGTTTTGGTGTTTTCAACTGGGAAAAGAGTGGAGCTTTTGGAGGAGATGAGAAGAAGGGGCAAAGCTCTCAATTGTGAGAGACCCATGGAGAGCTAGCTTGCTAACGCCGGTTTAGAGGTGTCGACATCGATGAACTCGATTAAATGTATTTGTCTTCTCACCGAGTTTGTTGTTCTTTCTCTTCTTAGGGATTGATTGTGTTATCCTATATTTAATTTTTGGGTCTTACCTGAGAATGATTGAATGCTCTATTTAATTATTTTTATGTAGAAACCCGTTGCTAGAATTTCAATATAATATGTATTTATTATATTTGAGATTCATTTGTAGTGACTAATGGTTCGTAATCATTAGGGATAACATAATCGAGGTTAAATGAACTAAGTTTGTGTGGTTTTTGTCTTGATTAATCTGTTTTCTTAATTCACAATGTGGCTGTCCAGTTAAATCTGGAGAGCTTGTTCTAGGTTTCATGGCTCGGTTTAATTAATGAGCATCTCTTAAATAAACACGACCTAAGGAAAAACTAGGGTTAACAGAGCCTGTTGTTAAGCTATGATTAATAGTTACTAGGAGAGGTATGAAAACAAAAATTCAAAGAAATATGTTTAAATGGGTGTAGGCTAAGATTGAACTAAAAAATCGGATTCCTAACGAATTGATCACTTTCATCATTTTCAAAGCTTTCTTTAATTTTTTTAATTAGCTTAGTTTTAATTTTATTTTCTTATTTCAAACCAAATAAACCCCCATAACCTAAACACCAGTTATTTTCATTTCAGAACCTAACTGAACACTCTCGGTGGGATCGACCTAGACTCACTACTGCTATAGTAGTAGGTCTAGCTTACAACGTGTTATTGTCAGCTATGTTATCCTAATGATTAAAAGCCATTATTTGCCACAAATGAATCAGAAACACAATAATTACATATTGTATTCGATTCTAGCAATGGGTTCATACATAGAAAAAATCAAATAGAGCATTCCATATGTTTTACACAACACCCAAACAATAAAAATAAGATAACATAATCAATCCCTGTAAGAGAGAGAATAACAAACAAAATGGAGAGAATGCTTAATAAGGTTTTTCGGCATTAATATCACCTCCGAACTAGTGTCGGGAAGCTCAGCCCTCTCTGGGTCTCAAAAGAGATAGAGGTTTGCCCTTTCTCTTCTTTAAAACTAAGACCTTATAACTCTAAAAATAATTCCTCAAACCTTTCATCACATTTTATTGTCAAAAGGATGTTTTCATACTGAAAAGTAGCGTTTGGGGACAACTGGCTAAAGCTATGACTGTGAATGCCCTTGTTGAGCCTCACAACTATAATCCTCTTTTGTCTGGTCGTGAAACATGCGTTATAGGCATGAGATGAGTCTCCCACCCATGACACACTTGTCATAGCATTGATAGATGTCTCACAACCATGACAATTTCATGCATGGCCGTGATTTTCCATTAACCTTTCAAACTTGATGTTTACAGCATATACTCTTCATCTTATACATTTTCTTATCTCCTCTTGCTCTAATCCTTCTTCTTCTTGGTCTATGAAGACAAGTGAGTATGAATCTTAAGAGGAAGGCCCAAATGTTTTGCTTTTCACTCACTTTATCCTTTTCGCTTCCAAATTGTTCCTAAAACCAAATATAAACTAAAGTGAATGTCATAAGCATTTCATAGAATTAATCACTAAGTGTTATGCAATAAATACATAATCAATTAAGCATATATTAAAGTACCAAACCACTACCCTTCAGAGATGAATGAGGAGACTTTTTCATTATGAGGGATTATACCTCTAAAGTGTACGAGCTTATTTCTACATAGCAGTGGACTGAAATCAGTCTAATTATCACCATAACCAAACATCAGAGCCATTTCCCATTAGATGAAATATAAGTGGGTAAATGATGTCTTTAGTTTTCAGTATGTGCTAAAAAACATAAAAATAACCCTAGATGTCAAGCTTATTGTCATGGTTGCGTTATATTTAAAGATTGATCACTTATTATTGTGATGGTTGAAAAAATTAAAGTTAGGTGGATTGAATTTATGGAATTGTTTTTCTCCTACAAGTGACCATACACTATTAATTAATATACTCTCTTTGAACCTTTCTTAGCTACCTTCCTAACCTATTTTCTTGTAAATTTCCTTTGCCCCTATGGCAAGAACTAGAGGGAACCACAATCATATGCCTAGGATATGAGGTAAAGCTAATCACACTCCTTTTAGGATTTGGAGGACTCAGGAGAGATCTTGTCACCTCTTATGCTCCTTCCTACTAATAAGGATGAGTATTTTCATATAAACTATCCTTAATTTTATGACTATGCTTTATGAGAATTACATGAAAACAATATTATCTCCCCTACTAGTCTATAAAAGTTTAAAGTAGATTATCTTATCAAAATTTTCATTTATGAAAGATGGGAATCTAATTTTATAGAAACATGTTGTATTTATGACTTATCAATGAGATCTTACTAATAAGTAGAGCTCACACTATGTTTTTTTCATGAGTTTTAGTGTGTTTTCAAGTGGTTTTTAGATGATTATCATATGTATAGGCTTAGAATTGTGTTATTGATAGTGTTTATTCACCTTTTAGTCGTTTTTGTAATTTAGAGCATGAATTTAATCTTCATTTTTTGTTTTAGGAGGTTTTTGATGTGTTTATGAGTAGTGAAAATTAGGAAATTGAAGTATAAAGAAGAAGGAGGAAGCTTGAATACATAGGATTGTATAGTCTTTATCACGATCGTGCCTCAAAGAGCATGATTTTGATAAAGATGAAAATAGCAAGAAAATAATGGCCATGATCATGACAAGAGATTCTTAGGCGTGAGTCTTTTCATCTATTTTAAGGTCTGGGGCTATTTTTAGAACTGAACAAAGTGAGAAAACCTAGACATAACCCCAAAACCCTAAAACATTATTTAAGATATGAAATATAACAAAAAAAGTAGTAGCCTTACATCAAAGTGGATTAAAAATGGGAGATCAAGAAGAACATAAGGAAATTCAAAATTTCCAAATTAAGGCCTTAACAGAGTTTTTATTCCTTTCCTTTATTTCTCTCATTATCCTTAACGTGTAATCTGATTTCCTTAATTTTAAACACATCTATGGATTTGCAAATTCAGATTAAGAATTATTATGGAATTATTTTATGACTTTTAATTATTTTTTATTTCAATACATAATTGGATGTTTATGATAATGTTCATGCATAAACTTGACAACATATTGAGAGAGTGAGTTAAAGCAATTAATGTTAGGATATAGAATAAGAGTTGACATTATTAATTACAGTATTGAGAGTTTTATTATTATATCAAATTGCCCAAAACTTAGAAAAATCTATTCCCATAAGTTTTATCTATTATACTTATCATACCTAATACAATATCTAACCTTATTTTGTGAGTAATAGTGTAACACCCCACCCTCGCAAGACACGTACCTGACATCCCAAATGATGTCCGAGTGCGTATCCCGCAAGGGTGGCATGCTAAAACAATCAATTAGTCAAACACTCGAAACTCGGTACCCTTTTTTTCACTAACGTATGCGAAAATCAATAATCAATTTTGGCCCAAACTTTTATTTCATAAACTCGAAATCACTATTACTAAAACACTTTAATCAATTTCATTTGTAAAACGTTTAGAATTTCAAAAGTTATTACATCACAAAATCATTTACAACATTTCCCATTTGGAAAATTAGTATAAACATAATGTTCAAATACACATTGTACAAAACTCGTGGAATATACAAATTGATATAAAAATAAGAAGGTACAAATGCAGACGCGAACTAATCCTAACCTCTATTTCTTACTCAAAGGTAGCAGTTAAACTCTAGTTGATTTAACTGGGTGTCTCTTTTGAGCCTGAAGAATATTGCAAATTTTAGGTGAATTTTGCCAACTCAATGAGTGACCATCCTCGATGGCTCAGTAAATCACATAACATATACAGTTCACATATTTTCATATAGTTTACATCATTTCATTAACAATCATAATGCATCACATATCACTTGATCTTTCATTTCACATTTCATATTAACACGTATCATGTTCAAAAATCAGTGAAATATTTAAATCATACTTTCATATGCATATACAATGCTTATGAGACTCACCTTTAATTATTATTGTTGTGACCGAGTGCCTTTTTTATTAGCCCATGTCTCTTGTGGATATCGGGCTGCTCATATCCCTCATGGATACTGAGTTGTATCAGATAATGTCCCATATCCCTTAATGGATACCAGGTACATTCACAACTAAGCCTAAGGCTCATTTCATGTTTTGAACTTTGAGCTCTTTTTTACTGGCGACTCCGGTCACAACTGCCTTTACCTTACATACATTCATGAAATGAGATGCATAGAACACATATGATCAAACAGTCACTTTCTTTCACTTTACATGTCATAAGAGTTTAGGCTGGCATTCAACATTTAGGTTGAGAATCACTTTTCCATTCATATGCATATTCACATGCAGATCACCTTTATCATCGAACCTTAGTCTAGCATTCAACATAATTGTTGACTAATATTTATTTCGTCACATTCACATATAAGTGGCACTTCAATATCACATTCATACACCAAGTCTCAGATCTTTATCGTCTGGCATCAGTATAAGCAAATCACATTCATGTCAATCATATTCACATTGCATAATAATCAAAACTATAGTCATTCAATGTAGAAACTGAAATCAAAATAAACAATGAAGTGAGGCCATCTAGGTCAACTCACAATATGCCAGATTAAAGCTTCTATGATCTGAAAAAGTTTTGATGCGGATGTTTGTCCTAGACATCAACATTATGCAATACACACATTGCACACACATTATAACTTTGCACAATCTTAAGTATTCCTTTAAGCAAAAATATGTATATGGACTATGTACAATGCATGCTCAATGACAATCCCAAATATCTTTCCATTATTCTCATCACATAATCATAAATATTTCTAAACTCACATAAGTATCATTTATACTTATGGTTAATACCTCAATAAAACCATAAAAATCACAATTCATGACTCATTTCTTGGATTTAGATTTTTCCTAAGATAAACATTTAGGTCAACATTCTATGACCAATCTAATAGTGAAAATGAAGTAATTTGAGGGTACTTTCTTCTAAAACAATGTTTATCTATCTCTTAAGTTTCTAATGATATTAAGTTAATTCAATTTGGATTAGTATCCTATGAGTTATGCTCAAAATACCACAGACTATGTACAATTGAACTTTTGTCTAGTTCATGATCACACCCTCAAATTGTACAACTCTAACTTTCAACTAAAATATCTAAAAATTACAAACTTAGTACCAATTGAAAGATAAGAGAATGAACTACAACTTTTGTGAAGACACCTTTATGTGATTCAGCTTATATCCATTCATATGTTTTGAAAACGTCAAGATATAATTTTTGTCTTGGGTAGTACTCCAACCTCAGTCAAGACTCAATTTGGCACCAAAATTTGAAAGTATTATAGACATAATTAAAATTATACTTCCTCAAGAAAGTTGTAGAATTATGTCTCTAGTTTAATCTAAATTAAGAATCACCTTATTTTCACATCTACAACTCAAGATATCATCAAAAAACCAATACATGTTTGGAAGGCATCTCCCCGACATCACCTTCGGGGTCGCGTCGCGATCGTGAATTCTATAGTGGTGTCGCGATCGCTAATTCGGCAGAGTCATGACCATAACACATCATGATCACCACTTCAGTAGAGTAGCGATCGCAACCTGCATCTGGCCGAAGTTCCCACCCTTACCTTTTTTTTCTTTTCCGAACTTCATATCTACTTTACACCTAGAAAATGAGGTTTTTTGCCAAAGTCATCTTCTAAACAATTGTTCATCTATTTCTTAAAATTCTAAAGAACATAAGTTCATATAATTTGGCTAAGTATATAGAGACAAAATCTGAAAATCAACTTAAAAAATAGAGACAAAATCTGAAAATCAACTTCAAGACAATGTTCAATACTCTTAGAGCCAGAATTCAAACTCAATTTCTTCATAGAAATTGTCTTCATTCATCTCTAGTTTAATACAAATCAACAATCATCCTATTTGGATATCTGTAGATCAAGATATGTCACAAAAATCGACGCATGTTCAGTTGAACCACTACATCTAACACATTTCCAGCACATTTCCTCATCAATCTCTTCCTAATTCATCTCTTTTGCTTAATCTATCACTTATAACTTATATCCACATCATTTCTTCTGCAATAATACCCCATTTATAGTTCAAGATCATCTATACACAATTCAAAGTCCTTGCTTGATCATATACACCAAAAACAAAACACATCATATACACATTTATCATAATGAACTTTCTATCTCAAAAATCAT
>JANIIA010000002.1:28888434-28915231 GCA_027478495.1 Erythroxylum alaternifolium
TTTGATTTTATTGTGTTTGTATCAAATGATGACAAAACAAAGTGAATGTTTGAGTTATCAATTTTCTGTACTTTATGTCTCATCGATTAAAATGTGATGTGTTTTGTTTCGGTTTAAGTAAATAAAACGTTTTGAAAAAGAAAAGTGGGCCCGAGTTACTGATCATTGATAAGAGTATTAAAAAAAAGCATACCGAGGTTCAAGTGTTAAGTGATGTGACACGTCACCCTAGCGGGGCACAGATTCAGATATCACTATCGATATCGGGTTCAGGTCCAGCGGGAGTGGGGTGTTACATTCAATCTAGACCTTTGCCCAGACTCTACCTGTCCCTCTCTCATTAGCTACTCAATTTTGATCGAAGCAGCTCTCAACTCAGTGAAACTACTCAAGTTGGAGATCGCTAGTCTTGTCCTGATCTCTATGTTCAACCCATCTTCTAATCTTCTACACTTATCTTCTTCGGTAGGAATCAAAGCAGTAGCATATCTCATCAACTCATTGAACAAGATCTCATATTCTGCCACTGACATCCTACCCTGCTTCAAATCTAGAAACTCTTTCATCTTCCTATCCAAGTAGATCTTGGGCATGTAGTTCCCCTTGAAGACCCTCAGGAAGTCTTCTCACTTTAGGTTGCAAGGCTTGGTGGTACTGCCTGGAATAGTCTTTCACCACTGGTAAGCTGGGCCTTGCAGTAAAACACTGCATAGTTGAACTTCTCATCTGGCTTGCAGTCCATTTGATCGAAAACTTTCTCCGTCCTCTCTAGCCACCCCTCGGCCTCTGTAGGGTTTGTACTTCTATAGAAGTCCACAGCTCCCTACTTTCGCAGCCTATCATACCTCCTCTCCCTTCTCTTGAGAACTCTAAGAGACATTTTCTCAGGTCGAGGTACTGAAGACTCTCTACTGGCTCCTACAGATCCTAGGTCAGCTGATTGCCCCACTTGATCACCTATGGCAGATGACCTATAATAAAAAATAACTTCAATCATTATCCACATTTCTCACGATATTTCATGCTTAAAATTCTTATATGTCCCTATGGATGCCAAACCATGCTCTGATACTACCCAATGTAGCCCCCCGTTACCATGGGGTACATACCAGAACATCATGAGGACATTCCAGTACATATCCTATGATAAGTAGTACTTCACATAGCATCATTCAAAACATATTCTAAAGCAAAACAATTAATTACATGAAACCATCTAGGTTACTCACCGATTGCTCTAAAAGCTATTGCCTCGAAGTTCTGGCAACGTCTGGATGTTGACGTTCTAATTGCTCCTCTATATCAAGCAATATACACATATCACTCTTTTGCACAATTATAAGTGTTTGTTAATGCACATGTATGTATATGAAATATGCACAATGCATATTCATGACAATCCCAGGTATCGCTCTATTATTCTCGTCATGTAAACGTTCATATTTCCAAACTCACATAAGTATCATTTATACTTATGGTTTATACCTCAATAAAACCATTAAAATAGAAATTCATAACTCATTTCGTCAATTCAGATTTCTCTAAAAATAGAGTTTTAGGTCAACTTTACATGACCATTATGACTAGGAAGATGAAGTAATTTGGCAACACTTTCTTCTATAACAATGTTCCTCCATTGTCTTAAGTTTCTAATGATACAAAGATCATTCGATTTGGTTTAGCATTCCAAAAGTTATACTCTAAATAATTTGGACTGTTCTTCAACTATAACGGTATTCTATACCAAATTTTAAGTCAGATTCTGAAATTTTAGAGATATAAATAAAAATAGACTTCTTCAAAAACATTGTAGCTCTATGTCTCTAGTTTACTCCAAATTAAGAATCATTCCATTTGGATAACTAAATAACAAGTTACGTCTAAAATACCGAAACATGTTCAGTGAAAATACTCCAGTTATGAAATTCCAGAACTCCTCATCAAATTTGTCCCAAATTCATCAATCAATCTCCTCCAAATGATTTCATATGGTTATAAATTTTGGTCGAGATATATAAAAATGTGTTTTAAGTCTGTTGGTTAAAATCTTGTGTCATTTGGAGGTCGGGAGAAGAAGTTATGGTCAAACGGAGGAAAGATGTTCAAAATAGCCCTCCATTTGAAGAGCTTCGAAGTCACGATCGTGAGCTTCCAAGTGCTTCTGCGATAGCACGATTGCGACTCGCGAGATTGCCAGAAAAGTCATGATCATGCAGATGCACGATTGTGTTTTTCCTTCTTCCTTCCGAACTGTAGCTCTCCTTCGCTTCTTCTTCTTCTTTTCTTTCTCTTAAACCAACATCTCTAACTTATATCAACCCCATTTTCGACTTCCATTTAACTTAAAATAATCATAAATAAATCAAAACCTAAGATTAAAACACAACATTAAAACAGAAAATCATTCACGCAGCTCCTTCACATTTTTCTGCATTTCTTCTTTCATTTTCTGCATTATTTTCATTTTTATCATTCTTTCTCATATCCAGACATCACCTTACACTTATTCTTTATCTCTAAACTCATTTTAAATCATCTCTAAGCCCCCCAAAATAAATTTTTTTGTAAACACAGTGAACAATACCTGCGTATCCACAATAAAACAGAGCATATATGAACATCATCTTTCGTGAATTTCTGCACTCTTCTCATGCACATTTTCATTGGTCTTTCAACCCTAAAAATCATTTTAACGCTATCTTGTAACATTTTGATCCTCAAAACATGCAAACAATAATATCAATATATTCATCCTATAGTCACGGTATACATAAAAATGTCCATTCTCATATGATCATTTCATGACAACTAAATTACCAAATTTATCTCATATACTAACAACTCATAATGATTTACATGCACTTATTTGTTAAAACTTCCAACTCTTCCAAAGTCTTAAGAAGCCCTAATTCCTCATGCAACCACGTACATCATCTTGAAGGTGGTTTAGGTTAGGTTTTTCTTGAGGCAAAGGAATAGATAACAAATTGGGAGTAGCAAAAGGTAGATAAAAGCAAGATGTAACTTTGGTGGAGCTTCGGTGAATCAAAAATCAATGAAGAAAAAGCTTGAAGAAGAAAGCTACGAAGAAGAGAACTTAGTCAAGAAACAACAATAACTTAGTCTTTCAGGTTTAAAAGAAACATGACTTGGTCTTGCTAACATAATCATATAAGATAACTTAACTAAGTAAGTGACACTTGTCACTTATCTAACTTCTAAGGTTTTAACTAGTTTTTCTAATGAAACTAGTCTAGTCATCTTCAACTTTACTCCAAATGTCTCCAACTTTCAATGACATAAGTCATTAAATCCCAAAGTCATATATAAAAATTTCCACTATCATTTGACATTAATTTCTACTGCTAATTATCAATTGTCCTACCACTTGGCATTTTTCCTAGTCTCAAAATACCCAACATTTTTGGAAATTTTCCTAAAATTCACCAAAATTTCTAAATCACTAAATACACTCTCCAAATCAGTTTTTAACATAAAAACCACAATTCTCAATATAATCACATTTATAAACAATTATACCCAGAATATGTCAGTGAATGCATGTACAATCATTTTTATGTGCAAAACTACCTATATTCACGTGTATGTGTATGCCATATTATGTATGAACATGAAATGCATTTTCTAATCTCTCAATAATCTCTGATATTTACGATTGTAGCCTTAACATGGGTAATGAGATGTTACAATAATTAAGTAACTCACCTGGATTCCTTGCTTAAAAATGCCCCTCCTCTTGCTCGTCTTGCCTCTCTTAATTCCTATAAACATTGGCAAAAATTCAATTCAATAGGAATACAAATTGAGAATCCAAATAACTTATTTACTAAAAATTGATTCTAAAATAATTACACCAATGTATTTCCTAAGCCTCATGAATCAAAATTCCTTCCAAATTCTAAAGGATTAAAAATGGGCTTACCTTGAATCTTCACCAAACAAAGAGATTTTTAGCTCAAATGGAAGCTCTTCTCTTTCTATTTCTTTTTCTCTCCTTTAATAATTTCAAAATCACTCTTGAAAACTATGAAAAGAAGAAACCTAAGCTTCGTCTTCTTTTTTTCCCTCTTGACCAAAACCTCTCATTTCTCTTTCTCTTTCACGTATCTCATTCCTTCTCTCCCTTCATGTCATGTTTTTTTCATCTAATGAAGAAGACATCATTTTCCTCTTCCACTTATACCCTTAATGAGTGCAAAATGTCAATCTTACCCTTCATTTAATGCTTCATGGTTTTTAAACTTAAGTGACATGCCACAATTGCCCTATATACATTCTTACTGCTTTAATTTAACTAACCAGTGTAATAAAATCCTACTAACATTGTAATAAATAATTAAACTCCAAAAATTATTCTATCGTGACCTCATAATTTATTTAAATCATGCTTAACAATTCTATTTATTCTAAGGCAACAATTCTAATTCCATGGTTATTTCATAAAATATTATGCTAAACTTAACAAAAATTTTAGAGGCTAACATTTCTCCCCCTCTTAAAAGAATTTCGTCCTCGAAATTCTTAGCTGAGCCATTAAAGAGGTGTGGATACTTCTCCTTCATGGCCTCCAAGGGCTCCCACATGGCCTCTTCTTTAGAATGGTTTTTTCACAGGACTTTAACCAATTGAACTATCTTGTTCCTAAGGACCTTTTCCTTAGTGTCCAAAATCTCCACTAGAGTCTCCTCATAAGTCAGATCATCTCTCAACTGAACCTTAGTGGTCTGAATAATGTGGGAGGGATCTGATCTATACGTCCTTCACATGGAAACATGAGAGACATCATGTATCTGTGACAATTCTTGTGGTAGTGCCAACCTATAGGCTAGTAATCCAATCCTCTCAACAATTTCGTAGGAACCAACGTATCTTAGGCTTAACTTGCCCTTCTTGCCAAGCCTCACGACTCCTTTCCAAGGAGATGTCTTAAGAAAGACTTTCTCACTAACTTCATACTCCTTTTCCTTTTGGTGTGCATCAGTATAGCTTTTCATTCTATCTTGAGTTACTTTAAGCATTTACTTAACTAGATTGACCTTGTCAACTGTCATATGGAGTAACTCTGTTCCTATTAATTTCCTTTCTCCTTCTTCATCCTAGCATATAAAAGTTCTACATCTTCTTCCATACAGTGCTTCATAAGGAGCCATCTGAATGCTCGAGTGGTACAAATTATTGTAAGCAAATTCAACCAATGGCAAACGCTCATCCCAAGCACCTTTGAAATCTATCACACATGCCTTAAGCATTCCTTCAAGGGTTCGAATGGTCCTCTCAAATTGACCATCTATTTAGGGATGGATAGTAGTGCTAAATTTTAACTTGGTCCCTAAAGTTTCTTGCTTGCTTTCCTAAAATCTCGAACTAAATCGAGGATCACTGTCAGAAACTATAAAGTCTGTAATCCTAAGTAGTCTCACTATCTCATCAATATACTTCTTTGTTAGCATATGTAGAGAATCAGTCTGTTTAATTGCTAGAAAATTGGCTAACTTCATCAAACGGTCAATAATAACCTATATGGCATCATGCTTCCTACTGGTTTTGGGCAAATCCATCAGAAAATCCATGGTTATCCTTTGTCACTTCCACTCAAGAATGGACAATAGCCTTAACTTGCCTGAAGGTGCTTAGTGTTCATCCTTGACATACTAACACATTAAACACTTGCTTGCATATTCTGCTACATCCTTTTTCATGCCTTTCCACCAGAAAAGCTCTTTGAAATCTTTGTGTCCTAAAGCCTATCTTATGTACATCAGATTCCCTGATTCTAAGCTGATGATAGCCTTACCTGAGATCAATTTTGGAGAAAACCTTTGCTCCTTGCAGCTAGTCGAACAGATCATCAATTCGTGCAGAGGATACTTATTCTTAATGGTCACCTTGTTAAGCCTCTGGTAGTCAATGCATATGCTCCATGTTCCATCCTTCTTTTTAACAAATAGAACCAACACTCCCTATGGCGACGACCTTGGCCTTATATGCCCCTTCTTTAATAGTTCTCCCAACTACTCCTCAAACTCCTTCAGCTCAACATGAGCCATTCTATATGGTGGTATGGAAATGGGTATGGTACCTGGAATCAAATCATGACAAATGGGTATGGTACCTGGAATCAAATCGATGGCGAATTCGATTTCCCTTGCTAGCGGCAATCCAAGTAAGTGTTTTGGAAACACATTTAGAAATTCCCTCATAATTGGAAAATCTTCTAACTTTCCTTCGTTCACCTCGATGTCCACGATGTGTGCTAAGGAGGCTTCACCTCCCTTAAAAGTCACCTTCTCACCCTTGCCAAGATCAAATTCTACCTCTTTGAGGCTACAGTTTAACTTTGCATGATATTTCTCTAAGGTATCCATTCTAAGTATAACATCTAGGCCCTTTAAATCTAAAGGCATTAAGTCCACTACCAGTCTAACACCATTAATAAAGAGTTCACAATCTCTATATGCTTAACTTATTATCACATTCCTGCCTATAGGAGTACTAACAATCAATGGACTATCCAATGGCACCAAATTAACACCATGTAATGTCATGCTTGCAGAAACAAAAGAATGTGTGGAGCCAAAATCAATCAATAAATATACTTCTGAATTAAATAACCAAGTCATACCCACAACAAATTCAGGTATGGCTGCAGCTTTATCTCTAGTCATCGCAAACACCCTTGCCTGTGTTGACCCCTTGGCCTTCCTAGAGGAATAACCTTCTTTGCAGCTCCAGAACTTCTCACCTCAGTGGCTGGCCTGGTTCCTACTGTTTCAGCTCTCTTTGGGACTTGCATCAGCGACCCATCTTACCTTGGTGCTTGGGGATATTCCCTGACCATGTCTCCCTTCGCTCGACATCGGAAACATACTCCCCTCCATCCTTCTGTCGCCTCCTACAGTTGAAGCTTTCACTGAAGATGCCTTTGCTTGCTTATTCTTAGCAGTGCCATTACTTCCCACTTCGCTCTACTTGTGGAAAGTCCTCTTACTCCTCTCAGGCATGGGGGCACTCATTCCCTTCTTGGAAGTCTGTTCCTGGTTCTTTCTCTTCCTATTTACTTCATACTTTATGTTCTCCAGTTTCTCAGCTTAGAGTGCAGCATCTACCAATAGTTGGTAGTCATAAAATTTGTGGATCAATACTTTCTCCTTGATCCCCAAATGAAGTCCTCCCTTAAACTTACGGCACTTATCCTCCTCATTCTTAACAATGTTGGCCGCATACCTTGAAAGTTGGGTGAACTTTAGCTCATATTCACTCACACTCATATCCCTCTATGTGAGATTTAGGAATTCTCTTGCCTTCTCTTGGACATAAACTGTCGAGAAGTATTTCTTCCTAAAGGGTTCCAAAAATTTTCTCCATGACAATACGATGGTATGACGTGGCTATAGAGCACTGATTCCCACCAATGGAGTGCGTCCCCTTGTAGCAAACTCATTGCATAATCTAATTTCTCCTCATCGGAGCACTTCATCTGAACCAGGACTCTCTTTGTCCTTCTCAACCATTCACTTAATAGGTGGTTATATGCATGTTAAATGTGTAAAACCATTCTTAAGTTATTTAGACCATTTTGTGTGTACCGGGTTCTATTTGTGACACATGTTTCTTTTCTGCTCACTAAGTACATAATCCTTCGCTTTCTAACCATGCAGGTTAATTTGGTGAGTTTGAAGTTCTGAGTGGATCGTATGGTCTTTTCACATTTTCGAGGAATTACCGCAGGTAGTTTCTATTTTGCACTTTTGTTGTATAGTGGCTCATTATTATATTGAGATTCTTTATAATTTTGTCAATTAGCTCTTGTTCTTCTTGTGGATTGTAACTGACTTTATGTGTGAACATTTTATACTACTATTAAGATTGCTCTTAAATGGACTTCAAAGTCCAAAAGTTGTGATAAAGTTTTAATGTAAATATAAAAGTTCTTTGAAACTGATTTACAGGTGTTTTTCATTTTGGGATTGTCAAATTATGGTCATTGTGCTGCCGAAATATTTTTAAGATGTCTAGTTAGCCTTGCATAGTTGGGTTAAGGGTACTGTGAGTATCCTTAGCCCAAGTATGCGACAGTTGTCATGTGTTCGATGTGGTTCTGGGTCGTGACAATTAAATTAGTATCAAAGCCAGGTTTTATGTTTTCAAAAGTGTTATTACTATTTTCAAAAGATTCTTGAGACTTAGGAGTTGAGTTTAGGTGTCGACAGTCTTTGGTCGAGAAGTTGAGTCTCGGATTGTTAAGTTGACATCCTTAATAGTCAGATGATTTCGACCTCAATGAAAGTACTTGTCAACATTCCTTGGGGTGTAAGGGACATTGGATAACCTAGGCTTGGTCTGATCTATTTTATTAAATAAAGTCTCTTTTTCTTTGATTTCATAGTAACAACATGGTTAAACGAGGAAGGGGAACACTCGCAAGGCAAGAACTTTGCGACTCGAGATAGAGGAATACAACACTGAAGCAGTCACAAAACCTACTATTGCTAGCTCTTTAGCTCATAGGCAACCTCACACTAAAGTACCATCGGAGGAAGCATAGTTGTGTTTGCCACTGGTGCCGAAAGAGGCTCTGCAGCAGGTGATGACATGGTGTGCACAGTACACTATATAGCAATAGCCTGGGGTTAGAGTGCCACAGATACCACCACAGGTACTGCCACCTCAGCAACCAGTAGTGGTACCTAGTCATACGCCAAAGCAACATCCAATTCTTGAAATCTCGAGGTATATTAAGGAAGCATGGAACCTTGAGTGTGATACATTTGATGGATGCAGTGATGTTACTAAGGCCAAAACTTGGATGTGATAGACTGCAGAGACATTCCACAATATGGGACTATCTAACGAGATGAAACTGAAGGTAGTTGTCCGATTACTGAAGGGTGATGCTAGAGTCTGGTGGGAAAATGTTCGGGGACATTACCGTAATTAGATTATCTGGGTGGATTTTATCAATGAATTCAACAGACAATATTATACCAAATTGGATAGAGATCAGAAGAAAGCTGCTTTCTTTGCACCAACACAAGGGAATAGGTCAATATACGAGTTTTATCATAAGTTTATTTGTTTTTACGTGTTTTAAGTTTTCAATAAAAGAGAGAGAGAACTAAACAAACACATAAACATTTTCTCTTTTTCTATTAGTTCTAGGATTATATAGTCATAATTAGAGCATGCATTGACCAGAAAAATCTATGGCAACTTTAGCATGTACTTTTGGTCTTGTGATTGGTCAATGTACATTATCTTTAAAAGAGTAGTGACTAGTGGTAGACAAAAGCCAATGAGATTTTGAGTCTTATTAGACTGACACATCTATATCAGTCTTATTGTTTTTTTGTTTATGTGTGATCTTCATGACATGTACATCCTAATTTTGCTTTGATTTTCTATTCCAAACCACATTTTTATCACATGCATTAACCATGGAAATGGTATAGGCATTCTTCCTTTTTTAAAATACATTAGCCAAATAGCCTACCCATTAATATGAATTTTCCTTTGTTAAACCCCTTTGAGCTTTATTAGCCTTTCTTTTTATGCTAACCACATTACATACTTTAAACCTAACTAAATGTCCTAGTCAAGCTTTAAAGCTAGTAGAGTATTTGTTAATTGTTGATGATTGTAGATGTAAAATATATAAGTGTAGAGGTGTGCATATGTGTGGGGTGGTTATAATTATTGGGATGTTGTTTTATGTATCAATGAAATTCCCATGTTGATGTAGCTTCTATCAATTTTTAAATGAAAAGAAAAGGAAAGAAAAAAAGAAAAGAAAAAAGAGAAAATCAAAAGGAAAAGAAAAGAAAGAAAAAATGTTTGAATAAAAATATCAAGGATGAAATACATTTGTTTTAAAAAGTTGTTAATAATTGGTTTCTCCTCCTGAAGTTGTATTGAATGGGTGATAAGTTTATAATGTATATGATGTAGAAGTGGCTTTGAAAGATCACTCTTTATAGTTTCAATGTATTGATATCATCGATTTGCATGAATGATTACTTCTATTTGGTTGTGCTTCATATGGTTTATGGTGTGAGATCTTGAATTTGAGCTGCGAAATATAATTGTTGCATTCATCATATTTAATGATACCCAGTTTTGAATGAATATTTGCACTGTGCTTGATGTTTCATTAGGTGTTACTTTTGCTTCACTAGCTTGATGTCTTTTATGATACATTACCCAAATACATCTTACCTTACCCTTACCCATATTACATCTTAGAAAAGTCATTTATGATTATGCATATAACTCTTAGTGATGGGGAAACCAAATGATATGCAAAGTTATATAATATCTTGATCATAAACGGTTTTTTAGTATATCGATGAATTTATCTAATTCAAACACATTTTATCCAAGTCACCCTCTAGATTGCTCAGTTTCTAAAGGTGATGAATGTTAATTGATCATGAGTAAAACGTTGAATGTTGAATTCTTGCTATGGTTTTTGAAAGTTATTCATCTTTTCTTATGATTATATACTCTTAGGAAATATAGGAAATGAGTAAATGTTTTAGGTCTGTGACTTTGATTTTAAGGTTTTGCCAGAAGAAGGTCAAAAGCTAAGAATGGGGAAATTTGATATATGCTTAAATGGTTATGAATTTATTCCATAACACTTAGAATGATATGAATTGCTTTAGACATTAACTTTATACATTAACAACAATTCAAGGAAGTATGTTCAACTGTGTGTAGGACGAGATTGAACCGATGACCGAATCCCTAACTAATTCATCACTTTTATCATTTTTAGATTTTTTGATTTAATTTGCTTTTTTTAGTTTAGTTTCATTTTATTTTCTTGTTTGAAAACCAAAACCAATCCCCCCTAACCTAAACACCAATTATTTTCATTTCAAAAGCTTTATACACACTCTCTGTAGGATCTACCTAGACTCACCACTGCTATAGTTATAAGTCTAGTTATTTTGAGTAATGTTACAAAACACTACGACAACAATAATGTAATAATGTTATGAACACTATTGGGATAATAATGGTAATAACGTTATAAACGTTATTGGGTAACTGAAAAGTATTAAAACATATGAATTAAGTAATTGGGCTAAAAAAGTTTACGTCACACACATGCGACAAAGCCATACCCCTCCTTAGCTGAGCAGGGTCGAGTGATGCGTTCACGCGTACATGTGTGTGATATCCATACCCTCCTCAAGAGACTTGATTCAAAGCCTTACAAAACAATATAGTATATAAACTAGGTGAAAGTCCCTGGCTCTTTCATTGTGGGACACAAACTAAAGAAAGAAGGAGAGATGTTCCAAGTTTTGGAACAACACTAACAATCCTCCACTTAGACCAAAACTTAAGAAACAAACTGTAACAATTTATGAGAGACAGGTGAACTAAGTCTTGACCTGGTGTTTAAGAAAATCAGAGACAGAACTTGCTGGAGAAATAAACAGCCTCAAATTGCCCTGATCTCATGATCGCTCTAGAGAGATGATCTCATAGGAGGTTGATCAGCCCTCCACAATCACGTAGGTGATTCTACCAAGTGGGTACTTCTCACACCACCCAAACCTAAGCTATGGAACTTATTAAGGATTAAACCATCCAACCTCATCAAGCACAGTAAAATCATGCTAAAGGATGCAATTTAACAACTGAATGTGTATCAGTATTATTTCGCAAAAAAGTACAAGTATCACCACATAACTTCGTTTGACCCATTGAACATAGTTTCCCAAAACAGGTGTCTATCATGAGGTTACTTGTAATATACCACTTCTATAGAGCATATGTCAAACATACAGAAGATATTCGAGAGCATACCCTATGAGAATGGCACGTTAAAACAGTCACATAACTTATTATGGCATCACACATAACATAAGTATTCAAAAGATCAAATTTTCCCATTTCATTCGCAAACATAACTTACATTGTAGCATTACACTTCATAATCCATATATTTACATTACCAAAAACATATGAGAGTTTACTGCTCTTTTACAAAATGTTCTACATGAAATGAGAAAAGTAAATAAACACAATCTACTAGACTCCTTAAATATCAGCTGACTAGATCTTTGAGCCATTCTTGTTCCCAAAAATTGACAATAATAAACTTATACTAGATTGCCTTAGAAGCTAGGTCCCCTTTGTACCTGAAAATCAACGTTGCAATTTTGATAAGTTTGTGAACTCAGTGAGTGAATCATCATCGATGTGCTCACTCAAGTCAGAACACAAACATCATAGGTATGAAACCAAATTCATAAGTATATCATAGTATCTAATTTTGTATACTACAATACCTCTCATCACATTTTAATAAGTACACAACATCGCATATCACTATATTAAAATAATTCAGTAATTCATTGCAATCATTCACACAAAGCATGTAAAGTTATATATGCATATGCACATGTGACTCCACTTTCATTTTATATTGTTGTGACCGAGCACTTATTTACTGTCCCAGATCCGTTGTGAATATCGGGCTCATTTCATTTATTGTCCTGTACCCTTTATGGATACCAAGCTCATTAATAACTGAGCTTATGGATCTTTCTGCACATCCTGAGCTTAAAGCTCTTTTTCACGTTGGTCACTCCGGTCACAACTCCTTTATCTGATTATGCATATCAATGTAACGGAATACATTAATTCACATAATATGCTATCAATACTTTTCATTCAATATGCTCATGTCATTTATCACATTCTTCGAATCTAAGTCTGGCATTCCACATTCAGTATTACACATACAATTTGAAAGCACTTCCAATGCATTCCTAAATATCAAACTCCTCAAACCAACAATGTCCAGAATTATCACAATCACATAAGTAACAATTCAATAACTGAAATTTAAACAAAAACAAATCAATCATAGTGAGAAAACATTTAGGTTATATCATAGTACGCTCCAGATAAGCTATTGCCTTAAAGACCCGGCAATTTCTAGATACTGACAATCAATTTTTGCTTCTTTATTCATGTAATACACACATATTTTACACATTACAAAGTTGATCAATCATATAAATATTTAATCATTCACATATATATGGTCATGTTCAATGCATGCTCAATTGACTTTCCGGGTATGTATCCTTATTTACAAATCTTAACCTTTCATACATCATAGCTTGGATATAATTAGTTTGCAATTAGGTTTAACCTTAAGTAAACTTGATTATTCCAAATTCAACAACCATATATTCACCAACCCTTTTCTAGCACTATTTATATTCACACAATTTCCCAATTCTCATTCATTTCCTAATACATTACTCATATCCTTTGGATCACATTTGTAGTCATAAGAACACCTTTATTCCTTTAACAACTCATAATTTCCAGATTTAGATACATTGATATCAAAACATTCCATTCCTTAAGTTATAACATCAATTAACAACCTAAACTCATCAAACCCTTAAGCAATTAATCAAGCAACTATCTAAGTTCATTTCAAGCCTCAATCAAGTCAAATGCACCTAAGTAAAGTGACTTATCCTTAGTTAATTCAACAATCACACAAAACAAAACAAAATTCACTTCAAAGCATTTCCCACGATCGTGGGAAAGATCTAATGTAGCTTCCACAATCGTGGGATGAGTGAACTGAAGGTTCACTATCCATTTCCTCCAATTTCTTTCCAGATTCTAACACCTTTATACCAAATTCAGAACATCTTCATAATTTTCCATTAAGTATACCTCAGTTTTACCTCCTCATCAATTTCATCTTCAATTCTAACTCAAAATTATTCAATTGCTAGCATATAAACTATTGTCTTTCATGCATCAAAATAAAACAGAAACTATCATTCACTATCATACATGTAGTCCTAGTTCTTTCCCATTTCAAGAACACTACACTAGTACCTTTCTTTAGCATAAATTCACCTTCATTATACTTCAAATCCTAATCTAATTCATCCATATAACAACCTATAACCCACGATTTTTATACATCAAGAAAAAAGCATAAAAGAATCCAAGTCCATCCATCATATTCGAGCACACTTCATCATCAACATCATATACAATCCATCCCAATTCAATCATTATAATCTTTTTATTAAAACATGCCATAAAGATCAATACTTTACTTACTTGTTTAACTCAAGTTCCACCTCAATTCATTCTAGCCTTCTATGCATGCAAGATCATCACAAATTCAAGGTAGAAATAGGTTGGTTTTTGGTAAGGATAAAAGACCACAACAAGAACAACAATGTTTTGGTTCTTTACCTAACTTTATGAAGGGTAAAAGTAAGGATTTGGTGTGGCAATTTAGTAAGACTTAAACCAAAAAATAGAGATGTGAGATAGAAGCAAGTTTTAGTGGAGAGAAAAAAAAGAAGATGGTGAATGTTCCAACAAAAACACTTTTTGCATTGGCTTAATTCAACTAGGCGCAAGGTGTCACCATGTTTCAATGACATATGTCACTAGGCATGCATTCCATTTGTCCCATATATAAGCTGCCAAATGTCACCAATATGTTAGGTCATTTGTCACTCAATCATTGCTGCCATATGTTAATTAATTACCTATACCAATTGTCACTAAATTTTCCATAGCAAATGTCACTCATTTTCAAATGCTTAGTCATCCTAATTTTCTATATGTCATCTTATCTTACCACTTGACATTTTTCCTAAGCTAAATGTACATTTTAATACACACATGAATCACACCTACGTGGACGCATCGCTCGACCTGGCTCGGCTAAGACGGGGCATGGCATCATCGTGTGTGTGTGACATTAAATTTTTGGGCCCACTTGCTTAATTTATATGTTTTAATACTTCTCAGTTACTCAATAACATTCATAATGTTATTACCATTATTATCCTATAATGTTATTACATTATTATGCTCGATAATGTTCCTTTTTTCTTTAATATGTCTTTATTCCATTGTCAACATATAAATATTTTTTGCTATATATAAGACACATACATCTGCTCTCTTTTTTTCATTCTTATGTTATCACACATCTTGTCATTTTCTCCAAACAAGACACGCATCTCATTCCACAAACAGACATCTTTAAACACATATCTTCTTATCTTTTTTATTCTTCCCTTGTTTGCTTTTATTAATTTTCAAAGATAGATCCTACTTTGCCCCTTGGGGTGCACTGATGCTGGTAGAGGAGATGTTAATCCTGGGGTCAGACTTGTTGTCCTGCTGCACCATAGGGGAAATTTCTGACTTAGGACAGTGATTTTCACGATTCCTTGCATTCTCAAATAAGTTATTTCAATTTTTATTTAATGTTATTTCATTATTTTGTTAACAATATAAGTTGAAAAATAAAAATTCTTCTGTTACTTATGTTCTTTGTCAGGAAACTGTTGTGTTCTTGCAACTGTTTGTCAAACTTGTTGCGTTCTTACTACTACATGTTTATTTTGATATAAGTTATAGTATTATGCTATTGAGTATTTATTTTGGTATAAATTGGAATATTGTTTTATTCTTACTACAACATTAGTAGGAATATCGTTTGTTATTGCTGCTATTTCTTTATTTCACTATCAGTCAAACAAATTGTTTTGTTCTTCATGGCAATGTAATTCATCTCTATTTTCGGATTCATTATGTCATATGCAAATGAGACCAACGTAGATTCTACTCTTTCTGTTCCCCATATAGGTTCTGCCCCAGTCACCGTATCCTAGAGAATTATACATGATCTTATTAGATTAGACAAGATGTGAGAAACTTCAAAAGATGGTTTGAGAAAATTCTATTTTACTTCCAACAATACAAGATTGCTTATGTGTTGTTTCAAGATATTTCTAGTGACAATACCAACCCTAAGACAATTAAGGATAACCATATCGCTAGGGAAGTGTTGCTCAACCATATGATAAACCCATTATTTGATATTTATTTCAAGTACAAAACTGCCAAGGAAATTTGGGATGCCTTAGAAGTTAAATATGGGACAAATGATGCTAGTATAATGCTAGGTGGTTAAAGTTTACTATTGTTGATGATAAACCCATTATGGACAAATTATATGAGTATGAAAACCTAGTTGTTGAAATCCTTGCTGAGGGTATGAACATGTGTGAGTTGTTTTAAGCTAATGCCCTCATTGATAAATTGTCTGCCTCATGGAATGAGTATAAAAACCAGTTAAGGCATAAGAAGAAGGAAATGAAGCTACAGGAAGTGATCAGGCATATAAAGATTGAGGATGCCAACCATATATAAGATAAGGCCAAATTACTCACCCTTGTCCCTACTATTAAGGCTAATGTGATAGATCATAAAAATACAAGTAACTTCAATAAGAATGGTGGACAAAACAATTCCTTTAACAACAACAATCATGGTCAGTATAAGCATAAAAGGATTGATTGTGACTATTGGTGGTGCCATAAGTCAAGCCATCCTATTGCTTTTTTCCAAGCTAGAATCATCCATGAGAAGAAGGGCCAAAGACAAAAACCATGATAGTTCGGGAACAGAAACTAGAAGGGGTACCAATGAGGTAACCAAAAGAATTTTGGTAAGCCTCAAGCTAATTTGGCCAAAGCTGTTGGTGCTGATGACGAGGAGATCATTACTGTTGTGGTGTCTGAAGTCAACTTTGCTAGAAACTTGGTCAAATGGATCATTGACACAGGAGCCACACGTCACATCTGCACCAATAAAGGCCTGTTCAAGGAGTTAAATGACGTTGCTAATGGTGAATTAGTGTCCAACTCTAGAAAAGTTCCTATCCAAGGAATTGGGAAGATCATTCTCAAACTCACTTCTAGAACATTTTTGGCTTTAGAAAATGTTTTATTTGTACCTAATGTTCGTAGAAACTTGATTTCTAGTGCATTACTTAACAAAACTAGTGTTAAACTTACTTTTGATTTTGATAAGCTAGCTTTTACTAAGAATGGAAATTTTATTAGTAAAGTGTTTTGTAAAAGGGGCTTATTTGTACTTGATGTTAAAATGAATGCTTCTACTTCTTATGCTTATATTGTTGAGTCTATAGACCTATAGCACTCTAAACTTAGGCATATGAATGTGAGGTCAATTAAGAGGATGTAAAGCTTAAACTTATTGCCTAACCAGATCACTAATGAAATGGAAAATTTTCAAATTTGTGTTAAAACTAAACAATCTAAGAAATCTTTTAAGTCCGTAACCAAGAGAGAATCATAATTGTTGGACTTAGTGCACACAAATTTTGGTGATTTTAAAAATTGTGTGATTAAAGGAGGAATGAGATATTATATTATTTTTGTGGATGATTTTTCTCGATTTACTAAGATTTACTTAATGAAAAATAAAAGTGATACAAAGGAAGTGTTTATAAAATACAAACTTGAGGTTGAAAACCAATTAGAAAGGAAAATTATGAGATTAAGTTATGATCAAGGTGGTTAATATAGTACTTATTTTCTTGCTGATTGTGGACAAGTTAGGATTATTCATGAGTTTTTAGCCCCTTATATACCTAAACAAAATGGAATAATGGAGAGGAAAAACCAAACACTTAAGGATATGATGAATGCAATGTTGATTTCTTAAGGTTTACCTGATTTTATATGGGGCGAGCTATTCTTTCAACTTGTTATGTTCTAAATAGAGTCCCTCATAAGAAACTAGATCAAGCCTTTTATGAAATTTGGAAAGGTTATCCACCTAACTTATGTTTTTTAAAAGTGTGTGTGGTATCCATACCCTCCTCAGGAGACTTGATTTAAAGTCTTACAAAACAATTTAGTATATAAACTAGGTGAAAGTCCTTTGCTCTTTCAATTTGGGACACAAACCAAAGAAATAAAAAGACATGTTCCAATTTTTCAAACAACATTAACAGATTGGACATGTTGGAATTATCAAAGAATCGATTTTTTACTTTTTTCTTAACCCTAATCATGAGGAATTGCTCAATTTTGTAACCATATCACTATTAAAACCATTCAATGCGTTATAAAATTTCCTCTTCTATACCATATCGGTCTTATCTTATTTTCATTTATTTTAAATATTTTGTTAAAATTTATAATTTATTATTAAATGAATCCTTAAAGGAAAAAAATAAGTTTAGTTGTTTGATCATACATAGATAACTAATGAGTGGATCATTATGAAAATGGAAAAATGAGAAAGATTTGTTTGTCATAAGGTATTGGATGGGAAACCAATAAGAGATCAGGAAATTGATAACCAATACCACAATTGTAAAATTAAAAAATTGAAATATTTTCTCGTGAGGGCAAACCAAAGATGGGCTAACTAACATCAGCTTATAAATTCATAAGCGTCAGATTAAACCTATAATTTGTAATTTTATAATTTTATTATATTTGTATTCACTAATGATCAACAATATTAGTCCATATTTTTATTTGTTATACATTTTGACAATTTGAATTTTCAAAAGAGATAATTAGTTCAAAGCTTCAAATTTCAAAGGCAAAAGATTATAAATCAATCAATCGACTTAATCAAAACTAGGGATAGCAATGGTCAGGCAAGATCTAGGCCTACCTAGGCACGAGCCTAGTCTGACAGCTTCTACTAGAGCCTGAGTTGACTCGAGGCCCAATAAGATCCAAGGCAGCCTGGCTTGTCCTGGTTTTTTATTTTTATTTAATAAAAAATAGAAAACGACATTGTTGTCTACAAAATGACTTCATTTTTTGCAATAATTGTCGGGCCTCAAGCTTGGGAAGGTCGAGCCCAAGTCGAAGAAGTCCATTTTCTAAAAAAAAGCTGACCGAAGGCTTGGTCAACTCAAGCCAAGCCTAGACCTAATTGCTATCTCTAATCACATAGCATATTACAAGCATCATTCAGTTGCATTTTATTCAATAATTATTTTTCCATAGTGTATCAAGTATCCTAAGTCATTTACATTTCCTTCTATAATTTATTTTTACATTATGTATCTAGTATCCAAACTAGTTAAATTTCTTTAAGGAATTTATTTTTCATAACATATCCAGTATCTAAACTAGTTTTATTTTATCTAGTTTTATTTCATTTAGTAATTTATTTTTGCATGGTGCATCAAGTATCCAAACCAGAACTTTTTTTCACTAAACTATGTTACAATTTAAGTTGTCAATCAAAATCTTTGTTAAAATTAATCAAAGCATGTTTATGTTCTTAAACTTCTTTAAAATACAAAATATGTTTTTCTTTGCTTTGCTTTGTACGTATTTAATTTATTTCTGTAACGTCAGACTCTTGGAGTCCTTTTGTATTGGTCTGTACTTGGAGATACTTCTGTATATTTATATATACATGGTTGTATATGAGTTCAAACATGTATTTGAATCCTTTCGGTATATATGTCAGTGATATATAATGTTATATGCCCTTATATGAACTTAGAGTTCATCAGTATATGAAATCTTGGAGATTTCTGACATATAAGCTTCTAAGTGTGTAAAATCGATTCCATTGGGTGGATATGGCCATGGTGGTTAAGTTAAATGTGTTTTAATGCCTTAAAGGTGATTAGACATTATTTATAGACTTATTGGACACTTAGAAAGCTTAATTTGAAAAGTTGATGTACATAAGGGCTTATTTACAACCTGTCAAAAGTTAAGGGACTTAAATGTAATTTTTCAATTCTTGGAAGACCAATATGTTATTTTATAAGGCTAAGGGGCTTAATTATAATTTGCAAAAGCCCGATGACCAAAGTGAAAATAAAAGTTTTGGTCATTCTCAAATTTTGGGCTTAATAACAAATTTAGGAAAAGTTTGAAGGGTATAATGGTAATTTCATATAAACTAAGGGCAAAAAGGTAAATTCACCATATTTGGCCAAAGAAGAGTCAAAATTCTAGACCCTTCTTCTTGTGTGTGGCCATGCACTCCATCACTTAATCTTCACCAAGTTTTTGATTCTCTAACCCAAAACTAGGTGTTGTAAGTTAATTTGGGGCAAGTAACTCAAATATATCATTAGATTTGAGAAATTCTCAAAGGATTTTAAGATATCAACAAAGAAAAGCTCAGGTAAATTTTGTCTCATCTCTCTCTACATTAGGATCTTGAGATTGGTGACAAGATATGTTTTTCTCCATGCTTGAATATGAGTGAAACATGGTTTAGATGAGTGAAATGAGTCATGGAGAAGCTTCATTAAGCCAAAATTGAAAGTCCCTATCTTTGGTGAAAGTTGGTGAAATTTTGAATATCTTTTGAAATTGATGGTTCAAATGAACTTTATGATCTTAATTGTGTATGTATAATGTAAATTGATGATGAAAAATGAGGAAAATGTAAATTGGAAAGAGGCTTTCAAGTTTATGCCTTTAGGTATTTGATAAAATGCCTAAGTGAACTTGGCTTAGGATTTAAGGTATTTGATGGTGTGCATTGGAAAGAGACTTTCATTTTTACTTAGATTAAACTTGAATTGATGATTAGATTGATGAGTATTGGCCTAATTTGCTTGGATAAAAATGTGCTCAATTGTGCTTTGAAATGTGTAAGTATTGGATCAAGTTATTAAATGCCTTAGAAAATCCAAAAGAAAACTTATATGAATAATAAGGGAAGTATCCATGTAAAAAATAGTGATATTGTGTTTTATACACTTATGTAAAGGTGTATAAATATGAGTTATATGTTTGAGTAGTTAATACATTACATTTGTATGTATAAAGGCTCGGGAGCTGTGAATCAAGGAGCTCATATTGAGGATTGTTGAAGTCAAAGGAGTGTACACCTTCTTTTGAGGTGAGTTGGGAAAAACATGTCTCTCAAATAGGACTAGGACAACCCCAAACATACATAATGACTTGTATGTGAATTTTGAACCTAGGTAATGCATAGTAGAATTTAATCTCAAATAAATGCTAGTATACTTATAGATTTAATAAACAACATTGTTTTGAATAATTTTGCACTTGGAGTGTAAAAGATGACTTTCACCACATGAAATAATGTTTTAGAACTTACACATGCACAACCAAGTCATGTATGCTGTACGTATTTATTCTCTTTTGGCTTAGAGCCATGAAAAGGTTCCATTTTATCAGTTGGATCGATAAATAAAGGCATGGTACTTTACTTGATTTTAGTAATAAATATTTTTATATGATATTTGTTTGTAATTGGTGAGGTAACGATTGGCCAATCGTGTGCTAGGAATAACAGATTAAGCAACTCCCACACCCTTGACACTGGTAAATAAAATTTGAGTTCTTGTAACGACACCATTCTACAGGACTTACGAGTGATTGCACACCTAGAGTTCTGGTTGCCGACGAGGTTATCGCCTAAGGTCTTAATGCTCTTATCGACCATAGTCTGGACTCACCACATATGAAAGTTGAGCCAACATCGAGATTTAGTGGGTATACACATTAGTTTGGCCAACTAGTTATGACACATATAACTATTTTAGCTTCCTGACGAGACTTGATTTTTACATATGATGCTTTTCTACTCTTATGTACTAGAATCAAAACCTATGTTCATTGAATGAATGATTAATAGGCTAGGCCTACGTGGTTCCTAACTAGTATGGGATGAGTCATAGACTAGGTCTATATGTTTCTATGTCATGCATATTCACTTCATAGGTGGTTATATGGATGTTAAATGTGTAAAATTTTAGTTTATTTAGACCATTTTGGTGTGTACTGGGTTCTATTTGCGATACATGTTTTCTTTTTTGCTCACTGAGTACATAGTGTACTCATCACCTCTGCTTTCCAACCATGCAAGTTAATTTGGTGAGCTTGAAGCTCTGATTGGTTCGTCCGGTCTTTTGACATATTCAGGGCATTACCAGATGTGGGTAGTCCCTATTTTGTACTTTTGTTGTATAGTGGCTCATGATTATGTTAAAATGCTTTATAATTTTGTAAATTAACTCTTGTCTATCTTATGTTTTGTAAATGACGTTTTGTATGAACATTTTGTACTATTGTTGAGATTGCTCTTGAGTGGACTTCAAAGTCTAGAAGTTGTGGTAAAGTTTTAATGTGAATATAGAAGTGCGTTTGATACTTATTTATAGGTTATTTTATTTTTGGGATTTTCAAACTTCAGTCGTTGTGCTGCTGCATGTTTTAAAGATATCCAATTAGCCTTGCATAGTTAAGTTAAGGGTACAGTGAGTATCCTTATCCTGGGTATGCGGCGATTGTCATATGCTTGATATGGTTCTGGGTCGTGAAAAATTTGTACTCCAAACCAATTTCCTTTTATCTTATCTTTTTAGTTAGCATTCATGGTTCATGTTTCTTACTTTTACTCTCAATTATCACTTTGATAATAAATTTAAAACATGCCCCATCTTTAGTCATCAATACACTTTATTCCTTTGTGTTTCCTCTTATTGATCTTTTTAATAACATGTACCTCAAGTTTGTAATAGAATTAATTGACCAATGCTATTGTCTTAGTCATTAAATGGTTAGTTTTTGTTTCTAATGAATGTTTTAGGTTATTTTAAGTATAAATAGATTACATATGAATTATGGGAGTGCTTGTATAATTACTACAATGATACTCTTTTAATTTGTATAATTACTATAATTAGGACAATTGCTTATATAATTTGAAACAATGAATCTAATATAGATTTTCAATACTTTGTCCATCCATAATATTTACAGACATAATAAAAATATTCCGTTAGTAAAGTTACTAACGGACTTAAACTAGCAACAGAAAAAACTTGTTCATCAATAAATTATCGATATAATATCTATATTCTATTGCTAAAGATTATTGATGGACGTTTCTCCAATGACTCATGCGGTCAGTAATTTTCGTCCACAAATTCAGTTGCTGACAAAAATCTTCATAATTCGTCAGTAATTTTTGTCGCTAAACACCCATTTTCTTATAGTGCTAGCATATAAACAAACACTCAACATAAGGTTGGCCTATTTGTGATAAGATAAAGTAAACTACCAATCATACCTCGATAGAGCTTTACATCAACTAACTTGCCCTCTTTATTATTATTCAACTTAGTTTTGATACTCAAAAGTGTCTTTAATGGTTTGGATTTGATTCATTTTGATGTATTTGAATAGTTCTTTGGCCTATTTTGCTTGATTAATGAAGATGCCCTCCTTCATTTGCTTGATTTAGAGATTAAGAAAGAATTTGAGCTCTCCCAGTATGCTCATCTCGAATTTCCTACTTATACACTTAGAAAATTCTTTACATATGCTTTCACATATTATCATCATTATATATTTGAATAAATTAAATATCATGCTTATGCTTTTTAATAAAAAATTTTATATCAACTTGCCTTTAGTTCACCCACTTTCTAAAATAAATACACTTAACTTATCATATCAAGCTCTAAGCATTTATTTCAAACACAAAGCTTTAAAGCTTTAGAGAGTTTATAAACATGATTAGGTGCAACATTATTTTCAAAATCGAGAGGGAGATCAACATAAACTTATTCTTAAATAAAATTGTTTATAGATTCACTTATAAAATCTATTTAAATCAATTTGAAATTTATGCAAGATGCAAATAAAAGTGATGACCTAATAACTTCTAACTTTAACTATTAGTGCAAAAATTTTCTCAAAGTTATATACTTTTCTTGATTGTACCATTTATACATCAATCTAGCTCTATTTCTCATACTGGCACTCAATTTATATAATTATTTTTGGATACCTACTTAGTACCCATTATCGTTTGGTCTTTAGGTTTAGGTACTAAAGTCTAAACATTACTTCTCTTAAATTGGTTTAATTATTCATTCACAGGAAGAGACCAACTTTCATCATTAAAGGCTTCTTCTATAGTCTTAGGCTCAATTTAAGAAATAAAAGAAAGATTAAACATATTTCTAAAGTGGGACCTAGTAGTTATCGTTTATTGAACATCGTCTATGATTTAGTTAATGAATGATTCTTCTTAAATTTCAAATCCATTAGAAGCTTCTAATCCTTTTTATCTCCCTTGCTTGCTTTAACAATTTTCTATTATAAAGTATCTTGGTCATCATTCTTAATTTTTAAGGGCTAATGTCTCCAAATCTTTAGATAGACTTACATCATCATCTTTAAGACATTTTTTTCGGAGTCAAGATGGTTAGATTCATAAAAAAGAACATGTATGGATTCTTTGACATAAAGAGTCTTCCTATTAAATACTCTTTATACTTAGTTAAGGAGTAATCAAGAAATTTTCCTTTATTTTCTTTGAATTAAACTTACCAAAGTTATCCTTATAGTTCAAAACAAAATATTTACAAATAAACATTTAAAAATAACTAATCTTTAACATTTTCCCCCAATACTTAAGCTCACAAAGATTTTTATCCATATTTAGTTTTGTTAAATTTTATTAGAAATGTGACATGTGACTATTATAGCTTTCACCTTAAAGTACTTTAAGAGATTATATTCATTTATCATTGTTCTAGCCTTGTCTTATAATGTTTTGCTTTTCTTTTCAACAAATCTAAGTAGACAAATTATGAAAAATGCCACTTTCTTCACAAAAATATTTAAACATTTTTTTCAATTCCCTACATGATCACTCCTAATTAAAGTAATAGAGAGTTCCATTTCATTTTGAACTCTTTAAATAAAATTAACAATCGTCCTAAATAATTCATATTTGCTAGCTAGATACCCATTTGAATATACTAAATTCATATACTATGACAAATGCATAAAATTTTCCACCTAGACTAACAACTTTAGTAGCCCAAACAGCTTCATGTAAAGTAATTGCAAAAGTTTAGTAGATATTACAAAATTTTTGTTGTTAAATAAGCTTTTAGTTTCTTTTTTCATGTGGCAAGCTCTACACAACTTGTCTTTATTAAATTTAATTCTTTAAAGTTTGTTGAAAAGCTACTTAAAGTTAAGGTTGGAGACGAGATTCATACTTACATGTCCAAGCCTCTAATGACACATGCATGCATTTTCATATAGACATTAAACACTTCATATTTTGTTAAAGAGAATATTATGATCAATTGTATAAATATCACCTTCTCTATTACCTAAAAATGTGATTCTATTATCAATTGTTGTAGAAATAATGCATGATTTCCTACAAATAATACTTTGTCACATATTTAGCTTATACTTAATAAATTATTCTTTAATCCTTCTACTAAAAGAATACTGTCACTTATAATATGATATGTCCTTACTAACTTTTCCAATGCTAATTATTTTACCCTCGATATTACCTCTAAAAGTTATAAATCTTCCATCTTTGTCTTTAAGAGTTGTGAATTACGATACAATACAGGTCATGAGCCTTAAGCATTCACTATTCATATATCATTCGTTCATCTTTTTCTTACAGATCTATAAAGAAAAATAATCAATGTGTTTCAAGTTCCCAAATAAACTTAGGTCTTTTAATTGTTAGTTTCCTTTTTAATCCATATTTGCAAAGGTTACTTGCCTTTCTTTGTTTAAGGGAAACAAAATTTATCAATGTGTCTAAGGTTACCTTAAAATTACATATCATGTTATATGAATCTCTTCTATGAAAACGAGGTTGAAAATTTTTGTTAATAAATTTACTCCTTTGAATATTATAGGAGTTGTCTATTTTATTGGGATGAAGGTAATGTATAAGATTGTAATATGTATAAGATATATTTCTTTGGTTGTTTAGATGCCTATAACAAGTGTGAGCATATGCTAAGAAGTTATACCTATTATGTGACCAATTATAAGTCGAAGACTTACTTTGATGATAGTTGACTTTAGGTCTAGACTAAGAATATATATAAATGTACATGTCTTGCTTTTGGCCTACCATATATATATAAATGTCTAGATGAAGATGCGCCATGCTCATTTAGTATTTTAGGTAAAGACCCTTTGTTATACAAATATTTTCTTTTAAAAAATGTAGATTTAGTGTTGGACATACTCCTATATGTATACCTAATCTCATTCCCATTATTAGAATTATTTTAATCTCCTAGCATGCTCTTGGATTTTTCATTTCCCTTAGTAAATTTGGATAAAGAATCTTTGAGAGCATCGATCTCCTTTTTCAATGTCTCATTTTTATGTTTTAAAGCGTCTAATGTATGTTTGTCACCAATGATCACATTATTAGATGATTTGACGCTATATATATAATTCATTCTTCATCTTTTTATTTTCATCCACGCACACATCTAAATGCTTTTGAAGCTTTTAAATTTTGGAGGATATCTTCTTCCTTTTCATACTTATAGTTATAAAGTTTTTATTGGTTCATCATATGTCAAATCATAATCATTATCACAAGAATTAGAATTAGATATACCTCATCGTCATCTTTAGTCATAAATTACATATGAGCTATTTTTTCTTTCAATTGTTTACTTTCGAAGTAACTTGAGTCATCCTAAGTTAGTGCTGTGAATCTTTTTGATGCGTCTCTTCTCTTTGTCATTTCATTTACCAATTATAGTACTATAGTTATATGTTAACTCAAGTGTGTATCAAATTTCATGAGCAATTGTCATATGTCAATTCAAATATACAATAGATAAATATTTAACTATATTTTTTCCACCCATATTTGATGTATTTTGCTTGATATTTTATATTTTTGTTATATATTTGGTGTAACATCCCCTCACTTATGGGAAGGGTATTTTGGTGATTTTGGAATAGGTTAGGATTATTTAAAGTGTTTTGACATATTCATGCATTCATTTATGCACATGAATAGGAAATAGTGAATTTTTGCATATGCAAATGATTGTACATGCATTCATGACATTTTCCCGGTTTAAATGTGAATAATTGTGTGTTATAGAAAAAGTGTT
>JANIIA010000002.1:28942581-28953850 GCA_027478495.1 Erythroxylum alaternifolium
GCGGCCCGCTGTTTTTTAGGCCGGGCCGGGCCGGGCCAAGGGCAGCCCGAGCCCGGCCCGACCCATTGACATCCCTAAGTATAATTCTTTAAGTTACATTGTCCTTGTGCCTATGAGGGGGTATAATATGGAGTTAAAGTCTCCATATAAGAGCCAAGGAGTGGATATGATGTTACTGAATGATTTAAGGTTATTCCATAAATCTCTCCTCTGAAACCGAAAGTTACTTGCATAGATGAATGAAAAATTAAGCTGAATGTACTCCTTTATGAAAGATAAATTTAGATGTATAGCTTGTTCATTTGAGTCTAGTAGATCCACCTTAAGTTCATCCTCCTTATAGCAAATAATTATTCTTCCGAATGCATAATGTTGGTGGTTGGTAATCATATTCTAGTGGGAACAAAAAATGTCCAATTTGGCCAGGTTTTCTAGTCTGACTTTTGTTTCTAATAATCCAATGATGAGAGCTCTCTCTTAATACAAAGTCACTTAAAGCTGACAGTTTAATGAGACAATTTATTCCATGTACATTCTATGCAATAATGGACATGGTTAAACGATTTAGCTTGTGGAGCCTTTCCTTTCCCCCTTTAGATCTCCTTCTCTCCACTGTGTGGAATTCAACATTTCTTACAGATTCTTTAGGTGCAATATACATTTTAGGAGTAGCAATGATATCTAATTGGAGAGGATTAGTGTGACTCACCATTAATTCTCCTTTAACCTTGTGCATGTCTCCTAACATGGTGGTTAGGGTGGCATGGTCATCATTGGTATCTATTTGAGATATTGTATTTAGTGTTTGTGGTACTTGGTACTTCATATTGCATGTTATACTGTGCTCTTTGGATGTATGCATATGTATTGTCTGACTATTTTGCACTAACTCATTGTTTTGTCTCTTTACATCATCAATTGGTAGAGAGTTCCCAGTTATTGGCATCATAACAAAATTAGATGTTGGGGGAAGGGGATTTTCCAAGGATTCCAGATGTGCAATTGGTTCGGTTGACTCCAAAAGCTCTTAGTAGTTCCTTATTTTGAAGATCTTGCTTATAGCCTTCCATAGTTTAGTTGGATTCGTGGAAGGTGGTTTCCAATGTTAATAATTTTTAATTATGTCTTCTAGTAGTTTATCTTCCTCTCTTAACCTCATTATTGGAATTTCTTTAGGGATTTCTTTGCAAGTGTCCACATTGATACAAATCTGGGCATATCCAAAACGTTTCTTCTCAATTTGTTGTATGCTCATCCATGCACAACGATCTTCCTATATAGCTAGCTATTCAAGCCCATGGGTTGTCCAATATTCAAATGGGATGTTGTGGAAGTTAATCCAAAGTGGGATTCTTTAGACTTTAAGGTTTTTAAGGTTCAAGTGTGGCTGCTAAGTTTGTAGGAAGATAGGATGGCAAAATGCCGCAGACATTCTTCCACAATCTTTTGGATTTCTGAAGTGGAAGTAAATTTGAACATAATCAAGTTCTCTTCAAAGAGAAGAACATCTGTCAAGCCTCTGGTCTTTCACAGCTTGTTGGCACATTGAGAGACTAAAAGAAAAGGTGGTCTCTTGCCAAAGAAAAAACCAAGGTTGGTTCCCAAGCCCAAGCTGCCTCCTTCAAAATTTCAAGGTTGGGGCAAACAACTAATCTACCATCCATGTCCTTCGGTGGTGAGCATCCAATGGAGAGGAAATTTTTGGGTTTGAGGATGGAGGAGGGCAGAGGTGGAAATTCAGGTAAGGAAGGGATTGATGTATTGGTCATTGTGAAAGTTGGATAATCTATTAGGAAAGATTCAGCTTTTGGTTATGGGTTGTCATAACCAAGAATAGCTCAACAAGGAAAGTTTGCAGGGTGGGAGAGTAAATTTTTTGTGGAAAGCTAGTTATATCCTTGGGTATCTTGTGTTGGTTATTTTTCAGTGAAGAGTTCTAACAGGAGGAAACCTAGGTAGAGAATGTGCAAGAACTGTTAAGGGTGCCAAGAATGCAAAGTTAAAGGCTACGATAATAGTGGTGTAGTGGTTTAATAAAGTAGATTTTGGGTAAGGATGTTCAAAGGAAGGGGGAAGAAGAATCATGGCTTCTGCTTGTAGTGAGAGTTAGGAGACTTTCTCTTATGTTGAGTTATGTTTTTTTTATTTAACTTGATAACTCTAAAGACAATCTTCTTAAAGTAAATGTGTTTTAGGAACGAAATTGCAGTAAAACTATGATAATGAAATTCATTACCTTTACATTAAAATATAATCTACAAGTTATTCTTAATAGAGATTTCATATAAGCAGAGTTCTAAAACCAAAAAAATACATATATTAATGAGTATAATTATTTTTTGATGACTATGTAATTTTTTAAGAAGAGATTAAATTCAATAAATTGATCTATGATAATAATTCATTTTGAGATATTATTGTATTTGTGAGAATGTTCACAAATGTTCATACATCTGTTATATAGGATCGTCAAAATTGAAAATATTATAGTTTTTTTATGCAAGTATAATTGACATCCCTAAGTACCAGGCTATATACTTGTTGTCAGCCAAAGTTTGCCTATGACAAAATCATTGGACATGGTACATATTAAATAACAGTATTTAAATGGAATGAAACGTGGAAAGAAGCTTTTACATGTTTAAATAGTTTGCAAGACGGTGGTTTAGCAAGGTGGAAATTTGCCGCTTAAGATTGTTTTTTACTTTGTGAGAAATGTTTTTGCCGATAGTAACCCGAGTATGTAACACTTAAAGAGAGGTTGCACATAAATTTCTCCTTAAGTTTTAATTTTGACGTGATGAATTAAAGGTTGAGTTTTACTTAGGAGGTGATTACTCGATAACTGAAACTTGCAGTTTATCACCAAGTACTGGGTTCATGATTTGGTTATTAGATTAAGCTGCCTGGTTATTAACTCTGATCACATCGGTAGCTTGAGCACGTAATTTGATCTTAAATGCCTATATTCTGTTTAATAGCTGATTTAAAATATGAATATAAGGTTTTTCTGTTATCAGATTAAATAGGCTAAGAATTCAATACTAACTTTTAGTCATATAGATTGAAAAAAAAAAGTTTTAGACCTACAAGTCAACTTAAACCCACGAGTGTTCGATGTTTACTTGTTTTTACAAGGTAACTGGTGATGTTTGAATGAGTTAATTAGCGCATTTTGTAAATAACATATTTTTTATACGTGGAAGACATACTTTTCCACATTATTATTTGGTTGGCGCCTAATTCAGTTAAATTATGTAATAAATTATATTTAATGATTCATTTGATAGATTTATAGAATTGTAAGTTAAAAATTTTCCACAAGGAAAGACAAAAATATTCTTACATTACGATTCTTTTCATTGATTATAGCTCCAACTAAGATTGATTTAAAACCATAAACTTAATAGAATGTGCGTGATATAATATCCAATATTTAAAAATTGATAATGTGATGCTCCAATAATTCTTATACCCTAGTTATCCAATTTGTTCCCCAATTATATCATTAATTATCAAAATTCTCATTAGTTTTAAAAATGTTGTTTGTCAGTCATAAAAATTTATCTTTACAAGCACAACTTTCCAAAATTTTACATTTGAAAGTACATACAATAAAACAATTTTACTCAATTTAATTTGCTAACTTCTCCTAAACTTCACTTTGTCAATCATATGTATTAGGGTTATCGACAATTTTTCTATCTCCTAAAAAGATAGCGACAAGGGGTGAGTTGCTTACTCAATAAGATAACTAATCTGAGTACCATTAAAATCAAATAAGTCACTGTATATAAAAATTAGTCAAGTGATTTATACATATAATATTAAAATATACAACAATACTCAACCTATCTGAGCACTCATCAACCATCCAAACTTTTATCATAATTAATGGTTAATACTACTATTATTTTATTAATGTCATTTATGTTTTATCTCATTATTAATTGAATTGTCTAGGCCCTGCTTATCGTAATAGGCTTACATTCAATGATTTGTTGGCTCATCTTTACTCATCGTAATCACTCACTAAGTGAAAACATAATTAGACGTATAAATATTGACACTAGGTACCTCAATTCCTCAAGACTTAGGATATCTCGGTACTACTTTAGAACCTAGTCATCGACATAGGACATTCCTGGGGCTCAGGATAATGGATACCCAAATATTTGCTCCACAGATAAGTACCTCGTCATCACTCGCTTATATTTAAATAACTTATCAATCTATGACTAGCAAATTTAGCCTATCTTAGACAAGCTACGTGTTCACAATTTACACAATTTAATCACAACCTATTATAAATTAGTCTCTATTTAATTAATGACTAATTCAAAATATGGTTCACTATAAAATAATTGATTAATAGCAAAATACTACTATAAGAGGACAATCTAAGTTTATTCTTACTTGATTTTCGAACTTGACTAATTGATTAGTCCAATATACTCTTTAAGCCGCCCTTCAAACCCAGACATTACAAAATTCTTTTAAACTTATTTAAGAAAAATTTTCAACTTAATTACACTTAATAATCCAAAATTATTCTTTTTTACTTAATTCTTAATTATTTAAAATATCCTTTCTTAACCTAATCACCATAACTTATAAAATAACTTAAACTATTAAAAGTCCTATTTTACCCTCATTTATTTTTATTATTACAAAATACCCTTATAGGAATTAAATTTCAATTTTACCCTTAAATTTTACATTTTCTATTTTGTCCCCTAATACAATTTGATTTTTCCTAAATTGTCTTCTTCTCCCTCTCCTCTTCTCCTACCTTCTCTTTTCCTCATTTTTTAGTCATCTTTTTTCCATTTTTATTTTTTTCATGACTTCAAATTATTTGCCCAAATAATCACAATATTTTGTCCAACTATAAAATAGTGTAGCATGACTAAAACTTACAAATAAAAGGCAAAGAATTTTTGTTAAAAAAATTTACCTATGTGAAGTTTTAAGCCTTTGTAAGGGCTTTTTTAGATGTTTACCTCCACAATTTTCTTACAATTTACTCTAAAAGAAACAAAATAAGAAAATACATGAAAAAACTTCACATGAAGGAGAAGGATGATGTATTTAAACAATTACTAGCTAGAAAACAAATGGAGAGGAAGAAGAAGACAACTTATTAGTTAAGTGTTTAATTGACCATCTGCTATCTTCTTATATATACACCTCCATTAATTTGTTGTATTGCCTGGGTTTGTTTGTTAAGTTTGAGCTCTTTTTGGTCTTTTTGTAGTGTTTACAAATAAGATAAGATATTTAAGGATTAAAAATTCAATTAATATTAAGTTGTCATAAAATCATTGAACAAAATTGAAAAATTTTAAAATATAATTAAAAAAAGATTTTTTCATTCACAAAAGAAATTAAAGTTTAATTTCAATTTCAATTAAAGAAAGAAACGGTTAAATAAAGATTAATTAATTTTACAAAAATCTCTGAAAATGAGACAGTTTTTAGTTTGCTCACCGACCAAGATAAAGATTTCGCATGATCCAATCTATAAAAGAGATTACAATGCATAACTCAGTAACGATTCTTTAAAAGCAAATTGCCATGATTTTCAACCCCAGAAATTTGCATTGCTAATGTATCTTTTGGAGCTTGACAAAAGTTGGTTGGCTTGTTGCCATCGTTAGTCCTTTCAGAACCCCACATGACATGATACTCCTACAATGTTGTTTTCATTTTTTTACCTAAACCTTTAATGAAATTGAATGGGCCAACTGCGTATAAATAATATCTTTCTTTTACTTTTCCTCGATGAATTACGTCTGAAAATCTTATCTCCAAAAATTATAATTTGTTGTTAAAAGTAAAGTAATGACAGAATAATTCTCATTCCTAATTGTCATTATAATTTATAAGTCTTGACATTAAATATTTCTGACAAGGGAATCGTGGATACTGGATACTATTTGGTCGCTAAAAAATTCAAAGGAGGATCATATTTCCTACATAGAACCAAACAGGAATATGTGACGTCAACTGAATAAACAGTAGCTAACATATCTTCTTCTACGCCTACTTATTTTAATTCAATTACCGAGATCACTCCTTTTAATTCTTCAATTCTTTAGTCATATTTTACAACTCGATCATATTTCACTGTTATTTAAATTTACTTTCTATTACTTCTTTTTTTTTTTAAATATCATAAACCTTTCACATTTAATAAAATTTTTACCTCAAATAAACTGAATGTCTGGCTCTACCCTTAGCCAACACCCTGGCCGATGTGTGAGGCCATCATCTTCTGCTTAACGCTGAGTTCCTCCAAACGATTTCCCGTTCCTCTAATATCCTGGCTGAATCTTCTGAAGTTCGTAGACAGACCTCACAATTTTACATCCGCAGAAGAAGACCTTGTACCATAGTTTGCAATCTTCCTTGTTGCCATATCCTTTTCTTCACTTGGATCCATTGTCTCATGTCCCTGTCAAACGTGATCAACTGGAGTACTAACAGTGTCAACTTCAGTGTCGTTCTGGTCCTGTCTAACTTATACTTTTCCGAATATTGAGATCATTTAAAAACATTTACATAACACCTTATGTACTCTGTTTCACTATATTTTAGATTCTATTCTATTACATTACATGGTACGTCCCTAAACATCAGTTCTTTATTCCAGTCTTCTAATTCTTAAAATTAACTAATTTACTAATCTGATTGAAATGAACTCCAAATTAACTAATTTACTAATCTGATTGAAATGAACTCCTAGTATTGTTTTCCTATTATTATTCTGAATCTGTGCTGATAAACATGTATAGTCGTCTATCAAATGACTTGAGCCATTAATTCAATTTTATGTTTCCTCCTTCCATTGCGGGGAAACGTTGGGAATCATTGCATTCGTGCGTTTCGAACAGTCAGAAAGAAACGAAAGTGGCATAAGACCAAATTAAAGTCTTCTTCTTATTTCGTTTTTCTTTATTCTAAAATTCGTTGAAGTAAACAACCAGGTTGGCTTGAGTTGGGGATAAAAGGTGACGAAGCTTCGTGCAATACCCTTGCAGTTGCATGCAAAGTGTGAAAGCAGCGCATGGCAACCTCTATTTTTTCGCATTACTTTGCAGGTTTTGTAACAGGTTAAATGTCAGAGAAACACCGCGCGCCGTCATTTTTGCCGTTGAACCGCTCCATATTGTCAGGACTTTCGTTATGTTCGATTAAACCTAATATCATGCAATTTAACTTGGTTCAAATTAATATCAAAGTCAAATGAAATAATCTCAAAACTTACCAAATTAATATAATTTCTTAAGTTGTGAATTTAATGCCTAGTTTAAAGAACTCTTGACAAAATATTAAAAATGGAAATGTTCATACTTTTATTCAACTCGCAAAACATAAAACGAATGTATAACCTTTTCCTCAGTTCTTTCATTGTTTCCTCTTTCAATATGATCTTGCGAAATTCATTAGAAATCTAATAATATTAAGATTTTGTATCTTCCCCATCGAAGTCATTTCTGATATATTTCTTTTTGTATCCTTTTTCTCGTTTGACTCTCTACTTGTTATTTGTGCTGTTTTGTTTACTTAAAGCAGGAGATGAGACGGAAGGGATCCATTAATTTATTAGAAGAAGATAAATGAAATTTCCACGCAAGACTTAGTCCAAAAGTCGCATAGAATGTGAAGCCATCCTTGTCATCAGCTCCAGGTTTTTAGGGAAAAGCCAATACTGCCTCCCCAAACCTGTGGGCTACAATGCTACATATGGTTTAATATGTATAAACGCTTGACTATCCAGGAAAAGACTTGGATTCTCAGCCACCATCTAATAAGAAGATGCTTGCCCTATAAACTAATCCTTTATTGTCCATGATTAGCCAGTGGAAGGCTAGAATAATTAATGCACAAGTAGTATTGAAAAGTCAAGTAGATTTTACTAATTTATTGTCCTTATTTCCTGTGTCTCCAACAATTGTGGTTGGACACGCTAGAAACAAGATGTGACCTCTTCCTTATCTTTGAAACTTAGTCTTATTTCTAGAATCATATTATGAAGTTCAGAATCTCCAATCTCCTCATTTTCCACTGTTGTAGGTTACAAATCTACTGTCATGATAGATGGGACGCCTCCTTGTTCTTCATAATTAATGATCAATTTGGACTCGAGAGTTTAAGAAATAGCACATCAGGATGCGTAGTAATATACCCGAAAACAGGACTAACTCATTACTCGTTTGAAGTTAGGATCATGGAATTGAAAGAAATATAGAATTGCAAATTTCAGTTCTAATACTACTTGAATAACAATTCTAATTCTAATTCTAATTCTAATTTATCCTCGTAAAAATGCAAAATAATTGAGTAAATTTTGAGTTACAAGGTATTTACACCAAAAAATGAATTTGGCCTATTTTTACTGTTTTGGGCCAAAAACCCGAAGTTTAAAGAAAAACTCATAGTTCGGAGTCCAAAAGTAGTCCATTGATCTTGGCCCATCAGATTTCAGTGTCCAGTAGAGAAGGATGTAGTAGAGTTGGAGTTAGATTGGGAGTCTAGAAGTCCAAGATAAAGAGGAGATAAGATGATAAACTTGATAGACATCAGCCCAAACTCTATCTCTATTAGATATGATAAAGTTTATCCAAATCTTTATCTTTATCTAATAAGATAAAATTTTATCAAGATTACAAGTTGAATTACAGTAGGACACTCATCATCGTTGACTATAAATAGAAGTTTTGAAGTAGAAAAAAGGCTCTCCAACATCTCACATATCAAAAGCCTGGCATCCCAGCAAACCTATTAGCTTGTTTCTATATTTGGCAATCCTCTTTTTTCTCCTTAGCATTAGTCTTTTCTTTTCAATTGATTTTTAATTTCTTAGTCATTGCATTTTGCCGAATTGTTTATCAATAAAGCAAAGTTCTTTTCTATTAGATTTTTTTGTCCCTTTCTAGCATACACAATCGTTTGATTTCAGTCAGAAATTACGAGTCGCAATATTTTCTTTCTTATTTTCTAGTTTGGAATCACTTTAAATTCATGGCACGCTTGTAAACACATTCACACCGAAACAAAGGGCTATGTGTTAACCTTTAATCAAAATAAAGGCAAACATATTTTTGGCAAGTTCGGTGGTACCACGCAATGACGAGAACAAGATCTAGTAAGAGTACTGACATTTCCATCAGTGGAGGTGATGATGTGGAAAACGTTGCAACGACAACGCAGGAAGACCAACTTCAATCCGTTGACTTAAGTCAAGCAAGCAACATTGAGACCCTTTTAATAAAGATTCTAGAGGCCATAGAGAAATCGACAGCTAAGACGGACACTCTCTTGAACACTATGGGGAGTAACCAAAAGGAGCTTTTAGCTGCGGTCAGCGAATCTGCCATGCCAGGAAAAGACAAAGGCATAGGCGGAGAAGAGTCAAGCAAGACACTGTGTCAAACTGAATCGCAGGCTAGCAAGTTACCAATGGCCGCGGAGAATCAGTTAGTGGCACTCACGGTCACTCCAACTGGGGGTGAAGGGTCACAACCAAGGTGACAAGTTGAGAGAAACTTCTCCCCTGAAGGTGCTCAGGGGGCAATCCACTAGGGTTGACAGCCCCAACAAGGAGAAACAGCCGGTGACCACCTACTAGCCACTGCGCAGAAGGGATGAGACACCGATTGCTGCCCTGCCTCCGGTGTCTATCAACCACAGGGCCCCTGCTCAGTTCCACAGCCACACTGGACTAGCGACTCAACCTCACCTCTATGAAGAGGGAACGAGCTCAAAGGGCAATGGGAGTCTGGAGGCCAATCAGATGCAGGTGCTCCCAAGGAGTACAAGTCACCAAGCTGTTCAGCAGCCGGTGACTATGGGTCAAATAATGCACGGGCAAAATACTCAGGTGATCGATCATGTTACCAGGGATGCACTTTGCGAGATCACCCAAGAATTTTATGGCCCTGGGGTCAATCAGATTGTTCGACCCGAATTTAGGAAACCTATCCTGAATTCATAGACAGAGCAGCCTTTCACAGGGGTGTAAAAATCTCGGATTTCATGTTATTTTCTGAAAAAGATGGACAGTCTTCTATCGAGCACATAGCGAGGTTCACCACTCAATGCTTGGAATTTTCTAGCTATGAAAACTACCAGTATCTGCTCTTGAAGTTGTTCCCAAATTCGCTAACTAGAGTTGCTTTCTCTTAGTACGTGTCACTGTCAAGAGACTCCGTGTTTGGTTGGGCAGATATGATGAGAGTCTTCCATGCTCAGTTTTATAGAAGTGAACCCGAAGTTAGTATCGTGAATTTGTCCAGGCTTACTCAGCAGGCCAGAGAGAAGGCGGACGATTTCATTGCCAGGTTCAAAAGGATGAGAAATAAGTGCAGGATCAATATTCTAGAAACTGAGTTCGTGAAGATGGCGCAAAAGGGTTTGGACCTGGAGCTGAGGAAAAAGTTTCAAGGCATAAATTTTGGAGACTTTTTCGAGTTGGCTATGAAGGTGACAGAATACGAGGAGCTGCTCAAAGAAGACAGTAAGCTGAAAAAGCAGGTTATGGGGACTTATTTCAAAGAAGTCCATAACGCTGAAGTCGAAGTTACTATAGCTGTCGTATCTGACACTGGATGCATAGTGTGCCCACACCTAGCAAAGATGCCTCCTGGAATGTAACAAAATGGCGACAAGAGAGGGAACAAGTGCACATTCGATGTAAGTAGAACATTTGAAAATTTCGATTACCTAATGAAAATCGATTTCATTTCTTTGCCAGAAGATCACGTGTTGCCTACCAAGGAGGAGATGAAATCCAACGACTATCGTAAATATCATAACGCATGGACTCATTCCACCAACATGTGATGGGCGTTAAGAAACGTGATTCAGGATCGTATCAATAGGAAAATCCTTAAGTTCCCAGAAGAGGCAATGCTCATTGACAAAAATCCATTCCTGGTGGGGTCAGTGAACGTAGTAAGTGTTGACATGAGGGATTGGCTCAACCAAAAAATGAGGTAGGAGCATACGAATCAAGTGTAGAGGCCGAAAGGGTGGAACGTGTGGGAAAGGATTTATGGACTCACCATTGCTTCTGAAAGGCAAGAGAGAATCAGTGCACTCATGAGGATCGGTAATCGAGTCACCAGAAATAACAGTAAAGCCGGTGCCCAGGCAGCCATCAACATTGGCGGTCACCCAAAATTTGTCAAGCCACCGATGCCCAAGAAAATTGGAGAGTGGGTTCGGGTGGAGAGCAGAAGGAATGATAAGAAGGAAATACTTA
>JANIIA010000002.1:28953950-28965468 GCA_027478495.1 Erythroxylum alaternifolium
TTGTTTACACCCAAAAATAGATTCGGCTCATTTTTACTATTTTGGGCTGAAAACCCATGGCCCAAAGTAAAGCCCATAGTTCAGAGTCCAAAAGTAGTCCATTGATCTTGGCCCATCAGATTCTAGTGTCCAGCAAAGAAGGATGTAGTAGAGTTGGAGTTGGAATGGGAGTCTATAAGTCCAAGATAAAGAGGAGATAAAGATGATAAACTTGATAGACATCAGCCCAAATTCTATCTCTATTGGATATGATAAAGTTTATCCAAATCTTTATCTTTATCTAGTAAGATAAAATTTTATCAAGATTACAAGTTAAATTACAGTAGGACACTCATCATCGTTGACTATAAATAGAAGTTTTGAAGTAGAAAAAAGACTCTCCAACATCTCACATATCAAAAGCCTGACATCCCAGCAAACCTATTAGCTTGTTTCTATATTCGGCAATCCTCTATTTTCTCCTTAGCATTAGTCTTTTCTTTTCAATTGATTCCAGCAAATTTTAATTTCTTAGTCATTGCGTTTTGTCGAATTGTTTATAAAAAAAGCAAAGTTCTTTTCTGTTAGATTTTTTGTCCCTTTCTAGCATACACAATCGTTTGATTTCAGTCAGAAATTACGAGTCACAATATTTTCTTTCTTATTTCCTAGTTTGGAATTACTTTAATTCCTGGCATGCTCGCAAACACATTCACCGAAGCAAAGGGCTATGTGTTAACTTTTAATCAAAATAAAGGCAAATACAAGGATTATAATCCAATACTCCTATAAGTTTATAGGAAAAAATGATCAAAATTTATGAAATTAACAGGAAGATAAACTGAAAATTTAATTTTGTGAGAAAATCAACCAACAAATTAGAATTTACTATAGAATTAACATTAATTTTTATCAAAAAATAACGAGTTCAATGGGTTTATTTTCATAGTTCTATGTGTCGGATGATTTTTAAACTTGACATATATTTCTATTGTTTGATTGATTTATATAAATGAATTAATAGAACAATGGTTAAGTCAGTTATCTTATGAAATTATTTACCATCTCATTTCTTATATAAGTGTTTGTCTCTTGAGAGCTGCCAAGTAATGAAGTTAATTACATAAAAAAAACACATTTATGTTCTTTTTCTTTCGTTCTTTTTTGTTTAGAATATAAATAGAGAAACATTACAAGCACACCATCATTTTTTGACCATAGGAAACGAATTAATGTACAAGTTGGTGGATATCAAACTTTGACATGGCAGGTGATATAATCAGGATCACATCAATAATCTATCTATCATGTCATTTAGAAAAACAGTACCAATAATAAGCTAAGGTTGAATTATATTAAAGAACACTTCACATATAATTTCACGTGTACTTCATTTTTGAATAAATAAAACTATAATCTTGATTTATGAAAATAACATGCCACCAAATTTCATTTAAAATGTCCATAATTACTTGTCCTAACATCATCTGTTAAATATTACAAAATTTTAGTTCCTAAAATCATAATTGACAAAACATTGTACTTCATGTGTCAAGCAAAATGACACTAAGAATTTTTTTAAAAGTACAACTTTATGATTTTAAATAAGTAATTATCTACTAATAATATTATATTCCATGCATCAAATTATCCAAATTAAATATAATTTAGATGGAAATTGATAGTAGAAAATAATAAATTTTCAGTCATTACAATAATAATAACAATAATAATAATAATAATAATAATAATAAATGCTCCAAACTTTACTTAATTTTACAATACTAACTCGAACTTGAAAAAGTACCAGTAAAATGATCCAACTTTCAATTTTTAGCAAAAATAGCCCAATATAATTTTTCGCTAATGTAAATTATGTGATGAGACATGATAGATTAGTATTTTTTACTATGTGACTGTCATATATTGTATTTATTTTACGTATAAGTTTTATTATTTAATAAATAAAAAATATAAAAACACGCTAAAATAATTATCAAGTAAAACATATGAAAGAGTATTTAATTATTTTAAGCTTAATTATAAAAAAATCTCAAATTTTACTCAAAATTTTAAAATTTTTAATTTTAGCCCAACTTTAGTAACATTACTGATGTGGCTAGCCACATAAGACAAAAACCCTAAACCTTAAATACTTATATGTGTCATATTTAATTAAACTAACTAATTAAGTTTCATTAAATTGTTTAACTAAACTATGCCATTATGGAATCAAAAACCCTGAATTAAACTCGTTGCTCTTCGATCCCATCCGTCGTAATGCGTTGATTTATGTAAGACTGATTTGCTCTACATCTCTTTGAGTCGTGAATGGTAGATCCATTGCTCCACCACGAGACCTGACCAATCAAACAGGTAGCCATTGACTACAAACTCGAAGCATGTGACCATTGCTCGGAGACTAACTCCATCAAGCTCACTTACGACCACTGCAGGAGCGCAAGTTGACGCAGCACTAGTTGCTTCCTTTATGGCACCATCAGCGCTCTGATTCAGTGCTCAAAGGGAAACACCAGTGGCCTTAACTTCAACATATATCTCTCATCTCTTGAAGGAGACAAATCCCAGGACAAGATCAACTTTGAGTTCCTTGGTAGAGATAAAAACCTCTGTTGTGATTCACCTTATGTTTGTCTCTATAAGGAAGTTCGTGTTCACATTGGGACTTTATTTGAGTATTCGTACAATTCCTAATTTGTTGGAAACCTTGTAATGTAAGTTTCCGACATGGTTTTTCTTTGTTCCAACTATTTGTATGGTCAATCTAGTTCGTTGTGACATTTTTCTACTAGAGCATTTGGGTTCCTATTTCTTCTTTTTGTGAATAAATTGAATCTGTTTTAGGATTTGATCTTGGGATTGTAACTTTGTTATGCTTATTGATCCAAAGTCTGGTGTCTTTTGTGCATAAAGAAGAAACTTTGAGAAGAAACCTTGAGGACACCATTCACGGTGATGATGGTCATGACATGATTTGTAGTAAGTATGACTCCAAGAGATGGAGAACAACTCAAAGAGACGGAGTTTAATTTAGAGTTTTCGTTTCCAAAACAACGTAGTTTAGCTAGCAACTTAATGAAACAAACTTAATTAAATTGACGGGTAAAAGTTTTTAAGATTTCTGTCTTATGTGTCAAGTCACATCAGTAATGTTAATGGAGATACTAACATAAGGATAGAATTAAAAAAATTAGAAGTTTGAGTATTTAATTACTACTTTTTAAAGTTCGAACTATAATTACAAAATTGAGTAAAGTTTGAGATGTTTGTAATTAACCCATTAATTTAGTGTTTTGATATTTTAAATTTATTAAAAAATTCATATGTGGTAGCCATGTGACAAAAATATTAATCAGATGTGGCTTGCCACGTCATCTATATTAACCACAAACTTAATATTAGACTATTTTTGCTAAAAATTGAAAGTTAGAATATTTTAGCACCCCTTTTAAAAGTTCAAGCTAGTATTGTAAAATTGAATAAAGTTTTATTTGTTTACATTTAACTCTAATAAATATCACGGAAGTGGTAGATAAATTCATCCAATTCTCAACTTGTAGTGTATGTGGGGACCTTTGTTGATTTGGCATAAGATTTTTAAGGAGACTTGTTAAAATTTTATGGTACTATATACCAAATTGAGCTTTACTGGTAATTATTTTACATGGGTAGCCAATTGGGTGTGTGGAAGATAAATAGTACCACAAAATTTTAACTAGCCTCCTTAAAAATCTTATTTAATTATCTTTTATAGTTAAATGTATATCCATATCCTGATTAGGAATTTATTTTTTTAGTAATTGAATACCATTTATTTTGGCATTTTGATGATTAGTTGTTGGTTATGTCCTATGGTTTATCCCTTTTAAAGATTACTTGTAGGCCAGTATACTTTAGGTTTATGAGAGGTCTTTTTAAGGAAAAAAATCTACAAGCTTATATACCTTAGGCCTAAGAAAATCTTTTCAGTTCCTTGAAGAAAAAAACATGTCTACATGTCTCAGTGATATGTGCTTAATTACTGATACACTTAATTGGTGACACTGAGTGATTAATGCGTCAAAATGCTTAAGACATTCACTTTAGTTCATATTTGGTTTTAGGTGCAATTCGGAAACATAATAGCAAAAGTTAGTTGAAAGCACACTCGTTGAGTCATCATCTTGAGATTCACACCCAATTGACTTCATGGAGCAAGAAGGAGAAGGATTAAAGTGAAGAGGAGACAAGTAAATGCAAAAACATGAAGTTTATATGGTGTAGTGCAATACTCATGACTGTGAATATTGCAAGTCACGACCATGACTTAAATTGTCATGGCTATGATTGATCATTCACGCCCATGACACAAGTTATCATGGGCGTGACTTAACCATGCACGACCATGATGCATGCAAGGCAGGCTTATGGTTGTGAGCCTCAACTAGGCCATTCATGGCCATGAGTCATCAAGTCATGCCTTTGAATTTTTCCACCTGTGTCTAAACCCTAGTTTTCGGTATAAATAGATTGTTTTGATGGCAGAGTCACTATGAATCATTTTGAGGAGTGAAGTTTCAGTTTTATAACGGAAGAAAGGGCAAACCTCTCATTCTTTGGAGACCCATGGAGGGCTAGGCTTCCCCGACTAGGTTCAGAGATGATATCAACACTGAAGAACATGGTTAAACATTCTCTCCATATATATTGTGTTCTTTCTCTCTTAGGAATTGATTATTTTGCCCTATGTTTATTGTTTGGGTATTTTGTGAAGATGATCTTAATGCATTCATTGGATTATTTTATTACAAACCTATTGCTAAAATCTTTAATATAATCTGTTATTGCTATGTTGAGATTTGTTTATAGCTAGATATGGAATCATGAGTTATGTAATCTATAATTGCTGTGTTTCCGATTGATTTCAAATCATTAGGGATAATGTAACCTAGGTTAAATAACCTAAGCTTTTGTGGTTCTTACCTTGATTAAATTGTTTTCCTAACTCTTTTAATCTGGCTGTCCAATTAAATCTAAAGAGCTTATCATAGGTTTTTCGATAGCTAGGTTCCATTAAAGATATTTTTTTAATTGAACACAACTTAAGGGAAAATAGGGATTAACAAAGCTTGTTATTAACCTATGATTAATAGTTACTAGGAGAATAACAATTCAATGAAGTATGTTTAATTATATATAGGCAGAGATTAAATCGATGACTGGGTCCCTAACGTATTCATCAATTTTCATCATTTTTGAATGTTTTCTTTAATTTTTTAATTAGTTAGGTTCATTTTATTTTCTTATTTGAAATCAAACCAAACCCCTCCCTCGATAACCTAAAAACTAATTCTTTTCATTTCAAAAGCTTTACACACACTCTTTATAAGATCGACCTAGACTTATCACTAGCTATAGTTTTAGGTCTAGTTATTTTGCGTAGTGATATGACGTGTTATCAATTTTGGCACAGTTACCAGGGAGTGTGTTGATTTAGTTTTTGTTTTTGATTTCAATTGGTTTTTTGTATATATTTGTTTATAATTAGTTTCTTTCAGTTATTTCTTGATCTTTTTAATTTTTGTTTAGTGTTTGTGTGTAAAACAAAAATGAAAGGAAGTAGTTTTCCCCCTAACTCATATTCTCAATCTTATAACCAAGTTTGGAGTGACCATACGAACTTTAGTTATGGATGAGATAACCAGTAAAATTATTTCCTTGATATTTTTTAGGATGCATAACAATTCCTATATAGACTAGAAGCTTCTTATTATGACTCAGGTCCATCACTGGAAGAATTAATTAATATTTTTATTGCTAATACTTTACACTTTCAATTGGATGTAATGCAATTTTTGCCAGATACAAGGTCTAGCATCCAAAATTTAGAGAGGCTACAAAACTCAGGTACATCTCAAGAAGAATTAGTTAATGTTATTTCTTTTAATACTTCGCAAATTCAATAGGGTGTACAATAGTTTCAGCAGGATTTAAAATGGTTATGGCAAGATATAATGTTTTGATTCTCGACCTTTGTAAGTCTGATGGATCAGACGGTGGGAACTATCAACCACCTAGAACCACGAGGCGAAGAGGAGAAGCCATTGTAACTTGAGATGTACCCAAAGGATGTTAGTACAGAGACCTTATAAAGTGGAAAGGAGCTTGAGAATTTTGATAGAACTACTCAAGGAATTGCTTATGAAGAAGAAGTGGAGAAAGAGCTCGAAGGAGACAAGGGTACATCATTTGACTCGAAGGTGAGTACTAAGTCCATCAGTATTGTTAAGACTAACCCTTCACCTTTACCTTTACCTAGCAGGTTGGAGAATTTGGATAAGGATGAGAAGGGTTAAGAGATATTCCAAGAGTGTATGGACTCAGAATAGAATAAGAATTTGAAGATAGGGAAGCCAATGTATGTGAATGATCATCAACTTGGCCCTATCTAGAAGAATCTCAAATGGAGGAAGCATATGTAACAACCCAAGATCATAATTTTTTCACGTGATGAGGAAAACAAGTAGTTGAGCTAGCGATAATAAACAAAGGCACTGCTTGGGAGGCAACCCAAGGGAAGTTCATTTCTTTTCCTTTACATTTTCACATTTGTTTCTTATATGCATATGTGTTTTTAAGTTTGTTTGTTTCTTATGTGTTTTTAAGTATTAAGACAAAGAGAGAGAGAGAGAATCAAAACAAACAAATATTTTCTCTTTTTCTATTGCTTCTAGGACTATATAATCATAATTAAAGAGTGCATTTATAGCACCCCAGTCTCGCTAGACACGTATTCGACATCCTGAGTGATGTCCAAGTGCGAACCCCGCAAGGGTGGCATGCTAAAACAATCAAACACTTAAAACTCGGTACAATTTTTTTTACAACACAAATCATTTACAAACATCTCCCATTTGGAAAGTTATTAAAAACAGAATGTTCAAATACACATTGTACAAAAATCGCGGAATATACAAATTGATATAAAAATAAGAAAGTACAAATGCAAATGCGAACTAATCCTGACTTTTATCTCTTACTCAAATGCGTCGTTTGTACTCCCGTTAGCCTAACTGGGTAACTCTTCTGAGATTGAAAAATATTGCAAATTTTAGGTGAGTTTTACGAACTCAGATGAGATAACCATCATTGATGGTTCACTCAATTCATGCATCACATAAATACAAATAACATGTAATTCACATCTTTACATTTTGCATAAAGTATCACATAACTCCCATCACTACATTAATTCATCATGTAGCATCAATTAACACTTTATTCATTTATTTCACATTTCACATTTCACATTTGAACCATTCAAATAGTGCATTTCAATCATTTACACATACATATCAAATGCATATGCAATGTTCATGAGACTCACTTTCAATTGTTATTATTGTGACCAAGTGTCTATAACTGTCCCGTACCTATTATGGATACCGGGCTCATTAATAACTGTCCCTTATCCGTTGGGGATACATGGATCATTTTACATAGTAAGCCTTTGCCTCTTAATCACTTTATAAGCTTTAAGCTCTTTTCCACTTTCTGAGCTTTGAGCTCTTTTTCAATGGCTACTCTGGTCACAACAGCCTTTACATTATTATGCATTCATGTAATGAAATCCATCAGTCATATATGCTCAACCAGTCACTTTATTTCACTTTACACATTCACTTTCACATGTCATTGGACCTTGGTCTGACATTCCACATTTAAGTTGAGAAAAACATTTATTTTGTCATATTCACATGCAAGGAGTACTTCAAATATCACATTCATTCATCAGAATCATCAGACCTTCATTGTCCGGAATCAGTACAAGCAAATCACATTTATTCCATAATTCAAACATAATATAAAACAAACAATTAATTGAGTGAGATCGTCTAGGTTACTCACAGTACGCTCCAAATTAGCATTACCTTCCATAATCTGGAAGCATCTACATGCGAATGTTCTATCCTGTATATCAAAATCATATAATACACATTTACACACATTATTAATTGCACAATCATATGAACACCCAATCACATACATATATATATGTGTTGTGTATAATACATGCTTAATGACAATCCTGCGTATCTTTCCATTATTCACATCACATAATCATTGATATTTCCAAACTCACATAAGTATTATTTATACTTATGATTTATACCTCAATAAAACCATAAAAATTGAAATTCATAACTCATTTCATCAAATTCAGATTTTTCCTGTAACAACTTTCGTGTCAACTTTCCAAGTTGTTTTTGACCAAGAAAATGAAGTCATTTGATGAATTTCTTTTACAAAATTGTTCCCCGTTTTCTTACGTTTCTATCGACGCCAAGACTATTCAATTTGGTTCAGTATCCTATGAGATATGCTCACAATACCACAGATTGTGTATAATTGAGATTTTGGCTAGTTCATGATCATACCCTCAAATCGTACAACTCATAACTTTTAACTCATATATATAAAAATTACAAAATTAATACCAATTGAAAGATAAGAGAATGGATTATAACTTTTATGAGGATACCTTTGTCTGATTCAGAATGTATCCATTTAGTTTTTATGAAAACATCAAGACATAATTTTGGTACTCCAACCTCAATCAAGACTTAATTTCACACCAATTTTTAAAGTCTTAAAAATAGAATTAAATTTATACTTCTACAACAAAGTTTTAGAATTATGTCTCTATTTTAATCTAAGTCAAGAATCACCTCATTTGGACATCTACAACTTAAGATATCATCAAAATACCAATACATGTTCAAAAAGCATCACCAACATACAACCTTCAGGTCCCTCAATGGTGTCGCGATCGCGACGCGAATGCCATAACTCCCTAGTGGTGTTGCGATTGTGATATTCCGTGTTCACCCAATAGAGTCGCGATCGCAATGCGTTGCGATCGTGACCTGCTTCAGGGCCGGCACACTCCTTCTTCTTTCTTTTATTTTCTTATCCGAACTTCACTTCCTTTTTAAACCTAGGAAACGAGGTTTTTAGGCAAAGTCTTCTTCTAAACAATTGTTTATCTCTGTCTTAAGTTTCTAAAGAACCTAAATTCATACAATTTGGTTCAGGATTCTTAAAGTTATACACAATTTACTACATACTGTTCAGCAATAGAGACAAAATCTGAAACTCAACTTTGATACAATTTTAGCACTCTTAAAGACAGAATTCAAACTCAATTTCTTCATGAAAATAGCAGCCATTCGTCTCTATTTGAATATAAATCAACAATCATCCTATTTGGACATCATTGGGTCATGATATGTCTAAAATACAGATGCATGTTTTGTAGAAACACTACATCTAACACATTTCCAGCACACTTCATCATCAATTTCATCCTAATTCACCTCAACAAGAACAACTTATTAATTATCAACAAATCATCACTCTTCCAACCCCATTTTCGTGATCATGCTAGCTCTAACCCATCATCAGTACAAAACAAGGCAAAAATTCATTCATTCATTCATCACATTTTTACACTTTCATACACCATTAAACAACATCGAAGTAAAACATAATTCCATTACCTCTTCATTCACCCACATCATTAAGTCATGAATAATGTTAGCTCACTAAATTCAATTTTTTTGACAAAAATCTCTTTATAAATCAAACACTCACAAATTTACCCAAGGAATTTCATATTCAAAACAAAACCTCAAATTACTCATCATAAAGTCCCATTTACACTAACCTATAAAGATTAAAGCATCACCTACTTGATTTAGCTCCAAATCCTTCAAAAACACACCAACCCCTAGGTATCCCATGTATCTCATGGCCATCATCATTCTAGGGTGGATTTGGTTGGGTTTTCTTGTAGTAAATGAAAGGAATAATAAAATGGAGGTAGAAATTGAAAGATGGAAGCAAGGTTCAACGTTGATGATGGTTGACAATACACTTCATGAAGAAGGAGAAGAGAAGGCCACAAAAATGGGAAGAAGAAAAGTAAGAGAAAACACTAAACTTGGTCGTTCAATTGGAAAGCATCGTTGGTTTTAAGAAATGGCTTGGCAAGTGATATTTTTACTTGCCACATGTCATCTCCTTATAGGTTCACTTAGGTTTTCTCATTCAATTTATCCAATCAACTCGAATTTCTACTCCAATTATCTCCAAATTTCGATGACATATGTCATGAAACCTAAATGTCGTTTATAAAAATTTTCAATGCCATTTGACACTTAATTCTACTGCTTTGTATCAACTGTCTTGCCACCTGGCATTTTTTCTAGTCCAAAATTACCCAAAATTTCAGAAATGTTTATGAAATTTTCCAAAAATTCTAAATTACTAAATACACTCTCCAAATCAATTTTCAACATATAAAAGCCATAATTCTTAACAAAATCGCATTCACAATTCAATTATAAATCAATTATACCTAGAATATCTATGAATGCATGTACAATCATTTTAATGTGTGAAAAAATTCAAATTCACATGCGTATATGCTAACACTACGCATGAGCATGAAATGCATTTTTCTAATATCTCATTGCTATTTCTTAATTACAGAAATCTACGATTCTAACCCTTAGTATGGAAACGAGATGTTACGTTGGAGCTAAAATGTTCACTAAAAGACTCGATAAAAACTTGGTAAAGCTATAATAAAAAAACTAAAGATATAGATATGAAAGCATAATAGACCCTTTAATTTGAAAATTGTGAAATTGTTTTGTATATAATTATATCATGAATTCTTATTTTCTGTAAAAATTCATATATGGATTAACTGGAATATATTTAGAATTTTGTTATAATAGATATTGATAAATTAGAAGATGGAGATTTGCTTCGAATTTCTTTGGATAAACCCTTACAATTATTCAGAACAAATACTTCAGAGCCTAGTCAACAAGGGTAAGATAGTTAAAGATGCATCCTTTTTTAAATGTTGCCTTCATGCAAAAAATAATCATTCTCATCCAAATCCCTTTTTTGTAATAGATATCATTTTTAGTGTATTTAGAAAATTCTTTTCTTAGCTTATAATCCATAATAAAGAGAAAATGTTTTGCCTTTCTAAAGTAATGAAATCATAAGTATCATATCATTCATTTTCATGAAATTTTGGATCAATAGATAATATTTTTAATATCAAGGTATCTTTTCAAGTCAATGTAAGGTTATTTAGATAACAATCCAAATCCCTTTTTGAATCCATTTAGGAAGTAATGATATCTTAGGAAACTCTGAGTTAATCAAGTATATAACCTTTATCATTCCAAACTCATACCAATCTCTAATAGCTTGAGGATTAGCTCCTTGTGAAAAATTCAATCTAGGATATATCCTTGAAAAATCAATATAATAGGTATCACTATTTTGTAGAGTGTATAAATCTCTCATTACCTTATAATGCACTTGAACAATAGGATGAACCTTTGGAGGGCTGTCAATCATGATATTTCTCTGTACCCTTACCCTGTGTTTGGTTAGTGTCCTCAGGGGTGAGGACAGTGGACAAGGACGCAAAAGTTCTGTCCTTCGTCCTGTT
>JANIIA010000002.1:29116018-29131027 GCA_027478495.1 Erythroxylum alaternifolium
ATGTCTATGAAAAGCAAGTTTTCAAGAATTGCCATTTTGGGCAACAAGTTTACAAGTCATGAATTATGTGTTATGTGGGTTTGTGGTGGTTCCCTAAGTTTCGTCATGTGCACGTTGACCAAGTAAAGGCTTCTCCCACCTGCCCGCTAGTGGCATGGAGTTCCTTCATGGACTCCCATAAGTTCACGGCTACGTAAGACCAATAAGTAGAATTGCGAAAGTGGAATTGCGATAGTACGTTCTGTTCACGGCTACACAGGACCCTTATAGGAAATGTGTAGTACGTTCTATTTTGGATCCACCCAAACCATTCTAATGTGCTTATGTGCTATTGAAATGTTAGCAACTTTGATGCATACATGATTTATAATTTCTCATGAACTGTTTGACAAAGTGAGAATTTTAAGAAATAAGTGTTGGGTGATTTTTCATGCGAAATTATTATGGTTTCCAAAAATGTATAATGGCAATGAGTTTTGAAAACAGTTTTTGCTTGTTTCTCGATTATAAAATTGTTACCCACGAGCTTTAAGCTCACCCTCTTTTATCTGTCCCATCTTCAGGTAAAGAACATGAGATCGAAGGAAAGAGGGTCAAGGCATCGCTTCAAGTTGCATATTTTTGTATTTTAAGCTATATTTTGTAACAACGAGGCTTTTAGTTAAATTTTGAGTATTATTAGTTTAAGTATCTTATGTATTTTGGGATTATGAGATATGGATGTATTGTAGTTTCAAATGCCTTTACGGCTTTGTGAAAACTCTTATCTTTTAATGTTAATGAATTATGAATTATGTATGGATGCCATTGAGTGGAAATGTAAATTTGCGTATGGATAAGGTTGAGTTGAAATTAGGGATGCTTGAGGAAGTAATTAATTTAAGATGATGAATGTTTCAACAGAAATTATGGTTACATATAAGTAAGATGTGTTATGGAAAAAGAAAGATAGGAAATTGTGAAGGATGATAATTAGTTGTAGTCGTGAATAAATTGAATAGAGATTTGAGAATTTGAAGAAATAACACTGGTAGCTGAATTAATATGAAGTGTATGTGTATTTTAGTGTTGAAATGTTGAGTTAGAGTTGCAGATTAGAAGGTTTCTCTGCGGCGAAGTTATAGGTTGACCGCGGCGAACATTTCTCGAAAGGTCTTATTATGGCTAATTGTGTATCTTCGCCGTGGTGTAAATATCCCGAGAGACGCTTGGGTCTAATATGGGAACTTCACCGTGGAGAAGTCAAGAGCTTGCCACAGTGAAGTCAAGAGTTTGTCGTGGCGATCCTTTCCCGAAGAATTTTCACAAAAGTGCTCGTCCGCTCACTGTGGGAACTTCTAGACCCAGGACCCAACATTTATGGTTTCATGACTCAAGTGTTGGACTCCGGAAACAAGGCCTACATGTTATGGTATCAAAGCATGAAGATGAATCAACTATGATTAAGGTGTTTTTCATTGGATTACGCCCACGTCATATGACTCTGGATAGTTAGCTAATGAGGGTTCTTTAAAATAACCCTACAGGGTAATAAGCTCACGTTTTATGATATTCTGGATAGTTGGGCTCCGAAAATGGGTCCAACAGTTATGGTATTAGAGCACGAGTTAGACTCCGAAAATAAGGTCTAACACTTTAAGTATGAGGACCAAATTTCTTAAGCTTATTATAATCTTTGTTATTATATTTTATTAACTAATATCTCGAATTAATTAAAATTTGTCCAAGCTAATTGAAATCATTATTGACTATTTAATTGAATTAGTATGCAAAAAGATGGAAGTTAGAATAAACTAGTTTTTATAAGTTATATTTTTAGAAATCATTGAGGTAGTTACTTTGAATAAAAATTGCAAGCTATACACACACATAAGACTCATTTTGTGAGCTTTTATGCTAAAGAACAAATACATCATTATTTAAGCTTTTTTATTGTTTCATGTGTGTTATCATCCATAGTTAGCTAATTCCAAAATTGCTTTTATTATACATATTAAGACCATATTTGTTAAATGAGAAGCATTGAAATGATAGATGCATTTAGATTCAACATTTGGTTAGCCTATTTCTTGCATTATCCTATCATATTTTATCCCTTAGGCATAACCAACATTGAAACATAGCCTTTTTCAATGATTATAACTACATTATCAGCCTTTACCTTTATCAGCCTTTATCTTATCTTTCTTGAAGCCTTTTTATTATTTTGAACCCTGAAGGTTATTTACATTTACCTATATACTGGAACCTTGAAATTTTGAAAGGTTTAAAATTTCTTTAATTGTTTGTACATGATGAATGCTAAAAAAAGTGTTAAAATTGTGTTACCAAGGGACTTAAAATGTGAGGGACCTATAGTGTGAAGAAATAAGTTTCTTGTAACATTATTTTTTGTAATTTTTCTTCAATTTTATCATCCTTTTCATTATCCCTATTATACCTTATCTAAACCTCATTAAAACGTTTTAACAAAACATTTTAATTTTTGTTTCTAGTTTACTTATAAGCGGTGGAGATATGATAACATTGAAAGCTTATGGTTAAGAATCCTTCTATACATTGATTAGAGAGTTCTTATACTTTTTACTCTAAGCACTTAAGTGCATTGAGTGAAACCTTGGTGAGGGTGTAAAGATTTGTGCCTTTGATTTCAAAAGGATTATTGATGTGATTATTATTGATATTGACTTATAAAGGTTAGTTCTAGGATAACCTGAATCTAATTGTATATTAATTTGATCAATATGATATGATAATTTAGAGTGTGGATGGACATGTTAAGGTTAATAAGGGATGGATGTTTGTAAAATTAATGATTTTGATTATGACTTACTTGATGACAAGCAAAAGCTTAAAGTATATGGATGTTTCATAAATGACTATTTGACATATTTATATACCCATATTTAATTTTTTTGCTTGTTATTTAATAGTTTATAGTATTTTTGGTACTTCATTTGCTTAGGTGATAATTGCCTTCATAGACCAAAAGAAAATTTTTTTGGATAAAATCATGGCATAGAATAAAAATTTAAAGTGAGGACTTACACAATCATGTATAATGGCTGTATAAGTCTCTGTAAACGTGTAGAGATTTGAAGCAAACTATTTCTTTAATGCGAAGTTACATGCCCATGTTTGTTGATATACATAACCATGTATATTGCCTATGTAAGTCATTGTGCCCATGTAGAATTGCGAATTCAGGTATTTTTGGAGATGCGCAGTCACCTATACGACTGTGTATATCCTAAAAACCCTATTTTTTTACTATAAAAGGACATGAATGGAGTGAAAACAACATAAGAGAGTTTTAGAGAATTTTTGAGTTGTAAGAAACATAGAGAAGTGAAAATTTTGATCATGGGATGAGCAAAACATGAAGAATACATGAAGATTCATTAGAAGAAAAAGGAAAATTAGAATATGATTTCTTTGTTTTCTAGTTATTCTTCTGCATATTTTTCTTTGGTTTTGTTTACATGTCTAGGAATTAATTTGTGATAACAATATGGTTTGATCTTTTATTTTAATGCAATTTTATTGATTGGTTTATTAAGATTAAATTATGCATTTTATTCTTGTCCTATATATCCAGAATATTAGTTCATGATTTGATTTCATATGATTGAGATTGAGAAATTGTTTTTTGTGAACAAATAGTTGTATGCAAACTTAGAAATAGATCAACATAAATCCTTTACATTAGGTTTAGACCTAATAGTAAAATTCATGAATCAGCAACGCAATCCTAGGAGTTTTAACTAGAAAGAGATTCTAGTTAATTAACTGAGGGATTAGTTGTTAATAGTATTGAGAAAGATATTCACATAAGATAGGAATTTTCATGATCCAATAATTAATAATTTAATTGCACAATAAAGGGTTAAATATTTAAGAATTCTTAGGGGGTTCATCACTTAGATATTATTTATTTGATATCAAATTTTCAAGTATTTTCCTATGTTTAAGTTTATTATTGTTTAAATTTTAGTTTAGTTTAATTTTTAACTATACCCACAAACTGATTCGATAGTTAAATAATAAAAAGGGTTAATACTAGTACTTACAATCTGTGTGGGATAGATCCATACTTGTATATGTTAACTACAATTGCACCATGCTCTTACAATTTAAAATTGATAAATTCTTATAAGCTTAAGAAAAATTCAATTACGCGTCCTCAAGATGTTGATACTCCTCTTATTATTGTTGTTGTAGAAATTCAAATTAAGCGTGATCGGACCATGCAAAGTCGTAATAACTACCCCACTTTAGATTATAAGTATTTTTGTAAGGGGTAAGGCTAGTTCTCCAAATTGGATGCCCCCATATTTATTTTGGTGCATAATATTCATGATTAGGGTGATCAACCCTATAAATGTCATAATAAATCATTGATATCGATTGAGCTTCTCAATACATGTCATCATACTTCTCATTCTAAGCTTCTAAAGTTGTGATAAGTGATAGTTTACTACAATTCCATTGAGAACACTGTCCTCCCCGTTCTTTCATTGTGTATGGTGGTATGACAATGACCCAGCTCTTGAAAAGTAAGCCACAAACATAAGATCAAGAAAAAGAGCTATAAGGATAAACAAATAAATATAAAAATAAAAAACTACCTAAAATAAAAATTGAGTAGATTAATAAAAATAAGGTCTTTTTAAGAATATAGTCCCCAAAAATGATGCAAAAAACTTGATGATGCACTTTAGTTTCAATTGTAAGCACTCGGTGTAATTGTAACTAGAATTGGTGAGTATAGGTCAACCCTATGTAGACTAAAATTACTTGTACTTACTATCTTTCTATCATCCAGTCCAACAAATTTTGTTGCTCAACTAATCAAATTTAAAATTGAAATAATAAACTAAAATAAATTGAAACAATTGACTTACTAGAACAAAGATTAAAAAAAGAAACAATCAAATAAGATAGTGGTACTTAGAATTTGAATCCCTTTTAGAACTTCTTATGAAAACAAAAAGTCATTATTCAATTTAATCTATAGTTCATTGGACAGCGGAAGTTCCTCTATTATGCTAATATCTTTCAAGAATATTAACATATAATCCTAGGTTGATTAATTGAAAATTCTTTCTAATTAAAACCCCTAGTATTGAATTAATTGATTTATTAATTTAACTATTAGGTTTGGACCCTAATCCTACAGATTTATGTTTACCTATCTCCAAGTTTACATGTAACTCCTTTCAATTATGCTAGATCTATTCATGGATTGGATTTTTTAATGCTAATTGCAAAATGTCACACATGAATCAACATGCTAGTAATACTAATTCAAAAATAATTAAGAACACGTAGTTGAATCTCATTGAAACTTTAAATTGAAATACAATCACTAAATGGTATACCGATGTTTATCTAAGCTAAGTACCACCAAAGGTTTATATCCTTATTATAGAAGAAATAATATCATAACTAAAGGAAAGCTAGGAAATCAAAAGAAAAATGATAAAATCCTTTTTTATCTTCATAAAATCCGCTTTAGATTGTTGAAATTCCACTCTAAATTGTTTCCTTGCTTATTATTCATTCTCTTTGTCTTCGTAGATTTTTCCTAAGCCTCTCTCCTCTTTCTCTTCTTAGGCTACCAATTTGTGTTTCTTGAGTCTCTCTCCTACTTTTCCTCTTAATTTTTCCTTTTATAGTTTGAAAGTTAGGATTTTGGGTAGTAAATAGTCGCCAACATAAATATGTGTGGTGGTCATGTTGATTAAAAATCACGATCCTCTCAAATTCAAAACGAAGATGGGCTAAAGATGTGCACACAAGCATGTCCACATGAAATGGGCATGTTTAGTGACCGTGTAACTTCAGAAACTTTTGTAGCCATCAATATAGGTTTATCTAGTGATCGTGTAAATTTTCAACTTCTTCATAACTTGGTCAAAATAACTTCACTTCAACCCAAACTTGTCCCAGTTCAATCCTTTTCCTTTAAATAAGTGAATTATAACCTAAAAACATATTAGGAATGAATTAAGTACCAAAAATGATAAAAATTTCAAATAAACAAGCAAATTGCACTAAATATGGCTAAATCACTAATTATCAGTTAATAAATTAGGTTTTCAAATATATAAAGATACCTACATTGAACAAACACTCAAAATTATGATAACTTATAATTTCAATTAAGATGTAAGGGTTAGAAAAACCCATTGATATTATGTTTTGGATGCTTGGTATGGATTTTGTAATTTAAACCCTCAAATTATAGTGAAGTGTAGGTTTTATTTTCTTGATTATGTGTAAGCATTTGGATATTTAAGTTCAAAATTTGACTTCCTTGAGGACTTATATACTGATGTGGAGTTTTGGCTCAAAATCTCCATGGAAGCTATGATTATAATCCTATAAAAACTAAATTCTCCCACATTAAATCACTACTTTTAAGGTTTTTGCATTACACAATTGCCTATACCATTTTTTAAAGGTGGGAGAGTAGGGGTGGTGACTCTGTAGGATTTGTTCTATTTATGGTGTTTTAAAAAAGGTCACTACTGCAATTTGACTTTCTATTTTTCAAGCTACTTAAAGATAATGGTGTTGAGAAAAAAGTTGCAATATATGAAGGGATGTATACACTACATTTAGCAAATAATTTAAAGGTTTTTTAAGATGCTTCCTTAGTTTAACATTGCGTGTATAATGCATAATATTGACATCAAAGCTATATTTTACATTTGGATTGTTAAGGTGATAAGGGGAGAATATGTTATCAAAGATTTTGAGGTTGGCGCTAATAACCAAAGGGTGGAAGATGATGTTGATAGGATCATTTTTCAACTGGTGCAACACCATCAAGTTTGTCAACCACCTATTCGATCACTTTTAGAGGAAATTTAGAGGGACTATAGGAGAATCCTCTAGAATTTTAAAGAGATGCAAGAACTTTAAGAAGATCAAGATATCCAATTGGAGTGGATGAAACAAACTATGAGAGGTGTTTACTCCTACATTGGATATGAGCCGCCATTGATGCCTTTCTTGTTTCGATATGAATAGCACTATGATGAAGAAGGAAATTATCCTCCTAAGCATAAGCATTGAAAATGATAATTTTATAAATTTATTATCTCTAATTGTTAACATTTAGTTATTTTAGTCACAAATTTGTTATAGTCTATAATTTATCATTAGATGACTCAGTTATTTCTATTAGTTACTGAGGTTGAGTTGCAGAATTAGTTTTTCTTTTGAGTTACTTTTCACTAGTTTTATATAAAGAGCTTAACTTTATATAAGATAATTAATTCAATAAAAATTTGTTCTTTCTCTAAGTTTTTTTAACACAACATCCAATTTAGCAATGATAGGTATACTTTGAAATATGTTCAATAATGTTAGGTTTTATTTTCTCCTCTGTCATGCAATATTATGTACTATTATTACAAATATAAACATAAATAAATTGTAATGTATGTTATTTTACGCATTTAAGTTCATATAGTCTACGTTATGGATTTCAATTGGGAAGAACGCTGCAATTTTTTAATTTGTATTACTAGAATGAAACATTATCTAGGTTAATTAAAAAACCATTTAATCATTTGAATTGGTAATAAAATAACACCAAAGAATGACAAACCTAATCATTTATAAATCTCTCGATGAAAACTTCATCAAGGATCTATTAATGTTATTGACAATTGACCATAAGGATTCAAAGAAACAAATTTAGTGACATTATAAACCTTAACTAAAAGATCTAAATACATCAAAATCTCACAAATCAAACATGTTAAGAACTCTAAGTATAAGATTATAGAAAAATAAGGTAAGAGGTGGAAATATTAGCATGAGTATTATAATATAATATATGGCTAAACAGAAATGTCAACATAAACATATTTAGGATTGAGAAGGTTGGTACTAAGACATCAATTTTAATCCTTAAATTAAGACAACAAACATATGGTAAATTAAGTGTATTGGATTCCGTAAAGCTTTATACCATATATGATCCAAAAATGATGTATTTGACTTTTTGTAATCTTCATAATTTTTTGAAAGTAAGGATCATAGTTTATCCATAAATTTTTTAGTTCGTTTAAAAATTGTAGGCTTCCTTCTATTTTCAATTATGGTGTAACTTGTATCAGTGCAGTGAGATTGATCCTACAATGAAAAATAATTCATAAATCCCTATTAGCATATGATAGCTCATCAATTGAACAGATGTTCAAATTTTATATTCATTACAGATGGATGAAAAAAGATGCTAGTTCTTTAAATTTTGATTAAAATTGTCCAATAAAATAGTAATTTTTTAATCAAAATTTTCTTTTAAGCTTCCAAAGAGGAAATCAATCAGTTTTAGAAAAAATTCTCCATTAAAGTTAAGGTTAATGGATATTGGATGTTAATGGTACTGTATAACTATTATAATTCCTTTGTCAAAATTAAAGAATTTTATTAGGCAAGGTAAAAGTCACAATTATAAGTGAGAATTAAATTGAATTACCATAATAATTAACTACTAAATACTAGATTAATAGGTCATTATTTTTTAAGTCAAGATAATAAAATACAAGTAGCATGTAAGTTGAAACTGTGCTAATTGCAATTGAAAGTGCAAAACATCTCCATTTCTTTTAGAGCTACCATTTTTCTGCAATGTTAGAGTTTAGTTTCAATTTGTTTTACCTCTTACCATTGTTAACTCTCTAATCATACTGACGTTGCTCTTCGAAGCTGCTAAAATATCTTGGTGTTGATGCTTGAAAAATTTTAGAATTGCTCACCCACGTATAAATAGTGCATCTAAAAGCTATTTTGAATAAGTCATAATTGCCTTTACCAAATTGTTGGGGATAGGTAGCCCAATGAATTATCCTATCCCATTCATTTCCTGGGAAAAAGTAATTACACATGAGCTACACATCCTTCCACAATCCATTGGAATAAAAAATCAAAGAAAAGGTTATTAAAAGTTTCTAGGCCAAACAGTATTAATTTGCATGTAGGATTTGGAACAGGTAATAGGGAACGCTTTACCTTGTCTATTATGCTTATTTTGTTCTCAACTCTTGGTCAAGGAATCAAAGATATCTTTGGCAGCTGAAATTGACACCAAATTAGCTTGAACTAGTTTCTTATAGCATAAATTATATATCTATAAGATTTCTTAGTTACCATAGGGATGTTTCATCCAATAATCGCTATCAACTATTACTTGATTGGGTTTGGGTTTATAAAGAAGGAAGCTTCTAAGAATATATTATTGCTTCTATTACCACATGCTTAGTTGCTGTCATTCACTTATATTTTAAGATTGGAATTCTCTTGATACATCATTCTTAAGTTTTGGAAATTAGAGAGAAGTTATAAAGGGCCTAGTTCATTCTAATTATCAAACCAAAGCCAAATACCCTCACCATTACCTATTTTTATTTAGATTAAAGACTGTAAGTTATCCCTTAACTTTACTATTTGCAATATGCATCATGATGAATCCTTTTTAGAATTAAGGATCCAAAAGTTCCTTTCTTCTAAGTAGTTATTATAGAGACATTTTACCCACAATGACTCTTTATAAGTGAGTATACTCTAGACCCTTTTTGCTAATAAAATCTTATTAACTACCAGCAATGATTGGATTCTTAAACCCCCTCTTCTTTAGGCAAACAAATTCCCTTCCAATTAACCTCAGTATGAGGTTTCTTATGGCCATGCCCTATCAATATGTTTAATGCTTTTTGATAGAAACAAGTATTAAATCAACCGTCGCATACTCAGACTGAGGATGCTCATAGTACCCTTAACCCGACACGGAAGGCTAACTGAATATCTTTAAAAACATTTGGACAGCACAACGGTTGTATTTTGAAAATCCTAAAACTTAGTTAAAACACTTGTAAATCAGTTTGAAACACACTTTTATATTCACATTAAAACTCTACCGCAACTTTTGGACTTTTAAGTTCACTTAAGAGTAATCTCAACGACAATATAAAAGGTTCATACATAAGATAGTCAAGAGTTAATTTACAAAATTATAAAGCATATCAACATAATCATGATCTACTATATAACAAAAGTACAAAATAGAGGCTACCCACATGCGGTAATGCCTCGAAATGTCAAAAGACCGCACGAACAACTCAAAGCTTCAAGCTCACCAAATTAACCTGCATGGTTGGAAAGTGGAGGGGATGAGTACACTATGTACTCAGTGAGCATGAAAGAAAACATATATTGCAAATAGAACCCCTCACACACCAAAACGATCTAAATTACCTAAAGATGGTTTTACGCATCTACCATGCATATAACCACCTATAAAGTGAACATACACGACATAGGAACACATAAGCCTAGTCTATGACTCATCCTATACTAGTTAGGAACCACATAGGCATAGCCTATTAATCACTCATTCAATGAACATAGGTTTCAGTTCCAGTACACAAGAGTAGAAAAACATCACATGTAAGATCAAATCTTGTCTGGAAGTCAAATCTCATAATATGCCAAAATAGTTATGTATGTCGCCACTAGTAGGCCAAACTAGTATGCACACGCACCGATCCTGGTGTTGGTTCGACTTTCATCTGTGGTGAGTCTAGACTATGGTTGACAAGAGCATCATAACCCTAAATGATGGCTTCATCGATGACCAGACCTCTAGGTGTGCAATCACCCTCAAGTCTTGTAGAAAGGTGTCGTTATGAAGACTCGACTTTTATGTACTAGCATTAAAGGGTACGGGAGTTGCTTAATCTATTGTACCTAGCACACAAATGGCCAATCATTAGCTCACCAATTACAAAAAAATCATCTATAAATATTTAGTACTAAAATCAAGTAAGGTACCATGCCTTATTTATCGGTCTAACTATTTAAATGGAACCTTACCATGGCTCTAAGCCAAAAGAGAATACATATATGCAACATACATGACTCGATTATGCATATGTAAGTTCCAAAATATTATTTCATGCAGTGAAAGTCATCTTTTTACTCCAAATGCAAAGTTATTCAAAACAATGTTGTTTATTAAATATATAAGTGTATTAGCATCTATTCGAGATTCAATTCTACTATATATTACCTAAGTTCAATTTCACATACAAGGCATTATGCCTATCTTGGGTTGTCCTAGTCTTATTTAAGAGATATGTTTTCCCCAACTCATCTTAAAAGAAGGTGAACACTCCCTTGACTTCAATAATCCTCAGTATGAGCTCATTGATCCATAGCTCCTGAGCCTTTATGTATACAATATGCAATGTATTTACTACTCAAACATGTATCTCATATTTATACACCATCATATAGGGGTATAAAACACAATATCACTATTTTTAAGCTATAGGATTCGACCATTAAGCTTCTCACATGATTACTTCCCTTATTATTCTCATACGCTTTCTTTTGCATTTTCTAAGGCATTTAATGCCTTTGATCCAATATTTACACATTTCAAAGCATAATTAAGCACATTTTTATCCAAGCGCATTAGGTCACTACTCATCAATCTATGCAAAAATGCAAGTTTACTCTAAGTAAACATGAAAACCTCTTTCTAATACACACCACTACAATCCTTAAATCCTAAGCTAAGTTCATTTAGGCATTTTATCAAACACCTAATGTGCATGACTTTCAAGTCATATTTTCAAGACTTTATCATAGTAATTCATGCTCCTATCTTATTATATAATAAGCACTTCCAAACAATAACACATTCCCCACTCCATTAAATCCAATTCCTTTGATTTAAACTATCAATTTCAAAAGATATTCAAAATTTTACAAACTTTCACCAAAGAGAGGGTATCTCAGTTTTGGCTTAAGAAGACTTCTCCATGACTCATTTCATCCATCTAAACCGTGTTTCATGCATATTCAAGCATGATGAACAACATATCTTAACACTAAACTCAAAATTATAATGTAGAGAGAGATGAGACAAAGTTTACCTAAACTTTCTTTTGCCAATATCTTAAAATCCTTTGAGAATTTCACAAATATAAAGATAGAATTGAGTTCCTTGATCCCAAATTAACTTAGAACACCTTAGTTTGGGTTGGAGATTAAAAAAAATAGTGGAAATTAGGTGATGGCTGAAAGTGTTCTTCTTCTCCTCTGTTCTCCTTTTTTCTCCTTTCTTTTAATTAAAACAAAGTGTTTTAATGCCAAATGGTGGGGTGCATAGCCACACACAAGGAAGAAGGGTTTAGAATATTGACTCATCTTTGACCAAAGTTTTGCCCTTAGCTCATGTGAAATTACCATTACACCCTTTAAAGTTTTCCTAAATTTGCAATTAAGCACGAATTTTAAGAATGACCATAAATTTTATTTTCATTTTGGTTCCCGAACTTATGTAAATTATAATTAAGCCCCTTAACTTTTTAAAATTACATATTGGTCCTCCAAGAATTAAAAAATTACTTTTAAATCCCTTATATACATCAACTTTTCCGATTAAGCTTTCTAAGTGTCCAATAAGGCTATAAATCATGTCTAATCACCTCTAAGGCATTAGAAAACATTTAACTCGGCCACTATGTTCATATCCATCCCATGGACTTGGTTTTACACACTTAGAAGCTTATATGTCAGAAATCTCTAAGATTTTGCATACCGATGAACTTTAAGTTCGTGTAAGGGCATATAACATTATATATCACTAGCATATATACCAAAAGGATTCAAACACATTTTAAAACTCATATACAACCATGTATATATCAATATACAATAGTATCTTCAAGTACAAACTAATACAAAAGGCATCAGAGAGTCCGATATTACAAGTCCTCCCCCCTTCAAAAGAGTTTCGTCCTTGAAACTCCTAAGTTGACGATACAAATAAATGGGGGTACTAGCATCTCATAGCATCCTTAGGCTCCTATGTCATCTTCTTGACCCTATCGCTCTTCCAAAGAACTTTGACTATGGGAACTTCCTTGTTACACAACCTCTTTATCTGTTGATACGGAATCTGGACTAGTTTTACCTCAAAACTCAAGTCTTCTCTAAACTCCACTGGAGGTGTCTCCGAAACATGAGATGGGTTTGGTATATACTTCTTAAGCATCGAGACATAAAACACATTATGGATCCTATCCAAATCTGATGGCAATTCCAACCGATATGTCATAGTCTTGACGCACGATCCAAGATACAGAAAGGTACGATATATCGAGGGTTTAGCTTCCTTCAGCTCTAAAATCAGATAATACCTTTCTATGGTGATATCTGAAGGAAAACCATATCACCAACTGTAAATTCTAATGGTTGTCGCCTCTTATCAGCATAACTCTTTTGATGATCTTGGGCGGCTTTCATTTTCTCCCGGATGACTTTTACTTTCTGAATGGTAATTTCTATCAATTTGACTCCTTCGACTTTGGCCATATCAACCTCATCCTAACATAAAGGTGTCTTACACTTTCTCCCATAAAGTCCTTCATATGGTGGCATACTGACACTTGTTTGATAACTATTGATATAAGCAAATTCTATCAAAGACAAGTGTCGGTCCTATATTCCTTGGAACTCTATCACACATGTTCTCAGCATGTCCTCCAGTGTCTGAATGGTTCTCTCTAATTGACCATCAGTCTGGGGGTGAAAGGCAGTATTAAACTTCAATTTAGTCCCCAAATATTCCTCAAATTTTAACCAAAATTGGAAGGTGAATCTCAGATCCTTATCCGATATTATAGAAACTAGCACCCTAGGTAGCTTCACAATCTCATCGTTATGCAACTTTGCCAACCTCTCCAACGAATAAGTTCTGTGGATAGGCAGAAAATAAGCAGATTTTGTCAATCTATCCACTATAACCCAAATAGCATCATGACACTTCGTTGCACAAGGTATTCCAACTACAAAATCCATTGTCACGTACTCCCACTTCCATTATAGAATAGGCAAAGATTATAACATACCTGCTGGCTTTTGATGCTCTGCTTTTATCTATTGATAGGGAAGGCATCTAGTGACAAATTTTGCTATCTCTCTCTTTATCCCTGGCCACCAATAGCTCTCTCTAAGAGTTTGATACATCTTGGTGCTACCAGGATGTATAACATAAGCCAAACTATGAGCTTCTTCCAAGATAGCTGACTTGAGACCTTGGTCATCTGGTAGACAGACTCTATCTCTGAAGACTGACAACCCATCTTCTCTCAGTTGAAACCCCTCATCCTCTTTAGATTGTAATTTCTCTTGAATGAACTTTAACTCGGGATCACCTGCCTTTGGTCTCCTGATCTCATCAAATAGTGTTGGTTGAACTTCAAATTGTGCTAGCAGTGTTCTGTCATCCTCAACTACTAAGAGTCTAACCTTAAGGCTCCGTATACTTATAAAATAAGTTATATATGGATTTTACTTGACAGTCACTACTGAACAGGACTTACGACTTAGTGCATCGACTACTACATTTATTTTTCTCGGGTGATAGTCAATCACTAAGTCATAATCCTTCATCATCTCCTTTGTCTGAGGTTTAGCTCCTTTTGTGTCATTAGGTACTTCAAACTCTTGTGGTCGGTGTATATATGACAAATCTCCCCATAAAAATATTGTCTCCAATTCTTAAATACAAACACCACCATTGCGAGCTCCAAATCATAAGTAGGATAATTTAGCTCGTGCTTCTTCAGCTGTTTAGAAGCATATGCGATCATTTGCCCAGCCTGCATAAGTACACAACCAAGTCCTTGATGACTGGCATCACTGTATACCTTATACCCAACCCCCTGGGTAGGTAGAGCAAGCCTTGATGTAGAAGTTAATCATCTTTTCAGTTCCTGAAAACTTGCCTCGCATTTGTCATTCCACTGATTTTTTACCCCCTTTCGGGTAAGCCTCAACAAAGGGGCTGCAAGTACTAAGAAACCCTCAATAAATCTCCTATAATAACTAGCTAACCCCAGAAAGATGTGAACTTCTGTCACATTCTTGGGCTGTCCCCACTCAAGTATAGCTTCCACTTTTTCTTAGTCTACAAAAATA
>JANIIA010000002.1:29170828-29185737 GCA_027478495.1 Erythroxylum alaternifolium
TAATTTGAAATGGGCCCAAGTGGCTAATAAAAGTTACTGTTGATTTCATTTTCTGTATCAAATGATTATAAAACAAAATGGAACGTTTTGGTCAATGATTTTCTATACTTTCTATTTATGGTTTTTTTTTAAATTATATCGACTGTTTGATTGTTAGTGATGTGGCACACCACCCTCGCGGGGCATGGACTCGGATATCACGGTCGATATCGGGTTCAGGTCCAGCGGGAGTGGGGTGTTACAGTTTTAGTATGTTTTTAGTTGTTAATTAATTGATTCATGCATGTTTAGGTTTTAAATTGTCTTATTTGGTTAGATATTTGAATTTTGAGTGTTATATGGGTTAGAGCATGCTAGTGAGCTTTAATTTTGTATTTTTGAGGTGCCTTAATATGTTTGTTGGTGTTTGAGATCAGATATCAAAGAACATAGGAGATTCAAAGGAAGTTTGGAGGAAAACCCAAGGCTACGATTGTGGCCTATGGGCCACGATCATGAGAAAACCTTTCTGGGGGGGCCACAATCGTGACAGAGACCAAATCAGCTTGCCACGATAGACTGTCTCCTAAACTCAACTTTTAGAGGATATTTCAAACTTTGGGGTCCTGTTAAAACCTAGTCTTTACCTTAAATGGAAAAAATTATAAAGAGAAGAGAAGAAACCCTAGAAAGAGAGCCTCCATTTGCTACATTGAGAAAGATTCAAGGAAGGAGAAGAAGAAGATGAGAGAAGAGAAGAGAGGAGGATGGAAGAAGAAGGGCTGCTGTTGCTATTGTTTTCCCATACTATCTCGACCCCTTCCAAGTGACCCTTCATTTCATCTTTGTTATTCTTTCTTTTGAATGTATCACATAGATTTGATAGTGATGGATTTAGGTTTGATGATGATTTCTAAACTCCTTTAGGGATTTATTCTTGAGTCAATGTTAATATGATTTTTTTTATGTTAATACATTGGATATTGTGATTATTTGCTGTATTTGCATGCTTCGGTAACAAATCGAGAGAGTGAATTGATAACAAAATGATTAGATTGGGTAATGATAGTTAGACAATCTAATAAATCACACAAATAATCAAATCGGTAATTTATACAAAGAGAGATCTCATGTAATGACCCGATAGTCTATTAGAGGGCTTAAGATCTAATTAGATGTGTGGGCTTTTTGGTTAATTGAAAGATTTTCAATTTTACAATTCAATTAGGGTTTATGATTTAGGATGTAATGATTATAACTTGAGAGAGAGTAATCAACCCTTTAGAAATTTATGATCGATACCAAATTAACTCAAAAGAATCATGTTAGCATTTAATGATAGGATAAATCCCCCATCTCATAATCTACTAATCTTCCTTTGTTTGATTTTTGATTGTTCATTGGTGGTGCTCCATTTTGATTTCTTTGTGTTAATTTTACAATTTCATTTTCAATCAATCCATATTCACTTATTTACTTTTTTGTTTAGTTTTTCTTTTCATTTTAATTATCCTTTAGGTCTTAGACAACTTAGAATTTGATTAGTTCACCAACTTCTTGAGGGATCGATACGTCATATACTACACTCACAACCAGTCCACTTGCGACATATTGAGGATAAGAAATTGTAAAACTTACCCACTCAATCAAGTTTTTGGTGCTATTGTAGGAGAGTTAGTATGATTAGTTTAATTGTTTTAGTTTAAGGAGATTTTCCTACTTTTGTGTCCGTGCAATTGTATGAACACAAAATTTACTAAGAGTTCGAGTCGGATAGCCCAAACTTTAGAACTTGACATCGCCTGGTTAGAGTGAGTAATCTGAAGAGCCAGACATAAAGAAGAAGAAAATACCAAAGCAACCATGGCTGAGTAATTTCATCAAGAGTTCAGTAAGGAGGAAACCAAGGGAACCAACCGTAAACCCTCATGGATTTCATAAGACTAAGGTTTAACGCGACCAATCAAGGTGTCACTAGTCCACCTATTCAAGTAACTTCGTTTGAAATAAAACCAGCTCTATTAAACATGCTGCAAACAAATGTTCAATTTTACGTGCTTACTAATGAGGATCCTAATGTTCATATAGTCAATTTCTTCGAAATATATGATACTTTCTGATATCATGGGATGTCGGAAGATGTCGTTAAGATGAGACTCTTCCCTTTCACACTAAGGGATAGCTAAGACATGATATTACTCACTAAGTCCCGTGAATGTTACAACTTGGGAACAATTAGTGTGAGCGTTCTTAGATAAGTACTTCCCCCTCACAAAGACTACAAAGATAATCAAGAAAATCATAAACTTTCAACAAAGTGATGGGGAGTCACTTTAGACTTGGAAAGGTACAAAGATTTGCAAAGAAAGTGCCCTTATCATAACCTACCTAAGGAGTTCCTTTTACAAACTTTCTGTAATGAAGTGAATCCACATACTCAAGGCACCGTTGATGCAGCATCAAGAGGATCTTTGATAAGGAAGACGGTGGATGAAACGGAAGAGTTGTTAGAGGAATTGACTAGTACCAGTTATCTTTGGACAATGGATAGGAGTAGATGACATACGACCCTTTACAAGCAAAAAGGAGCTTTAGCTATTGATGCAATCACTGAAATGTAAGCTAAGATTGATAATTTAACCCGACAGCTAAATAATATTAAGCCTTTCAAACTAAAGAAGAGGAGTGATTATAGGAGCTATATGGGGTGTTAGTAAATAAAACATTATGAAACTTCATAATAGAGGATGAGCCTTAGAGCAACTGGTAAAGTTATTCCTTTGTGACAATAAGGTCACAGGTTCAAATCACAAAAACAGTCACTTTGTAAAAATACAAAGGGAAGACTGGGTACCTTATGACTCTCCCCAGACCCCTGCAATGTGTTGTGCACTAGGTACGTTAACTTTTAGACTTTAAGCTCACAATATCATTTAATATGAATACATTGATTTAAAATGCTAATATATAGTGTTCACGTGAATGACAAATTATAAATTAATTATAATATATTCAAGTATTTAGTAAGCTAAAAATTACATAAAAAATATAAACTTTATCTTTATATTATCACTCACAACTCAAAAGTCATATCTTAGAATTATATATTGATGGAAATAAAAAGGTTAAAGGATAAGAAATACACCGAAGGCTTAAAAGAAATTTATAAATACATGAAGTAAACGTTAACTTTAAAAGTTAACATCAAATTTAGGGCCTGAAAAGTTAACTTCCTTTCTTAACAATACTACCGCTACCCAAGAAAAAGAGATTGTTGCTTCCACTTATCTAACCGCCGTTAATTACGATCTTCTTCCTTATTCTTCTTTTAAAACAAATAACATAGAGATGGACATTGGATTAATAAAATAATTGTTATTTTATTACAAATTTAAGCTTAAAAAGAAAATGATGGTAGTTCTCACCTTCAGCCTCTAACAATTACATGACCATCTTATTAAAAGACGGAGTGGCGCATAAAAAGAAAATTGTAAAGATTAAGGGAATAAATTATTTCTTTTTATTATAATGAACATATTTGGTTTTGTTTTTTATTATAATTAACACATTTACTCTTTTTTATCATAATTTACATATTTATTCTACGGATATTAATATTATCTATATGTTTATATTATTTTGGAAAAGTGAATAAAGCATCTCGCATTTCTTCGATGTCATACAATGGACTGTAGATTTGACTTTGGGTAGATGGTCCTGTTCTTTTTAAATAATTTCCATACCAAAAATAGTGGTAACTTTCCTAGTCACCATCAAAAGAAAGTCAATGAAGGACGAGATCCGAGCGCGTGGAGAATTAGCTAGGGACGGACTTGGTTGAGTGTTGGGCAAGTCGGGCGGCCCCCCCCTAATCCTAAAAAAGGACAACTTAGCTCCCGGTTTTTAGGAAGTGTTAGTTCTTCGGTGCCAGATTCTGGTCAAATCCGTTGAATGGTTTCTGGTTTTTAGTTTATTAACCACAACTTTCAAGTTTAAGCCGGGCGTCAACTTTTATCAGTTGATGAATTACATTCTGACATAATTAATATTTGTTTATAAAGTGGGGAATCGAGATTCGAGAGTCGTATCAATCACATAGAAGGACCAAAATAACTGAACTCCGTTCATTCAAGTTGGTGTAAAATCATAAATTAAATGTCCGATGATTAAAAAAGGGTAAGAAAAACTCCGTAAGATCAATTACGAGTATGGGGGGAAGGCTACGAGTTTAATTTTAATGTAGGTGGGACGAAGTCGTTTGATTTTTTTTACCGTTGCAACATTCAGCGACGTAAATGAGATTCATCGTAAAATGTCAAACCTTTAGCTACAATATATGATAACCGTCGCCAATACATTGGAAAAACTCAAAAATGATGTAGTTATATTATTTTGATCTCCCACATTTTGCGATAAAACTAGGATTCGTCACAAAATGCTATGCTTTGGCTACGCAAAACCTATAGCGTCGCAAAATATACAACATTTTTCTACCAAGCTATTAAGTCGTCGCAAATATTATTTCATTTACCTTTTCTGACGATGGCAGTTTTCGTCGCCTAAAAGTATAATTTTGCTATGAATTTTAGAAAATGTTGCCAAAATGCTATGCTTTGGCTACGCAAAACCTATAGCGTCACAAAATATACAACATTTTTCTACCAAGCTGTTAAGTCTTCGCAAAAATTATTTCATTTACCTTTTCTAACGATGGCAGTTTTCGTCACCTAAAAGTATAATTTTGCTATGAATTTTAGAAAATGTTGCCAAAACCTAAGCATTGTCTTCACTTCTTTCATTTTCTTAATTGATTAATATATATGAGTTTTTCCTATTACCAATAACAAAATGAAAAATAAATCTTCTCACCTATATATGCAATTATTCTTCATTTGCTTAATTACAATTTGTTCGATTTTTTTTGGGTTTGTTTTTGAATGTGTGAATGATATCGAATAGTAATTGTCAATGTTTATTCTTCAATTTATTGAGTTGTTTGCATGGATTCAACCATTCATTCATTATATTCCCTTTCTTCACCATCATTAACACATTTCAACACAAACCTAACAATATAGTTGTTCAATCCATGCAAACAACTCAAGAAATTGAAGAATAAACATCGACAATTACTATTCGATATCATTCACACATTCAAAAAGAAACCCAAAAAATCGAAGAAAAAGTTTTACACGGATTGTGGAACAAATTGATTAAGCAAATTGGGTTGCGCATGGACACGGATTACTAATTGTAACAATTATATTACAATGTCTTCTTCAATTATTATTATTTATTTTGATTAATTACAATAATTAGAATGTTTAATTTTTTCAAATAATTTTTTTGAAATTATACTAATGAAAATGTTTAATTGTCTTAAAATTGTAAGTCAATTTTATTTTATTTGAACGGTCAACAATTTAATTCCAAATAGTTTTCAAATGAATAATTTAATTTTTAATTCAAATTATGTTTTATTTGAAATAGAAAATAAATTTATTAAAAATTATTTATGAACATGCGGGCTTTAGCGACGAACCATGTATTAGTCGCTACGTTTGACAATTGTCAACCAAATAGAATAAATCATAGCAAAAACTTTAATACTGCTTGTAAACGACATCGTTTACCTAAAATAGAAAAATGACATCATTTTGTATTAGGTTTTCAAAGACAAAAATATAAAAGCCTACTCTATTCTCGTTCAAGCCGTAAACACTAATCGAAAATCCTCTCATAGATAACTTGTTTGGGTTTTGTGTTCTGCTCGTCACCGTCGAAGAATAATTATTTACTGAATCAATATCATTCTTATGTTCTATTGTGAGTTATTGTGATTATTCACTAAAACCCTTTAGGTTTTTATTGTGAGTTCTTAATTATGCATTTGATGTATAAGTTGTGTTTATGGTTGTGTTTTGAAGATGATTTACCATCTATCTTTTTTATTTCTTTATGTATGTCTTCCCATCGATGTTTAACGCTTAATCTCATTAAAGCTTTGTATTTCCATTGATGAAATTGTTTCAAGAGTATTTTACTTTTGTTCATTTCCATTAATAGTAATATAGAGACATATAGATAATACTATATTTCTGTACATCAAGAATATAGTCATGTCTATTCTACTCTAAATTCTAAATTTTGCATTTGATACAAATTAAACAATAAATTTCTGAAATTTTAGTAAGGAGTTAAACATATCATCATTTTATTCTAAATCAACTTTGTGCAGAATTTACCTCTTAACATTATTAATCAAGGAATGTCGACATGGAGACTAGTTCCGGATGACCCTAATTCATTCCATTAGGAGGAATGTGAAAAAATTGTCTCTACTGAGAAAACCAACATTGCAGAAAAAATCTCCACTTCATATACTAATCATCATTTGCCTTCCATGGCCGATCTTCTGCTTCAAAGTGTTTAATATCATCAGAACAACGTCACTTTCCTTATTATGTACACCTCATTTCTTTTTATGAAGCTATCATATATATTCACATTTAATGATTTATACTACATGTTGTTTTAAGCTTCCTTGAGTCTCGAAGATGACATGTATGGCCATGGAGGTGAGAGTGATGTCACAGTCCGTAAAGGATTAGGGAAATTGGTTGTTTTGGAAATTTTGTCAATTCCACATACTTTGTCTGCTCATTCACGTATGCATGTCACTCCAATTTTAGTTCATTTAACAGTTTACTAATATGACAATATCTAAGTTCTATGCTGATTTTGTTTTCGGTACTAAATCTAGCGACTCATTCATTTTATCCTCTACAAGTTTAGCTATAGTGGAAAAGTTGTTGCAAGAGGGTGTGAAAAACCCTACATTTGAGGAAACAACTGTTACTGTTCCAATTGGCACGTTCGAACATGTAAGGACCCTTCTAGGGAATCCAAACATCGGAGACTCGTTTACCTTTACCAACTCTCATGCTACTTGGAATCCAAATAAATAATTATATCATTGTCATTTAGCGAGTCAATCAACTAAACTCAGCTTTAAAGTTTATTTATTGTTGTATTTGTAATAATTTGTCAAACAACATAACTACTACTTAAGGGTCAAGTTACGTACTATTAAATGTGGACTGTTATTGTTCTAATTCAATGACTGTATAAATTAGGTAACTTCTAATTCAAAGTTCGTACTACTCCATATATCATATTATTATATTGATAAAATTATTTAAAATTTTTATAACTAATTTTTAGTAAATACTAATGATTAATTAATACTACTATCTAACACTTAAAATTATGTTGTGAGTTTTTTTAATAATACGTTGTAAACATTAAAAACAAATCTCCAATAAAACAGATCTTAACTATGAAAGATTATAAAAATGTTAGTTTAATAATTTATAAAAATGTCAACCATTTGGTGACAAATGTATACATTCAATGATGATTTTAGAATGCGTCACTGAATGTGCACCAGTTAGCAACGATTTCACCATTTAGTGACAATTTCTAGAAATCGTTACTGAATGCTTAACATTTAGTGACGATGATAAAAAATAGTCACTGAATGTTTAACCTTTTACGACCAAATGAAACTTTCGTCACCAAATATTGCCCTTTTGGTCACGCTTTGGAATATCGTCACCAAATATAAAACCTTTGGTGACGATTTTTCATATTCGTCACCAAATATTTGATAAGTTATGGTGAAGTTTTCTAAAATCATCGTCATAAGATTATTTAGTGATGAATATCTGACATCGTCACCCATTGTGTATCATTTAGTAACGATTTTTCTTAATTGTCACTAAATATTCAACATTTGGCAACGATTTCCTGTATCCATCGCTAAAGGTTTTACCTTTTGAGACTCTTTTTGTTTTTGTCGCTAAATGGTTAATTTTAGTGACGAATTCCTTTAATCGTCGTAATATGTTATCTTTTGGCGACGAATTTCGTTTCGTCACAAAATAAAACATCATGAAACGGTATGTTTGTTGTAGTGAGTCTAATGCTCCATTTGAGTTAACCAACAGGAGCTAACGGAGCTAGCAGCGAGACTAGAGGCTTGTGACAAATAGATATATGAGGTTATGATGTAGATGGTAAGACAATTTAGGATTCTTACACCACTTCCACCATCTATATTGACTACATCATCTTTGACTCCACAACCACATAATGTCTAGAGACTCAATGATCCTCTAATGACCGACATACTAAAATTATTGATGAACTGAGAGAGAACAAGGTAGTTTAGGATGCCAAATTAGGGTCACTTTGTTTTTTTATATTGTGTATTTTTATTACTTTAATTCATTATCTTATTTTGTTTTATTTGTTACTTTTATTAAAATGTTATTATATTTCATTAGTATTTATTTATTTATTTATATTTTCCTTTTTCATTTTATCCCCTTTTGTTTCTTTTTTTTTTGTAAGAATGATTGTAACGAATATTGGATGAAAACTGTAAAGAGTTCATAAATTATATAAAATATTATTTGGGAAGTAACAAATCATCATTTCTTTCTCACTTTGTATTCTTTGATATTATATTTTTGGGCTTTTATATACAACTCTAAATGTGGGGAAGGGATGAATGAAAATTTCAAAGAAATTTTTCAAAATTTTTAAGCTTATTATATTCTTTATTGTTTATTCTTATTAATTATCTATCCAGTTTAGTTAAAAGATGTCTGAAACACTTTAATTTGTTATTTATTATTGAATATAATTAGTATACAAAAGGATGAAAGCTCAATTAGACTTGCTTATATAAGCCACATTTTGAGTAGTCATTGAGATGGTTAATTTGAATGAAAATTACATATTATTTATATACATTAGGCCTAATTGTGAGCTTTTGAGCCTAAGTGCAAATATATCATTAGTATGCTCTATTATTCTTTGTTGTGTGTTATCATGCATTAGTGGATGATTCTAGAACTCGCTCTTATTATTCATTTTGAAACCATATTGTTAAACTAGAGGCATTAGAATAATAAAGGCACTTAGATTTAACCTTTTATTTAAGCCTATTTTCATTGATTATTATCCAACATATTTTATCCCTTAGGAGTGACCACTTTTGAGACTTCGCCTTTTCTTAATTGATTATAGCTATATGGATAACCTTTGTCCTAATTTTATTGAAAACCTTTCATGGATATTTGAACCTTGAAGGATTTGCATTCACTTGATTGCTTGAAATTTCGATTATTGATGAATTTTAAAGAGAACGACACATATTCCTATGATTATTAGTACATGGTGATTATTACATTTGTTTATTCTTGAGTTTTTTTGTTGTTGTTATAATTTTATATTATGCCCAGAGTTGCTTAAAGTTCATGTTGAAAATTGTTTATTGCAAGCATATCAATTAAAAAAAAGAAGAAAGAGAAAAGATAAGAAAGAGAGTGAGAATATTTATTTTTATGCCAATAAATTTTTTCTTGAAGGACTTATGCTTAACCAAGTTTTATATAATCTTGTTTATATAAATTTCTTTTAACATTATTATTGTTTTATTATCCCTTCCATTCATTTACTTAAGCCTCATTACACCTCAATTAAAAAACCGTTTGATTTTTGTTTCTAGTTTACTTACTAATGGTGAAGATGCTATTTTATTGTAAGTTTATGGTTAAGAATCCTCCTATGTATTGATTTGGGGGTTTGTTATATTTTCCCCTTAAATGCTTTGAGTGAATCATTTGTAAGGGTGAGTATTTTTATGCTTTTGATTTCAAAAAGATTATCAATTTGATTGCTATTAATAATGGCTTATCAAAGTTTGTTCTAGGATAACTTGAGTCCAATTATATGTTGATTTGATTCATATGATATAATAATTTAATGGGTTAAGGTTAAAAATGGATGGATGTTTTTTATTTGAATGATTTTGATTATGATTTGCTTGAAGACAAACAGAAGCTTAAGTTTGGGATGTTTAATAAAGCATGTTTTTATTCACATAGTTAGGTGCAATTTTCTTAATTGTTTGAGAGCTTTTATTTTTTAATACTTTTTATTAAAGTATTATTAGGTCTCAATTGCCTTTATGGATCAAAACAAAAAGAATTAGCATAAAATTGGGACATAAAGTAGAAGAACTAGAGCTATTTTAGAGGGACACGACCATGTTGATGAAGGACATACCCGTGTAAGTCATGTACACGGCTATGTGGAGTGTGTAAATCTATGTGAGTCCGTATAGCTTCAAAGATATTGTTTCATCTATGTAGTGGAAATGCCTGTATCCACTACCTGTGTAAGCTTCTAGGAACATGTCTATGCACATTTTTTAAAGGGGATTGAGGGATATGGTCATACATACAGTCATATGGCTAACCATATACACTCCGAAAACCTTAATTTCACAACAGAAAAGGAAATTATTATAGGAATTGAAATTAGAGTCAGAGTCTGTAAGATAAAGTAGTAATTTTGAAACAATTATGATCCTGAAGACAGTAGAAGCATGAGATTGACCAGAGATCTGATATAGAGCATTCTTCCATAAAAGTTTTAGTAAATCGTATTAGAAACAAAGGGTTATAGATTGGATTCTCTTCTTTTTAGTTCTTCTTTTAAACTTTTGATTTTGTTTTCTATGTTTATGAACTAAATTTGTCTAGTGCCTAGGTAGGATGAACTTTAGAATGGACCTTATGATTTGATTCTTTATTTAATACAATTTGATTATTGATTCATTGAAATTCAATTATTTGTTTTAATTAATCCTTCAATTAATGTATCTAAGATATTTATTCATGTATGATTCATGTTATTGAGATTAAGCATTCCTTTTGTATGAATCGATCTACTATAATTGAAAAAATTTGCATATAAATATAGTGCTAGGTCAACATAAATCCATTAAATCAAGGTTAAACTTAATAGTAAAATTCACGTATCAATTAATGCAATCTTAGGGGTTTTCATTCGAAAGAGAATTCAGTTAATCAACTAAGGATTAGGTGTTAATAGTATGGAACAAAGATATTAACATAAGATTGGAATTTCCATGATTTAATAATCTTAATTAAATTATATAACAAAGGGTTAATTGCTTAAAAATTCTGAAGGGGATTCATTACCTAGGTGTTGTTTATTTGATTTAATCAATTCTCTTATGATATATGTTCTTAGTTATTCTTTGTGTTGAGGTTTTAATCTAGTTTTAATTGTTTTAATTAAATCACCATCTTAGTTTTTTAGTTAGATAATAGAAAAGAGATAATTATTGGTAATTGTAGTCTTAGTGGGATCAACACTTGATAATAACAATCACTATATTATAGTTCTATATACTTATGCTAGCAATATTCACTTGTAAAATATCATTTGTATAAAACTTAGCATAAATATTCATTTCATGATCAAACGAAAATCATTTGCATAAACTAAATTTAAAGAACACTCACATTTGATCAATTCTTTTACAAGAATTAAGTCATATAAAACAATTAAAACACACTCACATGTTATCAATTTTTTTTAAAGAATTTAGTCATATAAAACAAATAAAATACACTCGTATGTCATCAATTCTTTTGTAAACTTATCGTCAAGCACACTCACGCATTTGGTGCCTCTCCTTTACCTACACAAAATGCATTTCACTTAGGCATTTATTTCCAAATTAGGAAGTATGGCATTAAAACTATATATTCGGTTTAACTGAATTCAAGATTTATATCTAATCGTGTAACACGCATGTTAATCATATTTCTGCTTACTTCCATAAACTAAACTATTGGTCACCATTTCCAATTCTAACTTCAAAAGTCACTTAAAATCATATTTTTACCCATTCTAACTTATCAATTTCTTCAAAACACTATCTCACTCAATATAATTCACCATATCATGATGATGTATGATGAGTCACAGATATAGCCTATGTCCAGAAGCTATACCTCCACTTGTTCCTTACTTTTCACATAGCAAACGTTCAAATTAGGCTTTGAGGTCTCTAGAAAATCGTTCCCCTATGTCTTTAGTTTTCATATCATAAAAAATTAGACGGTTTGAATTTCTAAGTCAAGAAACATGCACAAGACATTACAAGCTACTTTAACACAAGGGCAGCATCAAATCACCATTTTTAATCTCAAATTACAATATGATTCAACTAAAACTAGTGTAACATCCCATTCTCATACTAAGGTTTAGAGCCCGAGAATACCGTATATGAGCAATATTATTGAGAGATTAGAAAAATACATTTCATACTCATGCATAATAATAGTATACACACACGTGAATTTGATAATTGCACATATTACAATAATTTGTTCATGCACTCATTTGACATTTTTCAGGTATAAATGATTGTTTTAATGTGATTATAATGCGAATTATGGACTATGTGTTTTGAAAATTAACTTGGTGCATTTAATTAGTGATTTAGAATTTTTGGTGAAATTTGAGAATTTTTTGGAATTTTGGAAATTTTTGGAGTAGGAATAACACCAAGTGACAGAACAATTGATTAATAGCAATAGAAATATGTGTCAAATCATAGTAGAAATTTTTATGAATGACATTGGGATTTAATCACATATGTCATTGAAAATTGGGAGTCAACTGGATTAAAAATTAGATTACAAATGGACTAGTTATTAAAAGGACTAAGGAGAGACCATAGAAAAAGTGACATGTGGCAAGTGACAAGTGTCACTTGCCACACCACTTGTTAACCCATGATTTATCTCATGGAAAGACCAATTATTTTAGTGTTACTTCCTTTCATTTTCGTTGCTTTCTTCTCCATCTCTTATTTTCTCTTCTCTTCTTCATTTCCATGACACTTACCCAACTCCATCAAAGTTAAACCTTCTTCTCATTTTTCACTTGCTACTTCTATTTTGTTATCTTCTTCAATTTGTCACTAAAAGACCCATTCTATTCCACCTAAAATGTTGATGATAATGAATCATAGAGAAGCTAGGGTTTAATGGTGATTGAATAAACTTTGAGCTAATCAAGTAAGTGTATTATTATTGATCTTTATAGCTTTATTAATGAAGCATATAGGATGATAGTTAGGGTTGAAAGATCATAAAATGGTGATGAAAATATTTGGGAATGTGACTGATGAAATGAACACCTTAATGTCTTTTTTTTGTATATTTGATGATTAATGATTCATAAATTGATGTAGAGGTGATTTAAAGTTATAATGAGTTCTAAAATGGGGTTGAAAGAAGTGCAAAAAATTGATTTATGAATGAATGTTATATGTTTTATTTTCGGGTTAATGATCAAACATAGATCATGAATTGTTGTGTATGATATTGAGTTGAAATGGAAGTGGAAATGAAGAGGAAATAATGAGGACATAAGCTATGAATGATAGACTAAGTAAAAGAGATGAACTATGATGAAAATGAAGTTAAATGTGTGCTGGAATATGTTAGATAAAGTGCTTTCACTAAACATACATCTATATTTTGGACATATATTGATGTTTAGATATCCAAATGGGACTATTTTTAAGTAAGATTAAACTAGAGACATATGGCTACATTTTTCATGAAGGAATTGAGTTTGAATTTTGTCCCTAAGGATCTTGAATTTTGGCTTGAAGTTTTGTCTTTGTTTCTGAACAATATATAGTAAATTATGTATAACTTTCAGAATACTGAACCAAATTGTATGAACTTAGATTCCTTAGAAATTTAAGACATATAGGAACAATTATTTAGAAGTAGGTATCGCTAAAAAAACCTCATTTTCTAGGTCATAATGGTCATACAAAACTGACCTGAAAAATAGAGTTGGAAAAGTGGGGAATTTGGAAGGATTTCGCTGGGAAAGTTTCTGCCAACAAATCCCATAATGGGAATTGGTTAAACATGACATATGTTTTTTTTGTGGATTGAAGTTGCAATTGGTTAGGGACTTTCATGTGATGCTTCTAGGCTTGAATGAAGCTTAAAATGAGCTTAGTATGATGCTTGGACAAGTAATTAAATGAGTGATATGGTTAAGGTGATGATTGGGGATAGAACTTAAGGATGAATTGTTATGTATTGAGTGTTTAAATCTAAAAGTTTGAGACGATATGAGAATGAAAGTGAACCTATAATGGCTAAGGTGATTCAATTAAGATGAATAATGAGTATTAAGTAAAGATGAATGATGAATTGGATGTTTTGTGATCTTGAATGCTTGTATAACCTTGAGGAATGATTGAATGATGAACTTAGAATAACTTTGTTCAAATGAAGTGTTATCCTAAGTTTAATTTAGACTTATGTAAGCTTTGGTTTCTGAATGATCTTAAGATGTGAATTAGGGAAAGATACCCGAAATAGTCAATATGAGCATGCATTATACATTACACATCTACATATGAATGTTTATGTGATTGTGTAATTAATAATGTGTGTGTAATATGTGTATTGCATAATGTTGATTTACAGGATAGAATGACAACATCCAATCGTTTCTGGATTATGGAAGCTAATGCTAATATAGAGCATACAGTGAGTCGACCTAGATGGTCTCACTTTCATTGTTTGTTTTATTTTAAATTTCTGTATTGAATTGCTACTGAATGTGAATGTGATTGATACAATTCTGGACATTAAAAGTCCGAGGAGTTTGATAAATGTGACAACATAGGAAGTGCTCATTGTATTTGAATTGGACTGAAATAAGTGATTCTCAACATTGTTGTTGAATGCCAGACATCGATCCGATGAATATATGTGAATATGAATGTAGAAAATTAAGCACTAGTGATTGTTTGAAAATATGTGAATGTAGCACATTTCATTTTGTGAATACATAAAAAATAAAGGCTGTTATGACTGGAGTAGCCACTGAAAAAGAGCTTAAAGCTCAGAAATTGAAAAAAAGAGCTTAAAGCTTAGAAATTAAAAAGGAGCTTAAACCTCAGAATGTGGTAAGAGCCTCTGGCTCACTATGTAAAATGAGCC
>JANIIA010000002.1:29199096-29210887 GCA_027478495.1 Erythroxylum alaternifolium
GTGGTGGGGGTTGGTGTGGGGGGCGTGGGTGGGTTTGTGTGGGGAAACTAAAGGGTCCAGAGATATATTCAATGATCAAAACTGCACATAAATGCAAATGAGTGGAGCCCAAGAAAGAACCCTAACCTTCATGAGGATAATATCCAGAAGCTCCGCTCCAGCTTTTGAATCACAAATCTCAGCTTGATGACTGTTAATCCGAATAATCTAAGATTAGAGCCCTTCAAAGTTTTGAAATTTGATAAAGGAAGAAAACAACAAAAGCAACCAAAATATATACCTCATGGGCCACCTTAAAGGCCTGATGGGATTGTTGGCTGGGATTCCAACTCGAAGAGGTTTAGGGCAAACAACCAGACCTTTTGGTTCTGAGATTGAGACCAAGCCTCTTGCGTCCTCAGAGGAGGTAATGGCATTCTGCTGAAGATTGAAGTGATTCATCTTTGAGCCTGTGTAATGATTCTTCAGAAGAACGCCTGTCAATAATTAGTCGAATTAAAAATAAGGAAAAAAATGCAAAGGTTTCACGATATTGAAGTTATTATAGCCATAAGTCTATATCATGTAATTCATCCACAAGATATTCCAAATCCTAACATAATTATCCAAAAAAAAAGGCTAAAAAATGTTAATCACCGTATTTTTATACCACCATAAAAATAAATACCAAAAGTTAGAGATTAGTTAAAATGATCCTTATATTCCATGTTCATGACATCAGCAACGAAACAACAGGGGTCACATCATTGACACAATCAACAACAGATCTGAACCACAAACCTTCAACAAGTTAAAAGAAACCCAGAATTTCCTATAATTATATATGCAAACCCACTTCTAAGCAAATCCTTACCAATCAGGAAACTCCTTCGACGAAAAACAAAGGAATAAATTTATTTCTATTTTCAGGTACAATCAAACTCGAACCAGAAAACAGCGAGTCAATTAATAGAAACAACTACCAGCAACTGTGGACGACGATTCAAAAGAAAAAAAAAGAAGACGCCAGCAACAAAACCCCCAAAAAAGGGGAGGAAAAACAACAACACAGGGGATACCCGAGACATACTAGATCTGATCTATATTAACATGGTAGAGAATAGATAAGCACGGACAGATCTGATTGCAAATAGCTTTAATTCGATACCCTAACTTCCACGTAGCTACGAATCCTTGTATTAGCATACATATATATACATAAAAGTACAAAATAGAAAAGAGAGAGAGAGAGGGACGCACCGGAAGAAGACCTCCTGAGAGAAGGGAAGCGAGCGACGACGGGGCTTGACACGAGCGGAAAAGAAAATAGGGCAGGTGATGACGGCTTTTATAGGATTAGGATTAAGCGGCAGTAGTTGTGAGTTGTGTGGACTTGGTAATAACCGTACTTAACGACGTCGTATTGTTAGAGTTTTAATTTTCGTAAAGAATAACAAATACTTCTACTTGATCTTTTGCGCTCGGTGATGTGCGTGTGCCCCGTAATATTCTGATAAATAAGTGAAAAGTCCATTTTCTTATATAAAGTAGTTTAACCTGCTTAAATATGATGTCATTATTTTATTTCTGAAAAAAGGAGCAATGAGCTTTGACGAATCACTATCAAAGCAAGAATGCTTGATTTGGACTTGGATTTACCCAACCGAACGGAACCTAGTCGAACAACAAGCTGTATCCCACACTCAACTCTTACTTACTTCATGCCTTTTTCTTCAATAATTTTATTTATTCTATTCGATTGGAGTGCCGCCAACTTTGACTTTTCAATGAAACAGATGTTGGGGTTGGGATGGATTGTGACTATTTTCCATGTGGAAGAGCGCGAGAGAGACAGTAAAAGCGATGATCATGCATATGCATAGCACAGCGATAATGGTGGGAGCCTGTCAATTAAGTGGGTCCCACGTTGGTCCTTTGCATCAGGGACGTCGATATTAAATTATGGACACCGAAAATAAATATACGTGTCCAGATGCTGATTTTTGTGAGAAAGTAAGCACGTGAGCGGTGAGCCACGTTTAAGGAATCGGATTAGTTGGCAATTCTCGCTCTGGATGGGTCAGGGCCGAGGCTCATAACACAAACTAAACTGGATTTGTTAGACACTACAAATCCAGCTTCCTTTATGATCTGATAATTTACAAACCAAATTTGTATGGACCCAAATATATCTTGGAATGCAGTTACTTAATTATCTTGAAAAAAATAAGTTATATTATTTAAAGTAAACTCATACATTTATTAATAAATAATCTGTAAAGTAAAAATACAATAAGATAGAGATAAGCCAATTTTATTCAATATTAAAAAAGAAAAACGTATTTTGATAGTTTTTTAGGTGGTGTCGTTGTCAACTAGACAACAATCATCTAGAAGTTGATTGAATTGTCAGATACTATACTAGTCCATTCTTTCTCTCTCTCTTTCCTTTTTCTATATCCATTTAAATCTTAAAAACGTTACGTAAGGAATAATAGTTTGAGGTAATACTGATTTCTTGCTTTTATCCTAAGCAAAATCAGATCTTGTGATGATTATTATTGCTTAGAAATAAAAACGAAAAAGGTCTCAATAATTTGCAGCCACAAATCAAAGGCAAAACCCTCATCGAACACGTCCAAATTCAATCCAACTGCGGAAGAGTAGAATCCGATGCAGTGGATGAGGAAGTTCAAACGCCGCCCCTTGTTGACGATTCTAAACAAAATAAAACATGACAACAATTGACTGTAATCAAAGATATTAACAAATTATAATATACTTAACAACCATAATCAAATAAAAGCAAACAGCCGAAACAACAGAACTCAGATCCACCTCCACAAATAATTAACAAAGTCAGATTTTATTTTATTTAAATAACAAATGACCGGAAATTTCTGCTCTCTCCGCCATTGCTTACGCAGTCAAAGTTACTATCTCTCTCTACTTAGTTTAACATATCATTATTTCAAGTTTCTAGGGAAAAAAAAAGCATGCCATTTGCAGTTCCTTAACTATTATAGTACTGATTTTTTTCTTTACGTGGATTTGTTGGCTGCTGCTGGTGGGTAGCTGTTGTTTGGCTGCAGGGAAAAAGTAGGGAAAGGAGGGAAAAGAGCGGAATGGCAAGCAAGGAAAAGTTTGCAGGCATCGACCGTGAGTTGCGAAAGATTATCAATGCCAACATGGATGGGGTCTCTGCTAGACGACGCGCTCGGAACGCCTTTAAAGATGTGCAACTTGGGATTGATCATGTCCTCTTTAAGGTCGATGCTTTTCATTTTAATGATAGGGTTGATTATGAAGGGTCAGATCAAGGACGTCTGATTCTAATTTGGCTGTTGTCCGTCTCTCTCGTAATTTTTGCAGACCCCATGTGAAGGGCTGAAAATGAAGGAGGTAAAAGCTTTGACTTTTGTGTTCTTCGTTGTAACTACTAAGTGGGTGTCGGTAGCGGTTGTGAATTAATGAGCATGAAGTGACAGGCCAAGAGATCAATTGCAACTTTTAAATTCACATGGACTCTCCTAACAAAACTTAGTACTGATAATGTGTTTTTGGTTGACGGATCACAAGACCAAAAAATTTGGTTTACTGGATGAGGAGTATTAAGTCTTTCATTGGGAATAGAGAATGAATAGTACATGTCCATGTGGACGTAGCTGTAATGGCAAGGAGCAGGAATTCCGGACCCATTGTAGTAAAAACTTCGACTTGTGGGTCTCGGTGGTATTTAATTCGTTGTGGTTCGTGTGATGTGCGATAGTTGCTAACATTTGCATTCTCCCTTTCTCTTCCTCCCTCTCCCTCTCCCTCTCCCTTCCTTTACAAGGGGGCATTGTATTCACGAGGAAACGAATCACTCTTCGTTTTGCTGGGTGGCGCAATTTGTTACAATGAAACATAGCCATTTGCAGTATTGCATGCTTCTACCTCTATAGATTTCTAGATTAATCTATTTTTTGGTTCTCTGATCATATGGAACTTCAATGTGATTTTGGCTTCTCATGAATTTAAGTGGTGGCAGCATCATCTTTGAGCTTGTGTGTTTGATTCTACTTACTGGAATAGAACAAAAGGATTCGGTGTTATTCATTGTATTAGCACTTGATGTTTAATCGACAATATTTACTTTTAGCTTTGCAAAGTTGAGCAGTCTACTTTTGAGACACAGAGTATGATTTGACATTTTTTCCTTTCAGTCTTATGAAGTGAATTCTAGAGGATTGGAAATTTTCACAAAAAGTTGGCTTCCGGAGCTCTCTCCCCCAAAAGCCGTGGTGTGTTTTTGTCACGGTTATGGAGACACTTGCACTTTTTTCTTTGAAGGCATGTCGCTATTATCAAGCAGTAGTGTTCAATACGTAGCTCTATATCATGATTCCCAGAATAATTACCTATGGCCATTGTATGCAGGAGTGGCAAGGAAGTTGGCAACATCGGGATATGGAGTTTTTGCAATGGACTACCCAGGATTTGGTCTTTCAGAAGGTCTTCATTGCTTTATCCCCAGTTTTGAAAATCTTGTTGATGATGTTATCGAGCAGTTCTCGAAATTCAAAGGTTCGGTTGGTTGTTTTTTATCTTCAAAACTGCCCATAGTCGTATATGTTTTTATCGAGGCTGATTAAGTCTGTTTAATAACTTTGATTCAACGATTGAGCTTGTTTCTGTCTGCATTCAAACGTTTATTGGATGAAATTTAACCTCTAGCTCTCGAGAAATAAGATTTTGAAATGTTGGTTCCAGGGATGTACAGTTGCATGATGATATTTAAGGGGTAGCCAACATCAGGATGAAATTCGATGTTTTATTTAAATTGTTTTGTGCCACAATAAGTTTCATAGAGGCATTGTGGTGTGACTACTGACTACTGGTGTGCTAAGTGAAGTTCAACTTCTTGAGAACCGGTCTGGCCTCCAGCAAAAGCCATGAAGGATCTTAAGAGCGCCTTTTTGTGTGTTTTCACGTATACATTGTCTTTTCATTCCTGACCATGAATTTGAAGGGGTGGGGGTGAATATTTCAGGAAAATAAAGTCATGTGAAGAATGGTAAGGAAATGGGATGATGAAGTAACCCTTGGTATTGGGCTCAACTAAATAGTTTCTAGGTATTTGTTATCAATATGATGTACATAGCACTAGATTGGGTGACTTGAACCATTTTATGTTGCAGCCATTCATGAGATATCTTTGATGAGAGTATAAGAACAGGCAATAGCTTGTGATTCCAGCAGTGGGAACTCACAATATTCAGCCCACTAAAACATCAAGTGATGATGAAAGTGCTCAGAAAGAGAAAGTGATCCTGCACACCCCCTTCGTTCGATCATAATTTGAAGATCTGTGTGTAGCCAATGTGATAGATTATCTATGCTTGTTTTTGTTTTGGTTGAATATCATCCCAAGAATATGGTGCAAAGTTATATGATGAGTTCCTCTTTCATTTGAATGACAGGGAACCCTGAGTTTTGTTCTCTTCCAAGCTTCCTGTTTGGCGAGTCAATGGGTGGAGCTGTAGCTTTGAAGGCGCACTTAAAGCAGCCAAAAGCATGGAATGGCGCCATTCTTGTTGCACCTATGTGCAAAGTTTGTTTCTGGACTTTTTGCTGGTGCATCCTTCCTTTCTATCAACACTTCTTTCATGTTAAGTAAAATCATATTTTATAGATTGCAGATGACATGGTTCCACCCTGGGCTGTGAAACAATTCTTGATTGGTATAGCTAATTTTCTTCCAAAGCACAAGTTAGTCCCACAGAAGGATTTGGCTGAGGCAGCATTTAGGGATGTGAAGAATAGAGAATTGGTTTGTTTATTTATAACTGAATTACTATTTAAACAATGATTTTTGCATGTTCTGCATTGTCAGTATTAGTTGATATTTTACATGTTGGATGCTTAAACCCAGCCCAGATTACTAATCGACATAGAGCTCTATCAAACAGAAGATGTATCATGGAGGAGAAAATGTGTTTGATTGTTGTATTACTTGAAGAGATTTTGGCTACCTCTCTTTAACACTTGTATTTAGTCAACAAGCACTAACATCTAGCTTATGTTCAAAAATCTCATTCATTTCATAAATGTTTACTGGATAAAAACAAACTTAAGCAAACATGTATTTTTGGATTAGATTTTAAACAAGCTGTGGTGTATCAATTACTTTGTTGTTGACATTTTTTACTCTTCAATGTTTGTGACTTGAATTTGAACAATTTTCTGGATGCCAGACTGACCCCATAATTAAGATGAAAGATGTTGGTTTTGTTCATTCATCAACTGTGTTTTTCATTTCTTTCCGATTCTGAACTTTTATGTTGGCCTTTTTTGTGATCTTTTCCGTGAGGCTTTTGCTTACCAAAATGCAGGTAGCTTATAATGTTATTGCTTACAAGGATAAACCACGGTTGAAGACCGCTCTAGAATTGCTCAAAGTCACACAAGAGATAGAATCTCGATTGCAAGAAGTAATCTAGTTTCTGCACTATTTTCTTATCTTGTTATAGCTGTGGATACTGACCATTTGATCCTCTTTCGATTCAGATTTGTTGTTTCCCTTTTAGCTTCTTTTTATTTTCTCTAGTGATCTGCCATTGGTTGTGATCGGGAAAAGCCAGGAAATACATGAACAGATTCACAGTTGAGAGCACAAGGCTTACCCTTGGAATCGCTCAGTTATCTCAGTGGTGGGGGTTGAGAAAATTGGCCCAAATCTGTCATAGTTAAGGGTTAAAAAAGGAAGTTGCTAGAATATTGATAGGTTTAGCTGCAATAATCTTCACAGAATCGAGTCATATAATTGAATTTGTTGGAGGAACCTATAGTGTTATAGATGAAGGTTCTGCTGGAAGTCGGGCTTGTGGCATAGATGTCTAATAGCATTGAAGCCAAACCATTAAGGGAAAAAAAAAAGAAAAGAAAGATTCTTAACTGTGCTGAAGAAGCCATGTTAGTTTAACTACGTACAGGACCTGTCTTTTGACATTTCAGAAGCACTTCATCATACTCTGGCCGGTACAGTAATAATTTATTTACTAAAGGCATAATTCTATAGTTTTCTGATTCATGTAACAATTGCATTTCCTTGTGTTCCAAGTTTATTAACAAGATAGAATATCTGAAATTCGATTGGATAGTCATCTTCTAACATCTCAGAGATCCGTCTAGCTTATTCATACACAAAAGCTTCAGTTGATTGAGGAATTATATTGTGTTAAGAGGCTTGATGGCTCAAACTTATCACAAATTTGTGTGCAGATCTCTCTGCCGCTTTTGATTCTTCATGGAGAGGCTGATATCGTAACGGATCCTTCTGTCAGCAAGGCTTTGTATGAGAAAGCAAGTAGTTCAGACAAGACATTTAAACTTTATAAGGATTCTTATCATGCTCTACTCGAAGGTGAGCCGGAGGCAGTGATAACTCAAGTTTTAAATGATATCATTTCTTGGCTCGATGAGCACATCAGAAAAAGTGCAGGGTGAGCTTCTCTCGGCTAACTTAACTATTATTGGTCACGGTCCAAGTGGATAATTTATTACATTATTATAAATTGGTCTTATCTTTTCTGTAATAATGTATTAATTAAAGACGGCCGTATTAAAGGGTATTTCAAACATTCAATAAAAGTTTAGGGCTGATTTTTCAAGAAAGAAAAGTGCAACCACTTTTTGGGTGGAGGGGGCAAAAAAAAAAAAACCGAGTACAGCAGTTTTGGAAATGAGGAGAAAAGAAAAGAAAATCAGAATAGTTTTGGTGAAGTGCCTAAACGAGTTGTGAAATATGGTCTGATTGAATTAAAGTTTTATAGACATATTGAGGACTCATTCAACCAATTTCTGAACAGTTGAATTATGTTAGTGAGTTCTTTAAGACTATTTTCCGTTCAGTTTTTGATAGGCCTATGTATTAGGAGTTTTTCTTCCTTTCTTCTAAGTTTGGTTTCCACAGATCTGGGTGATGCCAATAATAATATTTGTAGAAATATGTTATTCTTAGTGTGTATTGTTATATTTGCTCCTAGTTTGTAAGTAGAGAAGATTCGGTGTAATTTTTTAATCAGTTATTAGTGGAGCTTGGTGAACTAAAAGGATTTTAGTCATCTCAGATGATGCTGGCACATGGAGTACCCCTCTTTGGCAAATCTGTGAAAATAATCAACGGTGAAGAGGGTTTTAGCAGATCTGTGAGATTATAAATAATCTAACTGACTTGAGATGGAGAATATGGGTGAGCGTCGCTGGAGAAGGAAATCACATCCTTGAAAGAAGGAGAAAGAAAATCGTCTGAAAGAGGAGTGAGTGAGAATCGTTTGAGAGACAAGGATGAGAGAGTAAAAATTGGCGGCAAACAATAAATGAAACTCTGATTGACAAAGATAAAAAAGAAAAGAGTCACAGGAAAATAGCACATTGACCGTCAAATGATGTGGACGGACGGGATAGATTTGGTGTTTGTCCATTCCATTCGTTCTTATTATAGTATACTTAATAAGTAATATTAATGAGTTTATTATTTTAGTAAGAAGCAATATATGAAGAAAATGTAGTCATAAACTCACGAAGATAGTTTATGAAGTTGATAAAGTAAAGTTAAAACTTTACAACTGGCAAAGAGAAGATCAAGTTAAGAAAAAAAGATCACGACTCATCATTTCATTGCATGAGTCTTCTCATTTATTAATAAGCATCAAAGCTTTTGGTTTTTTTTAAAAAAGCGTCTTGATCTTTTGGAGACATTTTGGAAGTTTAATAAGTATCAAAGCTTTTGATTTTTTTTAAAAAAAGCATCTTGATCTTTTGGAGACATTTTGGAAGTTTTATCATTACACTAAACAAATAAAAAAACATATTTTTAGGGAGATTAATTAACCAATATAGGTTATTAGTTAAGTAATATAAGTTAAACATGTAATCGGTAAGTTAACATATTTGTCAACCAATATAGTGATATCATTAACCAATACCCCTTAAAGGGCACGCCAGTTGACCAACATAGTTAAGTGGTCAACCAATGTTCAACAACTAGCAGATTTTGTGCATTAAATGTACATTGGTTAACCAATAAGAGAGTAGTCAATTAATATAAGTTAAACATTATAGGGACATTAATTGGTTGACTAACGTCCCTATAATGAATAAATTGATCGATCAATATATCTTAGTGGTCAATCAATGTCTTAATGACTACTAAATTTATACATTTAATGGACAATAATCAACCCATGATTTACAACTGACTAGTTTTTGAATCCAATTATTAGTAGAGATCTCAAAATCCTATGAATTCATGTTTTCTCATTAATTATTATATTCAAAGTATTTGTATTTCTTTTTAAAGTGTTTTCAATTATTTGGGCATTCAATGTCTCATTTTGAGTGAGTGAGTCTTTTTGATCTTATCAAAGTGATAAAGTAGGTTATTTTGAGTTGTAAACTTGCATTGGTATTTTTGTTTATTATATATGGGAGTGTTTAAAGTGGTATCAAAATTCCTCTTTCTCTTAGAGGAAGATTGTAAAATGGATCCTTTTTGTCAAGTAAAGATTATAAGTTATTCTTTGCCTTAAAAGAAGAGTTATAGAGGAAATTTAATAAGAGTCTTATGAGCAAATGTAAGTAAGGGTTGTTTGTCAGATAACTATAAATCAATTTATATCTCTCCTTCCTTACTCTTTTTACTTCATTGCTTAGGTGCATTATTGAAATTCATTATTTCATTATATATTTTTATTCTTTATAAATTATGATCGTTATCACACAGAAGTAATTTTTTGTTTAAAATTTATCAACATCCAATTTACTCCCTTCTTAGATATTATTAGGAACTAACAAGTGGTATTAGAGTGGCTCTATTAGGCTAGCATTTAAAAAAAAACTATAATAAAGATCATAATGACATAATTAGGCATATTTTTACCAAACTAAGAGGGACAAAATATTAGTATAATACCTTCTTTGATGGTAATGATAACCTCTATAGGAAAACTAGGATGAGATATTTTTTTAATGGCCAAAAGTGTACATATACGGAAAATAGTCTTAAATGGCTCCTTTAGACTTCCAAAAATTATAAATAACAAAAAGGTCACCAAACTAAAGGAAGAATGAGTACCTCAAGATAAGAGATTAAATTTTCTTAAATAGTAGGGTCGTACAAATTTTATTTTATGCATTAAGAAGAAATAAATTTAATAGATTCTCTATGTGTGAAATGAATTATGACATTTAACACAAAATAGAAAATACATATGAGGACACAAATTAAGTTAAAGAGTGTAAATTGAGCATTTTAACCCATTAATATGAACCTTTTCAAATTAAGCGTAATAAAAGCATTTCTAGCATGTACACAAGGATCATTGATATTATTAATACTCTTAAAGGTCTTGGAAAGACCTATACTAATTTTAAAATTGAAAGAAAGTTGTTTAGGTATCATTTATGAGGATATCGGAAGCAAAAGTAACGACTATACAATAAATCAAGGATTTAACAACACTAACATTGGAAGGATTCATTGGATCTTTTCTCACATATGAAATGAGACTTCAAAAGTTGCAAGAAGAAATCATACTTTCGAAGAAAAATGACTTAGCGTTCAAAATTTCAGGAGAAAAATCAAGTTAAGAAGGGACATTTAGTGAAAGTAATGATCTTACCTTTAACACTAACAAATTTAAGAAGTTTTTGAAGAAAGAGAGTTTATCTAAAATAAAGGATTTCAAAGAAGGTAAAGGTGATTCAAAATGTAAATCCTCTAACATTATTTGTTCTGAATGTAGAAGACTAGGTCACATAGAGTCATAATGTCCTTTAGTCAAGGATAATGACAAGTATGAAAGAAACAATTAAAAGGAGAAAAAGGAACAAAATAAGAAGAAAACGCTTAAAGTCTTAACTTGGAATGACATGAGTGAATCAAAAAATGAGCATTCGAAAGGAGAGATATCTCATATGTGCTTTAAGGCTAAAGAAGATAATGAGGTAACATTAAACTCTAATTCATATGAATAGTGATTTGAAATATGATGAACTAATCAAAAGTTTAAAAATTATAAGTAAGAAAATGAAGAGATTATTTTTCAAATTCAAGGAAGTTAAAAAATAGTTGGATGCATACATGAATTAGAATTAAAAAAATAAAAGTTGAATTGTATAATATTAAAGCATAAAAAAATGTGATCACTAATGATAGTCGTATATTAGATGCATTACAAAATGAAAATGAGACATTGAAAAGATTATTATTCTTAAGGATTCATTATCCAAATTGACTAAAGAGGGTAAAAAAACTAAAAAACATGCTAAGAGTTCAAAAGGATCTAACAATAGGCATCAAATTGGTTATACTTATAGGAGCGCATCCAATACTAAGATTACATTTGTTAAGAAAAAATAGTTACATAGTGAAGAAATATTGCCTAAGATAACAAATGAGTATAGAGCATAACATCTAAGTATACGCCTAAATCATATATACATGCATTATAAACTAGGGCTCATCATAAAATTAAGTCTTATGCTTTCATATATGACTTATAATCTAAGCTTATAACTCTACAATCTAAAGGAAAGAATAGGCATGACTTCTTTGATAACATTTAAACCTTCTCAAATCCTTTTAGGTCTTAAAAAGGTACACATGAAGCTTTTATTCATAGTTAGGCATCATGCATATAATCACGGTAGGAATTTTTACTATTATAAAAGAACATTCAACACCTTTAATAAATGTAACACCCCATTCCCGCTGAACCCGAACCCGATATCGACAGTGATACCCGGATCCGTGCCCCGCGAGGGTGGC
>JANIIA010000002.1:29267698-29279071 GCA_027478495.1 Erythroxylum alaternifolium
AACAAAAACAAACCATTAGAGAACAACAAAGAAGAAGCTAATAATCAATCACCACAGACTAGAAACAAACCAATAGCTTACAAAACAAGACCAAATATACTCACTTTTTAAGCTTTTCTCCAACAATTGCTTCACTTCAAATAGCCTAACTGAAATTTTGGTAATTTTCAATCTTGGTGTTCAAATCAACAAATAGAGTTCTAAATCAGAATATATACAATCCAACTATCAATATTAGAAATTGCTATGAAATAGAATTCTAAATATTATAAAAGTTGATATGAAATAGAGTTCTAACTTTTAAATATTAAAGAAATTGATATCAAATAGAGTTCTAAATATTACAGAAAACTTAAACCAACTGTTAATGTATTTCTAATTGTTACAGAAAACAAATGGATCAATAGTCAATACTACTCCTTATCTGTTAACCTTAAATAACTCAGAACATGAACTAATGCATGAAAGAGATGAGTCTATAGATCAAAAGCATCATGTTCCAATCGCTTACTCCAGTTAGTCCAACCTAAATCACAATAACAAAGATTGAAAGAAACGACAGACTTAATGCAAACACGCCTCAGATACAAAAGAAATAGCAGTAATATTAAAAGAAATTACCACTCTAAATTATTCTCCCAATGTCGGGTTATTTGGTGGCTAAAACAGGCAGCTCATTAAAGAATAAAGGGCAGCAGTATAACATGACCAAACACAAAAACACAGATCAACAAGAGAGGCAGTAATTTCAAGAAATAATTAAAGATTTAAGCTCAAACAAGCATCACAGAAACATAGACCTTACCCACAGTAGCTGCGTAAGGACAACCACAGCAGTCCCCCAAGGAGCGTCAATAGGGCTTGACTTTTGCATCTATGGGTTACATGCATATATGGAGACGGTGAGATATGGTTAAGCGAAGATGATGAAGAGAAGATAGTGAAGAGGTGAGAGACACATTGATTGTGAATGAAATCCGAAGGGTTTAGGTTTAGGTATATATGTCAATCGATTGAGAAAATGGGAAGGGGTGACTGACAAGACAGAAATCCGAACTCTTTATCTTCCAATCTAAGAAAATGGTAAGGGGCGATGGGTGAGAGACAGAGTACGAAGTCTCAATTGCCAGTCGCCCTTACCATCGCAGATTCGGAAATGTTAGGGACGACTAGCGATTTAGGGATTTTACATTTTAGTATCATCGAACCAGTTACACCGGTTCTATGAAAACCGGTCGGTTCTCCAAAAAATCAGCCGGTTCTCCAAAAAATTGGCCGATTTTGATAATGACAAGTTTTTTGTTAAAACCGAATCCAACTACTGACCGGTTTAGAATTTTCCAGTCGGACCAGCCAGTCCAGTCCAGTGTTAAAAACCTTGACAATTCTAGATGTTGCATATATAAGACCTTATTGTAACTATTTTTTATTTTGTTATCTTTTTATATAGTAAAAAATTACTATTATTGTTGTTTTTTAATATTATCAAAAACAACACTTTAAAAATTGTTACGTTATATTAATTTTTAGTAACACATTTTAAAATTGTTACAAGCATGTCGTTGTCCAAAACTTTTGTTAGTGTAGTGATCCAATAATTCTTAAATGGTCTATATTTTAAAGAACGGGGAGCAAGGGAGATTGGATTTTAAAAACAAACTTGGTAATGGCAAGACGACCAACTTATAATATGAAAAATAGAGCAATATGGGACCTTGGTGCAACATAATGAGCTCTCAACAAAAGAAATAATCCTAGGAAATGTCACTATTAAAGAGGCACTAAAAGATAACCTCGCAGGCTCTTTGAGAGGATTAGAGTAGGCATTATAGAGCACATCCCAAATCACACTTGAAACAGAGAGGATAAGGTCTTTTGGTTGAAGATCTCATCTAGAATCGTCACAAACAACTCTTATAAACAACAAATTAGAACCTGAGCCCTAAAAATCAAATGGTATAAAATTATATGATTCACATAAGCTTTTTCAAACTACTTTGGATAGGTTAAGGAGGTTTTACGATCTATCTAACAACTACATCCTCTATAAACTAGAGTTTGAATCAATCAATCACTTGTTTTCCAGTGTTAATTTTTAAGTTTGAATTCTTCTTAACCATTTGGAAAAAGTTTCAAAGTTATATAAAATCTTTTCTCCACGATTGGATTGGTTAGAAGTTGCTGATTGGATTAGTCAAAGAAAAAGAATATTGTGACCTCCTAATCTATAAACCTGCTTTCAAGAAAGTGTTATATTTGATATAGAAGAAAAGAAATTAGAGAATTTTTGAAGAAAATGAGCTTCAAAGTAACCACATCATTTAAAAACTAGTAAGCTTGATTGGAGAGCAGTAAGAGTTTGTATGCAAACTAGGGGTATATTGCATGAAGGGAATTGGTACAATTTCGTGTTAATTTAATAGAAAAGAACTTGTTACAAATTTTCCTATTATTTTGAGCACGCTAACATAAGACCGATCATATATTAACATGATCCAAGGACCAGCCACCAATCCTATATTAATCATGTGTCACTTCATCCTAACCATCCATTTATATTTAGGATGAAGTGGCACGGGGTTAGCATAGAGTTGGTGGCACAGAGGATCAAGTCCCGTTGGAACTTGACTATAAAAGCTGGAAGTTAGCTGACACTTCCACTTAAGTTATGAGGGCTGACAACATAAATGAAGTCTTCTCATTTTAACGCATTATTGCAAGAGTCTTATTGTCTCTCAAGTGGTTACCGTTAATTGAATCATTATGGCTAGAAATTTTACCAAAATCAAATTTGTGATAAGAATTTTATTATGTAACTCAGTGGAAACGATAATAATTCAACATGATGTCTATTAATTTAAGCTAAATTTCGAATTAAAATTTCATTCAACATTTATTTTTTTCACTTTTTATACCAAAATAAGCTTTTTAACTTTTTAAAATCTAGAAATAAAACTTTTTTATAAATGTAATTCAATAGTGGACAACATGTATTACATTATTTACTTATTTTATCCTCAAACTCGTGAATGATACGTAAACAACTAATTAAAGAAAATTTTACGAGAACGAACACAGATTATTAACATAAATATAATAAAATTGACAAAAAATTTTTTGCCTTTTCATTATCTTAACTTGATTCAAAAATATATTGGAAATTTTAATTATTTTTAGTTATAAAACCAACATTAATATGTATAAGTTTTCAAACAAATGAAAGTAATTATCCAAAAAGAGCTAATTGTTTGTTGTTAATAAAAATAATTAGCGTAAATAACTAATGTATGATCCCAATCGTCTCCCGAATTTAGATTATCTGTCTTAATTACTCAATTATCAATTACCCGCTTGTTTTGTTTTGGGACGGAACCCAATTTGAAACAAAGTAATTAGGAAGGATCTCATGCGGCCTCCCTCTGTTTATGTTATTGTATTCTTTCTTTGCTTGGTGAGAGATGATGTAATGTCACATCAATAGAAAACAATAAATTCTCTTTATCCCAAAACAAGTGAAGATTGTGGCCTGGGTCCATACTATCCCATCAGCAATCACGAGTGTTACGCAGACCATGTGCTGCTGTTGTACGAGATATTCTATCCACCACTTGCAATAAAGGCGTGAGCCATGACAAAATTAGGGGCTACCGATGCCCTTCCCAAGTGAACGTGGACCAACCCACCCTACATCCCTTGAACACTTTCGACTTTTTAGTGCTCCGCCATTTCAAGTAATGTATTGATTGCCGGTGGCTCTCAGCAAGAAAAGTTAAAGAATAAAGAGCAGATTCATTCTGATGTCTTTTACGTGTTACTCTGTAATGAGTCTTTCTTTTTCACGTCACCCAGTTTGGTGGGAAATGCCTAATTCACCATATTTGGTTTGAGCGTTTGTGTCTTGGTGCTTATAAACCGGATGAGGAGTCTTCTGGCCTTGTTGGGTATGCCCTTATTGCACCAGTTATGGCTTTCTCCTCTTGCTTGTGCAATCCTCAAGTCTCCTTCAAGGTATTTTGGGATTTCAAGCTCATTCTTCAAAAAAAATATTTATCTGCTCTGCCCTGGATGGACTTATAAAGATATTTGGATTAGTGAATTGTTTAATTTTTTGTATGTACCTTGTTGAAGTGACCCGCGGAACTCAATTTGGCATTAGTGAGATCAAGAGCTTAGTTTTAAGGTTTTAGTTTGTATTCTTATAGATTGACTACCCGGGACGGCCTATAGCATCTTGTCGACAGAGTGTTGGAAGGGATGAAAAACTCTGTGTTTCAATCAAAAGTAGTAGCACTAATCTTTTTGGCCAACGTGTTGCAACAGCACCAGATAGCAAGCATTGTAATTGGAGCTTTCTGGGAGGTTCAAGAATTATCATCCGTATAAAAGTTGCTCGATTCTTTATCAATCAGAAGAGCTCTCCAGTCTATGCATCATGTAATCCCTTTTTGCGTAATGTTCTGTCTTTCATTATTCATTCCCAGAGCCTTATATATGTGAAGTATCAAAAACTGCTTTTTTCTTTAACTTTCTAATTTTTAATTGCTTTTCTGGTGCTATGTCATACACTGATCATGGCCCGTGATTAATTGCATGTTTGGAGATCTTTGTCCATTTTTATTCATTTGCAGCTCACCATTTTTTTTCCAGAAATCTTGAACTGGCACAGGGCATCGGTCATGGAAGGGAACTTTACTTTTTATGGCTCATTTGCAGTAGAGTCAAATGATGTTTCATTTATTATATGGATGACTGCAGTGCTAATCGTGCCTTCTCAACCATCATGCATTTTTTGTTGGGTCTAATTTGTATCAACTTTATATGAAATAGAGGGGTGATTGAGATGCACAATCATATTCATTGTGACTACACATAACAGTTGGCTTGGAATTTGTTTCTACAATATTTGTAGATCTAGACTCTCATTTTACACAAGTTACTGCCTTTTTACAGGTAGAATTCTCAACTATTAATGGTAGTTCTTTTGACATAACCACCAGTCCTGCTGTCAGATATGTAATGCTATTGTTTTCCATTGTATCAAATGCCTTGGTCGGATTAACCATCCAGTGCTTAGTTTAATGGTATCCTTGCTCTGCAATGTCAGATGTGCATTAGTTTAATGGTATCCTTGCTTTGCAATGCCAGATGTGCACTTTACTGCCAATGTTTCCCTTGCACACTCTTGATATGTTTGTATATAGATTTACATTAGTAGGATTTCATTTCTGATGTTGTTTTTCCATTCTGCATAACATTTGCACAGTTCCTGCTATCGATATCCTTCTGATTGATTATTGTTAGAGGCTCAGACTCAGTCATATTTATTATTAACAATGGTTATCATTTGGACATATAGTTTCTAGAGATCATTGGATGCAGTTTCTTTTATTATCCAGTTTAGACGTAGATTTTCTGAGAAGATGACAGTTTCTTTGACGTCTAATAGAATGCCATTTTTTCTTTATACTATAGGGATTACGAATTCTCAATTAGCAAGTAGTGCCTTCACTTTGGGAACTGCAGCTGTTCTCCCATTTTACTTCCTAATGGTTTTAGCACCTAAATCTCAATTGGTATGCTCTGCTGAACTTTCTTCAAGATCCAAATGTCCATTCAATCGTGTGTACCTATCTTTTATTTCTCTTCAATTCACTTTCTTTGCTTTCACATATTCTGTAATCTACTGCTTCTAGGCTTCAATATATTTCTTATTCAACTCGTACTGTTAAATCCTGGTTCTTATTTCAATTGGATTTTCATTTTTTCTTTTTCAGGTAGGTTTTTTTTTCTTTTCTAATTTTGTGTCCATGTTTGATGAATAATCTTTTTCCATCATGCTGCTTAGAACATGATTTACATGTTGGGTTGCCGAATTTGGATTTCCCATCTACTTTACCTCTTGTCAAAACCTATATTAGCCTGAATTTCGGGCTTTAGTAAGTTTCATCAAACCTTTTACTACATGCCTTATTTGTGAACTATGAAATTAATTGACTTAAACATGTGATTGCAGACTATAAAATCCATGGGAAGTAGCATACCCTATGTTGTACTTGGCCTGTTATATGCATATTTGTTGTACCTCTCTTGGACACCTGACACACTCAGGATGATATTCGCAAGCAAATACTGGTTACCTGAGGTGCGTAATGATCGGAAGAACATTACCATGCGACCTTTGCGTAATTTTGATTGGCTATATGTTTTCTTCTATAGGAATGAGAATATCGATCTAACAGTTTCTTATTTTCTTCTGTACCGGTGCAGTTGCCTGGTATAGCCAAGATGTTCTCCAGTGAGATGACACTAAGCTCTGCGTGGATTCACTTGTTAGCCGTAGACCTATTTGCTGCAAGGTAGATATCTTATCCTCCACCACCTTATCCACTTCCTCTTACTTTCTCTTCTCTGTGTATGTTTTCTGACATTTCTCCGAATTTGATATATCCAGGCAGGTATTTCATGATGGACTAGAAAATGAAGTGGAGACTCGGCACTCAGTTTCTCTTTGCTTGTTCTTTTGTCCTATTGGAATTGTCACTCATTTTATTACTAAAGCACTAACCAAAAAAGCTTGAAGAAGCTAAGATTGCATGTAGTTGACATTATTCTGAAGAAACATGCAAACAAAATTGTTGCAAGTTGTTGAATTTAAGTTCTCCATATTGAAAGAAAACATGTTTCTTTGCAATCACTAAAGCTTTTATTCTTTCATCTCATAACCCTTTTGAGGAAGTGGAATGCTGGATAATTACTTGCCTATGTTCCTGTAAAATGATCAAAATAGATTAAAGCATAGTATTTGTTCCTTAAATTATAATCCCGAACTTTTGATCCAGGGTTGAAGAATGACAGGTGAAGCGTGTATATGAGCTACCATCTTTGAAATTCAGACCTACTTTGGAACCCATTCTGTTCTCAAACTCTTACTCACCATTCAGAATCCCGCTCTGCTTTTTTTCTACATGTGATGTGCATTTCGCTCTCAGACAAAAGCCTCTTGCCCTCTTGGGAGTTGAATTGTGATGCTACTAGGCCCAAGCTCTCCAGTATGTAGGCCACTTAAACACTGTTTGGGCCCACAATGCCCTCTCAGTTGCTTCCATACCTTCCAAGTTTTATTAAGCATTACAGTAAACAATGCTTTCATGACATTTTCTTAAAACTGTATACGACAAAAAGAGGGAATTGAATCTTAATATATGCAATAACAATGAACTTATACCTAAACATTTGAAGAATATTTAGAAGAATTTTAACGTTTAAAAGTCTATAATTAAAAATTTAAATTGACGAAAACTTTAATTCCTTGTAGAATTATGTTATTTGATTTTTTTTTTCTTTACGAAATCTATGTATAACACAAGTCTCCTCTTTTCTTTGACAATTCCATAAGAATAAAAATGTTTTGATCTCCAACTGGGAACGGACGCTATCAATAACATCATAAGTCTCCTCTTTTTCATGAAAATCACCACAAGAACAAGGCCTTATCAAGCTTTTAACTTTTAACTATAGAAAAGCAATATTGTCTCCGAGAAGGTTAAACTGGAGTCGGGGATGATTCATAGGGTGGTGACCGAAATGGACAACTATAACTTGGAAGCGATGAACGTGGACTTCATACACACCTTCTCTTATTGGAACTTGGCCAAATTAAGTTTACTTAGTTGATTAACCAATATTTTAAAAATCTGATCAGATATTGAATCGGTCAAGCAAAAAATTTAAAGTTTAAAGGTTCAACCGGTATTAAACTATTATAAATCTTGTGTATAATAAATAAGAAGTAAAAATTATAAAAATAAGTAAAAATAAATATTTTTTAAAAAATTCCAATTATTATTATTATTATTATTATTATATAATGAACTAATAATAAATCAAATCTAATAATTCAGAATAAATTTTAATTTAATTTAAAACTTAAAATTAAAATTAAAATTATATTTCTGAAAAAAATTGTGTCTCATCATTATCAAAAGTTTTAAATTCTTTGATGCTATTTAAAGACTCGTAAATCACACTTTCATCTAAAGGATTTCCGTCAACTTCTTTTACTATATTCAAAAAATTATAAATTAGTAATGTAAAAAATTATTCTCAATTATAAATTTGTAATACATTATATTTAAATTAAAATAATGTTCATTTTAAAAAGTAAAATTAAAATACTATTATTTTAAATGATTTGAAATTTTAAATAACCTATTTTAATTAAAATTTAAATTGATTTAAATTAAAGACAAACTCGATCCATTATAAACACTTAATAAAATATTAAAGACATCATCTTATGTAGTTGTTATATTATATTGATGGAACTGAACCATAATGCAAAGAAAGATAAAAGCACATTACCTCTTCTTGAAGTAGACTAGGGAGATTGTCAAGTGACATAAGGCTTCTTATTTGTCCTCGTAGTTTTTCGTCTTTAATGTTGGACCATGTACCCTTAGGGAAGGAAAAAATGAGTAAAGTAAAAGCATCTCTTGTTCATGGATGCATGCAAATGCAGCCATCCTTCACAGCATCACATTAATCGTTGGCCTTAGTTTGATAAGGAACGAGAATGCCAATACCCTTCCCATGCCCAGGATGAAAGAAGCAACACGCCCAGAATGCTTTCTATACATTAATGGGCCATTCTATTTCTATGAAACCTGTCAAAGATTCTGGCTTTTGCAATTATTGTGCTTTACTCGGAAAAAGAAGCGACGAGAAGTTGAGATTTGAGAAGAGAAGATGGTAAAGCATGAAGAGTAGAGCCAGAATGGTTGAGTAGTTTTGATTCTTGAAATTATATAGATCTGACCACTTCCGACCCGTTTATTAATAAACTGGTCAGTTCATTAATAAATAAGTTGACTCATTTTTAATCCGGCTGATTTTTATATAGACAAATAATAAAATAAAATTAAACTAGACAATTAACTGGTTCATACTATTTTTGATCTACCTGACTCGTCCAATTGGATGTTTACAACATTGGATTTGACATCTTTTCTCTTCAAGGTTCACATTTTTACTTTGTTTTCGTGTTGTTTCTTTCTTAGTTCTTGACCACAAAAAGGTCCATAGAGAGTTGGTGGGGTTGGAAATAAGAAGATAAGGTTGAGAGCCCGATCACGAAGGTGAAAAATTTTTTTAAGGCCTTTCTCATGAAGAAGGAGGCTGTCGAGGAGCAACTCTTCAAGCATATCAACGAGCTTGAGAAGGAGATTTAGGGCTAAGGAATGAGGCTGCAAACCTTAGAGGAATGCTTGAGGAGCAACGAAGAAAACTCAAGGACAATGACATGAAGTTCAAACCATTCGTCATTATCTCAAGTCTAAGTCTTTCAAGAATTAAAACTATGATAACTTGATTAGCATTACAATCTTATGGTTTGCAGCCTATAGAAAACTTGTATAGAAGTACCTAGACATACCTACTATAGAGTTCAACATCATCGATGCTTCTATTGAACCTAAGTATACTAAGGAGTTTAATGAGTTTAAAGAGATTAATTGTGAGGCTAAAGTTATTGGTCTTACAGGGAATGAATCTTCCAACCATATTTTCCCTAACCCTACTACTTTTTAGACCATCCCAATCACCATTTAGGCCTTTTTCTTGTCTTTTATATACATTCTTTCCCTTTAGTGTGTAAAGGTGTGGAGGGCGTATTGGATACTTTATTCTTACTTATTTGTTTTTAATTAATTTAATGAATATTTCTCAAATTTGATAAATTTGACTAATTTTAACGAGGTAATTTTTAAAAATTTGTAGACTTTATCTCGATAAATTTTCAAGAAAATTAATAAAAGTAAATATCTCAAGATTGTAGAGTCTATTTTTCTTAACTCGACAAAATTTTAAGAGAATTAATTTAATAAATTGATAGGTTTATAAAGTCTAACTCTCTAGTATTGATAAATATGAAAGAAGTTTAGTATAGTAAATTTAAAGACAGGTGGAGTCTAGTTCTCTCGGCATTTCTAGTTTTTTTGCCCTGATAAATTGAAAAGAATTGAAGTAAATGAAATAATGAACCTGACAAGCATATAGAGTCTTATATATCTCTCCATATCAACATTTAATGATTTAAGTAAATGAACTTAACAAGTCTTAAGTTACACTCTATCAAAATATAATGAATTAATTACATAAATTTAATAAACTTGTAAAGTCTTGCTTTATCTATCATTACTAATTTTTAATAAATTTAAGTACATCCTTTATCTATCATCACTCATACCTTTAAGAGAAACAATGAATAAAAATTATTTTTTAAAAATAATAAAGTCAACTTTTGTCTTAAGACATAAACTAAACTTAATTGAAAATTGAATTTGATGGTTAATTATAAAATAAGAAAGAAATTAAGCGCCTTGTTTTACATGTCTAAGTAATTACCAAATTTTTATAAATTTGGAGAGTAAAAAAGGGTAGTATTGGGTGAGTGGTTAAAACTTAAAAGTAAAATTTTTGTACATTTGGGGAGTTAAAAAAGGTGATATTAGATGATAAACTTAAACTAAATAAGTATAACTAAATTTGAAAAAATATATATTTGTATACAAGATGTCTTAAATTAATCAAATTTAAACTAAATAAATTGATCCTAAATTGAATTTAAATTTAAATAATTTGATGACAGACTTTTTAGACATCTAAACGGACCATTAAAATTGGACTCTATATTTGGATTCTAATTACGTATTATTTTCTTAAGCCATTTTATTAGAATTGATTTCTCTTTGCCCTTAGTTAGACTATGAATTAAACGCATTAACATTTACAAGCATAAATATGTTCACGCAATCATTTTAGCCTTTTGGGCTACAGATTTTTTTAGATTAGATTATTAGAAATTCTATTAAGGCCTTGGACCTAAGCTATTATTTTTAAGAACGTCGTACTTAGGTCCAATTTTATTAAGAGTATTTTTAAATAGAAATTTTTTTTTGCATAAATGAACATATTAAAAAAAGAACATAGTAAGACTAATTTAACCTTCTCATTCGCTTTAGACATTAATTTTCTTTTTATGGGCATTTCCTTCTTAACTTTGAATAGAAAACTACATGCCTGGCACACCTGAACATAAATGCAATTTCAAAATCAAAATAGACTTCGGCCCTTGCTCGAAATTAATGGGCTCGGTTAAAATTGACCAAAACCTAATTCAAACTCAGATTTTACAACCCGACTCAACCCAAAACTTAATTATATTAAAAATATTGTTGTTTTATTTTTTAGTAATAAATTATATTTAAGACAAAGGGTAAGTCTAGTGAGACAAATTTAAAGATCAAAACTATAATGCTTTGAGAGATTTATGATTAAAGTAATGACCCCAATGTCTATTTATAAAGTCATTTCTTT
>JANIIA010000002.1:29306372-29326217 GCA_027478495.1 Erythroxylum alaternifolium
CATATTCCTACTAGGATGTCTAGCTTAGGTTGTTACTTGTGCTTTCTCTAGTAATCTCTTTGCTCAATCATCTTTATTGAGTAAACATTCTTCTTATTTTAATCACAAAGTAACATGTTTCCTATTTTGACTCAGAATTCATATTCGTTTGCAATTCCTCACTAAGATTCATAATTCTGGATCATTAATTTGGGCTTGGTTAATCTTTTCATATGGGATTGATCTTAAATTCAATAGCCAATAATACTTTGATTTGCCCAAAATTCAACTCGACATATTATCCTCTTTATTGCACTAGGTTTGGTAACCTCAATATCTAAATTTATGTTATTTCGTTATTGAATTTTCTATTCAATACATTAGATTACAACACTAGCTTTACTAGAAAATACTCATTTGCCTAATCATAATCTTTCAGTAATTATGTCCATTGTCTCTGTCTCGTATTCAATTCTTTTAAACTCAATAATTACCTCAAACTTAAATGATCTGTATATTTACATTTATGTCTGAAATGTTCCACAGTATGTAAAATGTCTCCAAGCTCTCAAAACAATTACTATTACACCAAGTTGCAAATCATATATCAAACAATCAACTCATAAGGCTTTAATTGTCTCCAAGGGTATGAAATCACTTTATTATGCTGCATTAGATTTCATCCTAATTTCTGGTGTGAAACATTATTATATACAACAAATCTCTATATTTAGCCCACATAATTAACATTGGTGTTATAATTCCTCAAAATTCTCTTTACATTAATCACTCAAAAGATTTACACATTTTTCCTCAAATATTTTTTTTGTCAAAGGGCTAAGATCAGTAAAAACCCTTTAACAACTTTCGGTGGGGTCCAATTTCTTGCTAATTCTAGAAAATTTCAAATCTCTCATATATGCCTTGGAGTTTCTCCCTCCATTATTACCTCTATTTTCTTTGGGCCTCCTAATATGCCATGTTTAGATACTATACGACCCAACATTTTATTTGATCAAGCTAATATACACACTCATTAAACTTGGCATATAATTGTTTCTACTCCATGATATGTAAGATTAATCTTAAATGTTCGAAAATATTCTCTTTACTTCTCGAATACACTCCAAATATCCTCTATGATCACAGTCACTAATTGATCCAAAATTTACTTAGATCACTTTAATCTTCAATACCATAATACTATAGGGGGAATTGTTAACTCCAATAGATATAACCAAAAACTCCTTATGCCCATGATTTGTTCTTGTAATTCCTTAAGTATCTAATTCCTCAATGAGGTAGTATTCTCTTATATTATTTTCAGTTTCCCAATTAACTTCTCTTGAATGATTTTCTCAATTCATTTGAATTTCTCTGATTTTCACATGGATTTATTCTAATGCCTACTCATTCATACTAGTTTCTCCACATATTTTGATCTATTTGAAACCTTCACTTCCTATGTTGGTAACACATTTATCAGATCTAATTTGTGTCTCCTTAATTAAGAATCCACTCAAGTAATTGGATACTTTACATAAAACCAAATGCATACCCTCAGTAGCACATTCTATATCTTATGCTTAAGTCTCTGTTAGGATCAGGACTCCAATATCATTTCTGATTGATTCCTTCATTGATCATTCTTAAGAATAAACCATCTAGTTTGCTTAATCTAATTCAGTGAAATTCTTCTTTGAAAGAAGATTTCTTGCTAATTTCATCTATACTGTTTATAATCCGTATAAATCCACTGTTTTCATCATAGCTTATCAGTCATTCTTAGTACCTCAAGAAGATTAATTTCAACTATTCATAATATCTCAATAAGATCAATTTCTATCATAACTTATATGACTAGAATATCCTTTACAGTGAGGCTCAGTGCAGCATTAAACAGATTCATTTACTCTTATACCTTGATATACACTATCAAGATCATTTCATCTTATTTAGAGATGTATTTACAAAAATCACCAATTTATAACTTATGCTAAGGATACTTTAATCTCATTTGATTTTGGACAACACTTCTCCTTTTGCAGTTGTCCTTGATCCTGGGAATTATGCCACAATCATGCCCTTCTTCTCCTTTTCCTCAAACATCACATATAGTAACATTATTAACAATGTCAATCTATCCTTGATTGATCACTGTAAGCACTTTTATGTATCACTCTAATTCATCTTAGACTTTGAACTATAGGAACTATAACTGAAAAATATTCAGCAAGTCATAGATTACTTCCCATATCATCTCCATACATATAAGTATAATATATATGTGCTCGATATTCTCGCTTGTCATGGTGATCCCACTATCAGATATGTATTTATAATAACAATTCAACTTAACCCTTACAACTTTTACATAAATCGCTATCATTATCTCACCTTCCAATTACCATTATATCGCCATACATACGAATGTTCACGATCAATTCAGAATTATAGATGCATAATCATCCTGAAATTTTGATCTCAATTTCATAGATATATTCTCATGCTAAATCATAACTCTTATCATATTAATCAAACAACCATTTCATTTTCAAGTTCATCTTCTTAAGATCATAATATATTTTTATTTTCATTATATTCTGCTTGTATACTTTAATCTTCTCATTTCTACTTATATCCCTATTTTCCTCAAACTATCCATGACAATACATTCACATTTATATCACATTCGGAGATATATCACCACAGTACAATATTTGTGTCATATTCAATAATACATCCTCCAGTACAATTGCATTGAATCATAATTTATCATATCTAACTATATACTATTTCCCATTTCTAATTATCCACAACTTTTGTCTTCTCACGTTCTGAAAGAGAATCACTCTTCTCACTAATTCAGTCAACTCAAACTCTTAACACATGCTTATGCATGTGACTCATATACATGCGACTCAAACTAAGGATCAGTTGCTGCTGTCTACTACGACATGACTAAAAAGCATGTAACTTGACATATATTTCAAAAGGCCCATGTAAGATACTAATTGTGGGCTCAAATACCAAAATGGAGCACCCCACTTTTGTATGACACGTACCTGACATCTTGAGTGATATCTGAGCATGTGACCTAAAAAAGTGGCGTGCTAGTAGTCGTCAATCAGTCAAAACTTAGTTTTTTAAAAAATTTAATACATATAGAAACATATTCAAATACACATGATACAATAATTGTGGAATACGTTATTTCATACAAACATTATTGAAAATACTTATGCACACGCGAACTGATCCCGAGTTCTATCTTTTACTTGTATGCAGTGGCTATACTCCCATTAGCCTAATGGGGTAACTCTTCAGAACCTGAAAAAAATATTGCAAATTTTGGATAAGTTTTGCAAACTCAGTGAGTGACCATCCTTGATGGCTCACTCAATCACATAACACATACAGTTCACATATTCACTTAATTCACATCATTTCTTTAATAATCATATTGCATCACATATCACTTGATCTTTCATTTCACATTTCACATTAACACGTATCATGTTCAGAAATCAGTCAAATATTTAAATAATGCTTTCATATGCATATGCAATGCTTATGAGACTCACTTTCAATTATTATTGTTGTGACTGAGTGCCCTTTCTGTTGGCCCATATCCCTTGTGAATACCGGGATGGCTTATATCCCTCGTGGATACCGAGCTGTATTAGATAATGTCCTATATCCCTTAGTGGATACCGGGTACATTCACAATTGAGCCTGAGGCTTTTTTTCATATTTTGAACTTTGAGCTCTTTTTCATTGGCGACTCCAGTCACAACTACTTGTATTTTACATACATTCATGAAATGAAATGTATAGGTTACATATGATCAAACAGTCACTTTCTTTCACTTTACATGTCATCGGACTTTTGTCCAGCATTCAAAATTTAAGTTGAGAATCACTTTTTCATTCATATGCATATTCACATTCAAATCAGCTTTATCATCGGAACTTAGTCCAGCATTCAACATAATTGTTAAGCAACATTTATTTCATCATATTCACATACAAGTAGCACTTCAGTATCACATTCATACATTAAGTCTTAAATCTTTATTGTTCGGCATTAACATAAGCAAATCATATTGATATCAATCATATTCACATTGTATAATAACCAAAACTGTAGTCATTCAATGTAGAAACTAAAATTAGAACAAACAATGAAATGAAATCATCTAGGTCGACTCACAGTACGCTCCAGATTAGCATTAGCTTCCACGATCCGGAAATGTCTGGATGCGGATTTACAATGCATGCTCATTGAAAATCCTGGGAATCTTTCATTTATTCTCATCACATAATCATACATATTTCCAAACTCATATAATTATCATTTATTCTTATGGCTTATATCTCAATAAAACCATAAAAATCAAAATTCATAACTCATTTCTTTAATTCAGATTTTTCATAAGACACACTTTCGGGTCAACTTTCAAAGTTCTTTTTGACAAAGCAAATGAAGTCATTTGAGGATACTTTCTTCTAGAAAATCGTTGGTCTATTTCTTAAATTTCTAATAACACCAAGATCATTCAATGTGGTTCAGTAACCTATGAGTTATGCTCAAAACAACACAGACTGTGTATAATTGAACTTTTGGCTAATTCATGATCATACCCTCAAATTGTACAACTCATAACTTTCTACTAAGATATCTAAAAATTACAAAATTAGTACCAATTGAAAGATAATAGAATTACCTACAACCTTTGTGAAGATACTTTTTCTGATTCAGCCTAGATCCATTCAGTTTTTGTAAGAACATTAAAACATAATTTTTGTCTCGGGTAGCACTATAACCTCTCGGGTGCACTTGTTTATCCCACAAAATTAAGTGTCGACCATGCAGCATCAGTGCATGGCCGTGCATTCCAAATTAACTAAGTCACAGGCGTGCAACCATAATGCATGCCCGTGCATACCAACAAACAAGTCATGGCTGTGCACACCCAACTCGAGAACTAATTTCCAGATTTTTCCACATCATTTCTGTCCCAATTTTGTCACTCAATCTCTCCCAAATGATTTTAGATGGTTATAATTTTTTCGATGGAGAAGTAGAGCAAAGTGTTTCGAGTCCAATGGTTCAAGTCCCATGTCGTTTGGAGGTTAGGAGAAGGAAATATAGCCAAAATACTAAAGGATTTTCAAAGCTGTACATGTTTCTACTTTTTTCGAATACTACAATTTCTTCTTCTTCTTCCTTTCTTTTCCTCTACTCAAACCAACATCTCTAACCTAACTCAACCCCATTTTTGACTTCATTTAATTCAATTTATTCATAAACAAAGCTAAAATCCTAGATTAAAGCACAACCATCAAAACATAAGGTCACACTTACACATATCTCCATTTTTCTACATTAATCTCATGCACATTTAATTTGATCTGTCAACTCCAAAAATTATTTTAACACTATCTCATCACCTTTTGATCATCAAATATTCAAAATCAACACATTGAAAAATTCCATATCTTAAAAGCCACGATGTTTATGAAAACAAACATTTTTCCTCATGATCATGTTATCACCAACTCATTATCATAACATTTCTATTTAGCACAATTCACAAAGATAATTAACACACTTTCTTGTTTTAGCCCCAAAACCTCTTCAAATCAAGTGAACGTAGCTCCCAAGCGTCACACAATCATCATCCTTTAAGGTGATATATGTTGGGTCTTCAATGACAAGAAGAAGGCAACGAAAGATGGAAGTAAAAAGGTGCAGATTTTTGGTAAAGATTAACGTTGAGAGTGTTGGTGAGAAAGTGTCGTGAAAATGAAGAGAAGAAAATGAAGAAGAGCATTTAATGAAAATGAAAGAAGAGATGGTCTTGCAAAGAAGAAAGAATCATGGATGGTTAAGTTTGGTGGGTTAAGTACATGGTAAATAAATGGTAGGTAAGTTTCATAACAATTATACTTAAATATAAATGCTAATTGGATATTTACTTAAGCTACCACATGATTCCTAATAACTAGTCTATTTAACTCTAATTTCTACTCTAATCGTCTCCCAAATTTTCAATGACATATGTCATTAAACCCAAATGTCATTTATAAAAATTTTCACTGACATTTGACATTTATTTCTCTATTCATCAATTATTCTGCCACTTGGCATTTTTCCTAGGCCAAAAATACCCATAAATTACAGAAAATCCTTGAATTTTCACCAAAAATTCTAAATCAGTACATATACTCTCCAAATAAATTTTCAACATGTAAAAACCACAATTCTCAATATAATCACATTTATAACTCAATTATACCCAGAAATGTCAATGAATACATGTACAATCATTTTAGTGTGCAAAAATCAATATTCACATATGTGTATATTAACATTACACATGAGCATGAAATGCATTTTTCTTAATCTCTCCTTAATCTCACATGTACCATATTTTGGGGTTCTAACCCTTAGTATGGAAATAGGATGTTACAATAATGAATGCAGGATAAATGAAATTATATAAAAAAACATACCTAGACACTAAACACATTTAGTTACTCATAAAAAACAAAATCAAAAGATAAATATGCAGAAAAACTAATAGAAAACAAAGAAATCAAAATTCTAAATCTCCCTTTCTCTTCTATTGAATCTTCTTGTAATGTATTCTTTGTGTTTTCCTAATTCCTTAATCAAAATCATCGCCTCCTAAGTGTCTTACGTCTTAAAACTGTTGCAAAACTTGGCTCTCTCTTATTTTCACCTGCTCACCTCTTTTAATGGTAAATTTAGGATTTTTGGGATATACATAATCACTTACATAAACATGTAGGAGACCGTGCATAATAAAAAATACGTGAATTCATGATTTCACATAGGTAACACACACGGAATTGTATATCAAGATACACGGGCGCGTAACTCCATACAACCTGAGCTCAAATTCTTCAATCTTTATATGTTTATAGAGATTTACACCGTCACTATACACGGTTATGTAAATAGTTGCTTCAAATCTTTTTTCCATGCCACGATTTCATCTGAAAATTTCTCCCTTTGTTCCATGATGGCAAATTCAACCTACAAATGCACTTAGAGGGGATTAAATGCCAAAAATACAAAAAACCTATAAAATATAAAGCAAAATATGTTAAATATGGGTGTATATTTAGAGTCAAATATGCATCTATTAAATCAATTGAATCATACCATTATAAGTGTTAAGATTAATGATTCTCTTAGGACATTGTAGATTAAATTAATGCCAACTATTAGAGTTTTCTCCCAAAATTTATGTCCCAATAGCAATGACCGCAAAGGTGTAAGTGAGGCTCCTTTAGATGATGGGTGTGAGGTTTAATTCTAGTTCCTTTCTTCTATCAAATAGTTGACTTGTTTTCATAACATCTCAATTATAGTAGTTTGGTTATTATGGGACAAGATCTTGAATTGTTTATTTGCTCTAGTATTTTTAAAGGTGTGGGTTTCTCTACTGAGTTTGGGAAATGGATCTCTTCTTAGAGTATCCATTGTTCTTCCTCCAAATGAAGATATCTCAACTAGTTTAAAACTTTCTCAAGCGGAAAAAATGTAGATTTTGAAAAACTACCTATAGATAGTACTAAAATTTTATAAAATTTCCCAAAGATAGTGTTAAATAATGTAAATCAAAATTAAGATAGGCATGTTAGACTACTCACAGGTCTATAAGTTTACGCAAACAAATAGTTAAAGTATCAATGTTATTCTCAAAAAAGACAGTATAACATCTAAATCAATAAGATCAAGAAGTAGAGTTAGATTTCAATTATTTAAATAGCTTTTCAATTCATCTCTACTAAGAAGATTGAATAGTCTTTAGTGAAGACTTTATTTCCATATTCGGATTAGTCTATCTTGATTGTTATTATAAAGTAAATAAAGTGGATCTTATCTGTTAAACATCCTTAAAACTTTTAAATGAGTCTGATAGTTATAGGCCTAAAAGTGACATTTGTACAAAGGATACTAAAGTAAATAAATAAGTTTGACTAGCTGACCCCATCTTATGCACATGTTAGGTGTATCACATAGTAAAATAAATTTTACTTTCATACATCAATCTAATATTTTTAGTTAAGAATATATTTAATTTATTGAAGATCTGAAATATGAATTTTATTATATAGTTAAGTTATTTAAAGATAAAAATAAGAAAATTTATGTGTACTATGATCTTTTAGTTTATATAAATTAAATTGAATGATGAGACATTATAATATTAAACTTTAATTATATCCTACATTGGATTGTAAATTATCATCTTAATACACCTTTATGTAGAACAATTAACTATAACTAGTAGGAGTCCATCAATTTTTCTTTCTCTAAATTAGGGACAACAATGGACGACTTAGCTCAACCTGAAGTTCGATAGGATTTAGCTTATATTACCCGAGTCTAAATTCAATTAAAATTTTAGATGGTTCAAAATCTATTTGAAACTTGACTTTAACCCAAACCTGACCCGATTAGACCTATTAACTAAATTTTAGGTGTCATGCACCCAACTGTTTACTAATTCTTCAACTGGAAGACCACAAAATAAAAATAAGTCATAAGAAGCAAGTACAATGATATTATAATCATCGACATTGCTAAAGCTAAGGTGTTGTTTTTAGACTTTACTAGAAAGAACTTGAAGAGACCAAATAATAAAGAGAAACAAAGAAGACAAGAAGATTGAAGAGAAAGATCTAAAAGTGGCCAGAGAAAATAGAGAAGACTTAAAATAACAAACTATATGTTTTTTAATTATATATATAGTCAAGCATGTTGACTTAAGTCCAACCAGACCGACCTAGACTGTTATGCCAAGCCTACTTTGAATGAAAATATCTTAACTAGTTGAAAACTTTTTCGAGTAAGAATATTAAAAATTTTGAAAAAGTTTCCAAATTTGATGCCAAATAATGTATATTAAAATCGAGGAAGACATATTAGAATGATCTTAAATCTAAAGGCCTACACAAATAAATAGTTAGAGTGATAGAGTTGTTCCTCAACAAGGCATTATGACTTGTAAGTCACTGAGAGCAAAGGATACCAAATATATGGAAAGAACTCCTAACATATGTTAATAATGATCATAATGTCTACTTATTTTGGTGTGTGTCCCTTTTATAAATATTCTTTTAAAATTTAAAATTATATTCTAATTATTTAAGTAGAGTTTAAATCTATCTACTAGAAAGATTAATTAATCTTTGTTTAGGACCCCAATTTTGTATTATCTTGATCTATCTTATCTGAACAAATAAATTGGATTTTACTTGTAATAAGAATCCTTAGGACTTTTAGATAATGGCAAGTCTATAAGTAACATCCATACCAGGAAGAAACCAAGCTACCAAATGTGAGTAAATGAATTAGAATAGGCTAAGTAAATCTCAAACTCATCTTATGCATATTTTAGAGGTCTCTCATTTGGTAAATTAAATTTATTTTCATATATTAATTACAATTATATTTGTTTTTATTAAATATGTGAAATATAAAATTTATTGAATAATTAAGTTATTTGAAAATAAAAATAAGAAAGATTATAAATGTAATATGGTCTTTCTTTTTATACAATTAAATTATATGATGGGATATTAAAATATTAAAGTTTAGAATAAAAGACACATGACTTTCTTATGGTTTAAGTAACTTTAAAATACTCTTCAATTGTTAAAGTTTTAAAAAATCTCTTTTATTTATTATACTTCAATTAAAAATAACTATGAAATGCTCGTAACATAAATATCATATATGGACTAATCAAATATTATTGGCATGATAACCCTATTCAATTGTTAAGCTCGACCAAATAAATAATTTATTATAATTATCTTGAATTGAATATTTGAGGTAGGTTTAATTGGTTTAGATCGAGTTTAAAATTAAGTTGAATCATTATGTCAGTCAATATTTAATTAATCCAAATGTGATATTCATATCACATATATATTAATTTTATTTTTAATGAAAGTCTAAAATTTTAAAATCATAACTATTTATAATTTTAAGTATTAAGGTTTTTTTTAATTACTCAAACAATAAGAAACCTTTGTGTCTTTTACCATAAATTTTAATTATATTTTATATTGCATTCTAAATGATCATTCCATTAATACACCCTCGATGTAGTAAAACTTAATTATGAAATCATTATTTTCATAATAATTGTTACAATGTTGTACCATTAATCTTAAGTATTGAAAGTTTAAGATCTATTTATTTTACATATCTTTATCTTTGAGAATAAAACAATGTCTTGAATGTTTATGAGATTTGAATATTAATGTAAATTATAGATGAATGTGATTTCAATTTTTACCATTTAATTCTTATGATGTATTCATAAGAGAATTTATTTTTTTTACATTCTCAATTTATAATGAATTATTAATTTAGAATTTTTAGTATCTAGATATTTTAAAATAATTCAGTTTAGGTTTGACATAATTCAGTTTAGGTTTGAGTCAATGTTATTTTATGTAGAAATTTCGTATGCATTCATTATAAATAAAGATATAAATAATTTTAATTTATTTATGTAAGCAAATTCAAAATTGTGGTATTATAACCAATATTAAAACAATAAACTTCAGTTCGTGAATTGTATACTTGTCTCTGTCACGATGCAGCTACCATTCAGAATATTTGTTAGCTTTGTTATCAAAATAATTAAAATGAAATAATTTTATGATTTACAAAAAAAATTGGGTATGATTTTTTAAAAATCGTTTAATATTAACATTTTTCACTAACTCATAAATTATGTTTAAAACTTTTGTAGGCAATAGTGTATTCTTCAAAACATATCAAGTTAAAAACTTATTAAAATTGTTGATAAAATATTTAAAAACTGAGGGAACAGGGAAAAAGAAAAAAGACTAGAAAACACTTCTTAGGAACACTTCAAGTTGGTTCAAGATCTTAATCGCTTCCTTGCTGATGACCAAGGAAGCTTTTGCCAATGGTTAGGACAACTATCACGACTAGAAGTAAGTATTGGAAATGGAAACTTGGGAAGAAAGTGGATCTTAATGGAAACAATGGATTGATCAATGCTTTTACGTGTTTAAACTGTATTACCACAAACATCTTCCCAAAAAAGAAAAAAAATCTTTGTCACAGTACTTGGGCAATAATGCACGTAATTTCCTTCTTTTCTTTCTGTCATTACAATTTTCTAAGTTAGATTTTGGAGGTTAGTGAATAATAGTATCAGATAGATATCTAGCTAAGTCGTATGATCTTTATTAAGGAGTTTAAGATAAGTTGGGAGCTGACTGTAGAAGCTTCAAAGACTTGTATACGTCTCCTTCATATAAATAATCTGAGACCCATATTGTTCCACCATCTTGTGAGCATGATATGGCCCATTCAAGCTGTCGTAAGTCAGATACCTTTGAATGCAATGCATCTGTCTTTTCCTTGATTCAATTTATTTCAGTATTACATATTTTTCTTCATTATCATCCATTCCAATCATTCAACCACATGCATTGGCAACATCCATGAGATTCTGTACTGATCCACATATGTTTTATAGGACCTATGTTTCGATAATCCTCACATTGCTTGTGTTCATTAGTCGTTATGTTTTGTTGTCACGTTTAGTCTTTGTAAGATTCTATTTGAAACGTTACTTGTCCCTCCCAACGCGGACTGCGCTTTCACCAGATGGAAGCTTATCAGTGATACAGAAAAAAGGTTGTTAATGTCAAGTAACTTTCCAGCTTTTAATCATAGTTTGATTGTCCTCATATTTTCTGTCCCGTTACTTCATGATTAAGAAACTGAATGGTTTTCCGTGCTCCACGGGTTATCTTCAGACTACTGTTAATTGCTTTCCAGGATTGTATTTGCACTTCGTTGATCATTGGTTTTAAGGGTGTGATGCAAAGTTGTCAACTAAAGAAATGAACACCAAGAAGTTTATGACTGGAAGTCTTTCTTGTCTGATAATAATGTGTTTTGTGGGATCCAATCCTGGCTGTTAGCAAGTGAAAGTGTGAAGTATTTATTTGCATATCCGGATTTCGTCAAATAATATCTACGATAGTAGGGAAAACTATAGCCAGGATTGCAGGTATGCATCTCAACAGAGGTTCATTTATTAGATCAGCTGCCCTTTCTCTCTCACACACAAAATACCATGAATCACATGTAGATGTCCAGTTAAAAGGAGTATAAGTGGTCCATAATGCCAAATTTCGGATGACAATATCTGTCAAAGCAAACGAAGCAATGCACAAGGCAGCAAGACCGGTAAAATCCACTTGGCTCTACCTGTAAAATCCGCTTGCCGACATGGCAGCAATATCCGTGCAAAGAATACTACAAAAATATAAATTATAATATGAAAATAAAATCTGATCAAATGGGATTACTGTAAAAATATGCAACAACATTTCGTTTTGTTTTTTGTTTCTGAAGTACTGCTGATAACATCAGTATTCTGTCACATTAATAGAGACACGTCTGATTTTGCTAAAAACAGGAGAAAGCATATTCATGTGCTTATGTAGTAACAAAGAGACATGGCCAAAAGTGGAGTCAAATGGACCATGTAGGTTTGAGGAAATTGAGCTCTCCATATTGTCCTCTCAACCATTTCTGCATCTCATTTGCCTCGGGTGAATTTGGTCCCTGCAGGATTAACGGTTCATGCCTCAGTTCATCTTTCAATGTAGAAGCAGTTAGATATGTCCCTTCAGTGGCATTAGATTCTTTGAGCTTCAAGCAGAAATACAATGCACTGGAAGTGCTATCACATGGTAATGATGGTGCAATCAAATGCAGAGTTCGGGTTATCTTATGTTGGGTTTGAATATGGAACTATGGATTCCAGGTCTTTATACTCCTGTCACATTCGTGGTTGGTTTTGGAAAGTAGAACCATGAGCTTGAAGAAATTATAAATCCAAGTACCTGGGCGTTCTTGGACGATATTATTTCCAAGTTCTGGTCATAAGAACTACTTGCAGCTGCAAGGTGCATGGAGAGGAACTGAAATTTCAAGGAAGAAAAATGAGATTTCATTTCACTGTATTGGTAGGATGAACAAAAATTGTACGTCATGAATGGTGCTCCTCTGCTATAAACTTACCTCAATCTGATTCTGCAGTGAATGCACATAATTGATTATCTCCTCTAACATAAGTGCCATGCCCATTGCCTGTGGGGATTCAGGATAAAACCACATTCTGATAGTTCATTTTTGTGCATAAATCATCAACCGGAATTAATATACAGAAAGACGCAAGAGGGAAATACCTTGTGACATCCTGGAACGATGTCTTGCAAGTACTGCAGCTTGTTATTTATCTTCTCTCTTCTTACCTGAAATGCATGCATAAATGTCATAGCTTATACCAGGTTCATCATAAAATAAATATTCGTAATATCACTTTCATGGATTTAAAATCGAGCGCGAAAGCAGAGAAATTTACCCTTTCTGCAATACTGTGACTGTCAGTTGCTAGGCCTCTCTTAGCCCTAAAATGAATTATCTCCTCTGCTTTCTCGACTTCTTTTATCTTGTTCTTCCCTTTAGTCCGTTTTCCAAGGCCCTATGAGCACCAGTAAACTGAATGTTATAGAAAAGCTAAAGGTCCAAAATTGAGAGTCTGTAACCAAAAGAAATCATTCATTAAAATTAAATGAAACCCACAAAATTTTTCTTTGAATTGGATGTACGGGCTGTAGAAGAAACAACCTTGGAGTTGCTGGATGATTGCTCCGTTTCTTTTCCGTTCTCTGAATTTTCAGAGAAGGTATTGTTCTGATTAGAGATGACAGTATGAACAATTGGTGATGAACTCAAGATCTCAGGCTGTAAAGCACTAAAAAGATTATTGTGACAATCGCTTGCTGGAAATTCAGGTTGTTGGTGGGCCAAGAAAGAATGTTGTAGTACAGAGAAGCCAGCAACATTGAGATTCTCCAGCATGCTAGGATTTGACTCTGCTTGCTGTTTCATCATTTCCACGTTCATGTCCATCTCTGTTGAAGTTTGATAAGGCCTCAATGTCTGCACATATTCTTCAAACTCTGCCATGAGGTTCTAAGTTAAGGCTAAGACCTGAAGTTTGCTTCATTGACAGATAACTTAGAAGTACAATATATAGGAGATGGGACGTAGAGCAATAATTATTAGTCGGGTGTAGAGTACCAAATTGTGTGTATATCAACTTGAATTGGTTTTTTCTTATTAGTTAAAGAGGAAATTCATTTTATGATTACGAAGGTTGTTCAACTGGAGTCTAAATCCTCTCTCCAATTAACCCTGTCTTTTTCTAAGATGAAAACGACGTCATTATTCATTAAATTTTAAAGACGCACTTACTCTCTAACTAACTCGAACTCTTTTGTCTTATTAGCGAAGCCGTGAACCAACCGATGTCCTCTCACCTCTCTCCTCTCTCCTCTCTCCTCTTCTTCAAAAATTAATGAACTGAAGCATTTACCAATAGCATGCACAGCCGTCCAGCCCAACGCACAGCAGTGCATGCTCCAGAGCATAACACATGGGCGTACATGCCAACACACGGCCATGTGTTAGCCCAAGCATCAAGAGCCAACTATACCGTTGAGAGAATTAGGTTAATGTCATCCAAATTGCTCCTAGCAAAGCTATGGAGGTTTGCAAACTACCGAAGTTAACATTTCTTATAAGTTTTCCTTTTCTGGGATTGCCATGACTTTTCTTATTGGATCAACAACTGGGGCAATCTGAAGCACTACATCTTTCCCACTTAAGGTTGGTCGAAAGCACATGTAGACTGGGGCACTAAATGGGAGGCAGTATCAGAATATGCTTCATGCTCTTATGAGCATTCTTGAAAATGAAGGACTACCAAGTCTGTACAGAGGATTGGGTCCAAGCTGCATGAAGTTGGTCCCTATTGTTGGAATTTCTTTCATGTGTTATGAGGCACGTAAGAGTACGCTGATTGTTAAGGAGGAAGAATCATAGGACTCAAAAAGTGGGAACTGATTATTTGGAGAAGCTATAACTCTAACTCGACTAGGCCTTTCAGGAGGAAGAAGAAACAAACGAAGTTTTCCTACACCAATATATCTTTTGTTCAAGAATTAGTTTATTGAGTTAAACAAAGTGATTTCTTTTATTATGAAAGGAGAACATCTGTCATGGTCATAGACAATTCTTTCTATATTAGAATTTTTATTTCCCTTTCTTGCCTTACTCTATGAAACAGTTGAAAATGAAAGATTGAAACCTTACCACAATTTAGTTGACTCTTTACACCAAAACGAAAAAAGGAGGGTATTATGAAAGGAGAACATCTGTCATTGTCATTGACAATTCTTTGTATATTAGAATTTTTATTTCCCTTTCTCGCCTTGCTCTATGAAATAGTTGAAAATGAAAGATTGAAACCTTACCACAATTTAGTTGACTCTTTACACCAAAACGAAAAAAAGAGGGTTGGCTTTATAAAATTCTAAGTTCCAATAAAATATTAGCGGTTAATAGAGGCCTTTCCTTCTCTAATCCGAATCAAATATATTGAATGTTAGAAAAAGCATAGAAAAGGTCAAAACATTTGCATTTATGACAATATTTTATACTTTGTCCTTTTTTAAGTACCAAAACGAAGGTGAAACTACCGCCAAAAAGAAAATTGAATATAAATTCATTCAGTTAATATATTCCTAGCATCATTAATTTCCACGACTAATGAGCACAAAAATTAAAATTTTCTTCACCTATAGAACACAAAATTGAAGAAAATGAGCAATAAAGTTCACTGGTCACTAAAGATACACATAAAACAGAACAAAACTGGCAAGTAAATGGTCATTTTTCAACTTCGTTCTTCAATGTTCCCAAGTTTCCTCTCTTTAGCAGTAGCTGCCATCAGGTCATCAAAGTTTTCAGACTTTCATCGTAAAATCTCAATATAGAGAAAATTCACTTAATGTAGGTAAAAACTCTGAATTAAAATCATAAAAAATCACATAAAATGGAAGCTTGAAGAAATGCAACATCATAGGAATAAAATGTAAATTAAGATCTCACTACAACAGATAAGGTTATTGGTAACGAAACAAAACATTGCTAAATATTAAAAAATAATTGTTGCCCTGATGGTTACTGAATCCTGGTATTAAAACAATATCCGCGATGTTTTCTTAAAATCATCACAAAAAGGTTTTGGATACACAATAATTTCGTCGGTAAAACATATAATCAAAGAGAACGAAGAACATCGTACATAGGATTTTGCGATGTGTATGTTTCATAGATAAAAGCTTTTACACACTAAACCATAGTCATAAGTAATTACTTTTATTGACGATTTCGTTTGGTAGCAGAATAGTTTTAGCTACTAATTTTTTATTATAGGTAAATATTTTTAGAGACATTTTTGTAAACGTGGGTAACAATATTTTGTGACGTTTTTTTAGTAGCTAATAGTTTTTAGTGACAATTCTATTTTTGTAGCAAAATAGTTTTAGCTACTAATTTCTTGTTGTAGGTAAATATTTTTAGAGACGTTCTTGTAAATGTAAGTAATAACTTTTTGTAACGATTTTGTTTTAGTAGCTAATATTATGTAGTGACAAAATCTTACTTTAAATTTAAAGATTATTATAATTTTTAAAAACAAATTTATTTTAATTTATTACAAATTTTATTTCAGCGTTAATGTAAATATATTTGGTTAAAAATAACAAACGTGAAGATCCCTCGTGACTAACAGACAATGTCGGTAAAGGTTGTTGCTAACTTTCTTCATTCGATGATGCAATTGTTGGTTGTTCAGTGGGAGAACTTCTTCGGTTGTTACTACCCTTTTTTCCTTGTTTATACCAAGTGCTATTATAATGAACCTGTATAAAACGAAATATGAACATAACATATAATCTTAACTTAAACATCAAATTTTCACATGAATATAAGGAGATCAACAGTCAAATACTAAACATTTGGCATAACATTCTGCAAAAACATAAGTGAAACATTAAAAATATACATCTAATCATCGTAAATTAACATAAGTAAAATACCAACAACATAAGGCAATTATGAACATTACATTTCAAACAATACAAACAATTTATTTACATTCAATCATTATGATAAAGATTTTGAAAATCATCATCATTAAGTACATTATCATTAGATTCTTCATCACTAATATATTCGAGTAAAGTATCGTCATTGTCATTTAAGTCATCCTAAGTATAGTCTTCTTTTGTTTGTAAGATATTTTGGCTCTAATCAAACAGAGGAACACAGAATCTGTAAATATAACAATGATAAAAGAAATGTAAGCAATACCACAATGATAAAAGAAATGTAAGCAATATAACAATGAAAAGATGAGGAACCACAAAAGCTTGAAGTTCATGGATGAGGAACCACTAAACTAACTTGAAATCTTTAGGCTATCAAGACTAATACAGACTCTCTTTTTTTTTTAGTTTGAGCTCTACTAATAATATAGACTCTCTTTTTTTTTTTAGTTTGAGCTCTACTCAAGATTTAGTAGTTTAAAGCTTGACCATATTGGAATCAAAATTACGTTAAGTTATTAACTAAAATAACATTATTTTATTTAAATCAATTTAAGTTATTCGGGTTAAGTAAAATAACATTATTAAGCTACGTAATAGTTTAGTCTCTAATTATTTGAAATAATCAAAATAGGGTTATAAGAAATATTACAATTTTATTATATATGGAATGACTTCATTCTTTTTTGTTCTTGACTTGAATTGCTTTAAAGCTCTTTGTAAAGAAAGACATTTTCTTTATTTTTTTACCACATATAACTAATCTTTGTCGTGTATGCCAACTAAAAATGTAACTAATTAATATTATATAATGTATTAATATTCATATTTAAAAAACTGATGCATTAATTATTTGTCCTAACAGTGAAAAGCTCATTTATTTTCTAACTCATTATAAATGGTTAATCATTAGAAATCATCATCTTTATAGTTATATCCATATTACCTTCGTAAGATACCATGCATTTAATAGAGAATACAAGGAAATGCAAAGTTGTAATTAAAAACCAAATCCAATTCGTTTGCAACTTCTATTTCACTAAATCTGAAATTTTATAAATAATAACAAAATTTTTAATAAGTCCAATATCAAGTTTAACTTGAGTTTATGTACATATTTTGTAAAGGTATAATTATAAAATGTTACATACTTTGGACGTGCAAAGCAAGTTATATATGTATTTATAGTTGGACCTTGAACTGTGTCCTTTATTCTTAACAAGAATTTTTATATTTTCCTATACCTTTCTTTAGTAAAGTAGAGTAACAACTCCATTGAATATTTTTATTAGATACTTGATCCCCTTTCTGTCTAAAGCATCTGAAAACTTCAAAGATAATAAATATTTGGTTTCCATATCAAAAGATACCTTAATGGATAAACATTCACTGATGCCTTCCTTTAATGATGATCTGTCTATATAGATAATTAACATTTGTGGTTATTCCTCTTGTTACTTGACAGCTCTCTTATTACTAATTAAAGCCTCCCCTGCAATGCATCTTTCCTTACTAACAACGTATATACCGTCCAATGTTATAAATCAAAATAAAAAATTGACAATGTACAACTTAGAAATAAAAACAGTACCAGTGTGACTGGGTCACAATGCAAGAGCGTCCACCGATGTTGGTGCCAGTCACGGGTGGACACCCGTGCATTGGCTCTAACTGGCACCAATCACGGCTCTGACTGGCACCAATCACATCTGACAGGAGGGACAGGATGCCCACACACTCCACCTCTCCCCATATAAATACTATACTCTAACTCAATCTAACGCACACCTCTCCCCCTGCTTTCTAACTCAATCTAACTCACACGACCTCCCTCCCATAATAACCTCTTTTCCACCACCACAGAAGTGCCACTACAAAGCTTTGTCGCACGTCCACCAAACCAAGTTACTAAGAGCACAAACACAACCTCTACTTACACAACTAGTTATGCCTCCAAGAATGGAACAACTAAGAGTTCCCTTTTCTTTTCCACAAGAGCCCACTTTAGGTATTTCGTGCCTCATATTTGAAAGTAGAGAGCATCAACAAAGGTATGCTATTTTTATAATCGTAAAATTATTCCGAATAGATTTATAAATTCTCGAGCACTTATTGAATTAGGAATATTTGATTAAGTGCACAAGTTACTCCGAAATATAGGTTAGGAAAAATTTTTTGAATTTAGAAAAAATTCGTATGTAGAATTGACATTAAAAGTTTGAACCGTCATGGCCAATTTGAATGCTCGCTTTGGACGGCTTCCACTCTCATCTTAGTATCGTGTTTCTAACCTTTCCTTTTTTATTGTTTGTTATTTTAATTTCTTTTCATTTTCATCTTTGTCCTTCCTTTCGTTCTTTTACGTTTTAGATCACCCTTTCATTTTCTGATCACATCAAGGGTTGTGTATGTAATAGTTTAGAAGAAAAGAAAAAAATGATTATTTGTGTGTTGTGTGTTTGTTTTCTCATTTAGTAGTTAAATTTACATGATTATTACATTAACTCAATATGGATTAGAAATGCATAATATGAGTGAATGAGCATACTTGCATGCCTAGACTAATTGACTTAGATTTCAGTTAAAAGGATATTAACTTATTGTGATAGATGAATGACACCTTTCATTTGGTAAGATTTTGAGCCTTTTTCAAATATTAAACACCAAATTATGTAATTCTTTGTCGAGAGTGTTCTTTTATGATTAAGGAACTCCGGAACTTGCTTGCAGATACTAGTTTAGATCATACAATCTTATGCAAATATTGAAATGATGAAGGCAATTAGGATTTAGCCCTTTTGC
>JANIIA010000002.1:29355699-29369032 GCA_027478495.1 Erythroxylum alaternifolium
GTCTTAAAAGTTTGTTGGAGCGTGACCTTGTAATTGGACCCATTGTCATCCTCAATTCTCTATTGCCTTGGTGAGTTGCATCAATGACTGTGCAGCAGTTGCATGGCCGTGTATCCATTTTCTCAGATAAATTTAACGACCTCATACGAAAAAGAAGAGAGGTAAATGCTTTCTGAAGTTACGAAGAAGAGGGGTAACTGTCTTAGTCATCATAGTTCATTAATTTCTGAAGAAGAGGAGAGAGGAGAGAGCAAATATGACTAGTTTGCAGCTTGGCTAATAAAACAGAAGAGTTCGAGTTAGATAGAGAGTAAGTGCGTCTTTAAAATTTAACAAATAATCACGTCGTTTTTATATTAGACAGAATATAATAGTATTAAATTAGACAGAGGATCTAGACTCTTTCAGTTGGTGCCAGAGAAAGGTGCAAATAACAAATATTAGCTTTCAGACAGATCATATTTGGGAATGAATAAACGATAGATTAATAATAAGTTGATTTATTTAAAACATAATTTAGGAAAAAGGCGGTAGACAAATGTAGCATGTCCCTTGATTTGTTGGCTTAGTTAGTATTGTCCTGCAATAGTAACATCGAAAGCTGTTGGTAGGGCATAGATTTTGTGTCATTTTTCTTCTTTATTTGTTAGTCATTTTTAACCAATAAATGTGTGGATAAATTTAATAAAACAGGTAACAAGTGGTTAAATTAAACATACAGGAGGTAAAGCATTTTCAAATGCTGCAACGAGATTTTTCACCATATTCGATAACATCACTACCTAGTTAATATCCTCGTTAGCAACTAGTTGGACTTGGAGTAGAGATGACAAAAAGGGCTTAGCTTGCTCGCAGCTTGTTCGGGCTGACCACAATTAATATCCCTATTAGCAGCTAGTTGGATTTGGAGTAGAGATGACAAAAAGGACTTGGCTTGTTGGTAGCTTGTTTAGGCTAACCATGATCAGCCGGTGGTCCGATTGTTATTTTCAAAATGACGTTATCTTAAAAGTTTTTTTAAAAAAACAAATAACGGATTGACCTGGCTTGGCCCACCCATAGCCAGTCGAGTTAAGCCTGGGCTACGGGACGGTCAGTCTGTCGTTGGATTGAGCTGCAGGCTAACTCTTCCGGGCCCAAAGTCGAGCCCCAAACTCAGCCTAACTCGTTGACATCCTAAGTTAGAGAACATCCCGAAGTTTGGAGAGTTTGCGACTTGCAAATTTAACGATTGTCCAAGAATTATGACCATCGAAGAACGGCAATGTACAAGACTCATTGATAAATTTACACACAACCACGTCTCAAATTCAGCAACTTTCGTATTCGATAACTCACAAAGTTACAACTGAGTACAAAACCGTGAATCACTCGGAGGTGGTAAGTATGGGTGAGATAAAAATGGCAGCTAAGGTGATTCAAAAGGAAAAGTAATGGCCTTGTGGCAAGTAAATGGGGAAGCGAGGTAGATCTAAAGATAGAAAATAAGATAAGCCCGAAAGAAAATGAAAATAAATGGTAGCTAATTTACTACTATGTTCCAAGATTTATCAAGTTAGGCAAGCTTTTAACGTAGAAATGGCTTCTTGCCTCTCTTTTTTCCAGCCAAACCTCTCTGTCCCCAGGACGACCATAAAGCCCCTTGCACTTCTAAACAAAACCCAGAAGATGAGAGTGCCATACGAGTTGAGGGAGGGCCAGACCCGTCTTTTCCATAAGCTCCCATCTGGTCTGAACATGGAGGTGATTGAACAAAAAGGTGGTGTGCATATGAATTCAGACCCGCATAAGAGAAGCAGTGAAAACCCACCTCTGGTTTTCGTACATGGCAGCTACCATGCAGCTTGGTGCTGGGCTGAGCACTGGCTAACCTTCTTTTCACGCTACGGATTTGACTGCTATGCTCTTAGTTTGTTGGGTCAGGTTCATCTCTCTATCTATACAACTAGTTTTGCGTTTATGTTGCTGCACACTTGTTATTTACTTTCTTTCCAATTTCTATCAATCCTTAGCCAGAATAGTTCCTATTATTTTCTGGTAAAATTCCTTGCAAAGTATTCTTTCCTGATGATATTTCATCAGTTATATGTTTTTAAAAAAATTTAACAATTTTGAAGTTGAACATGGGATTCTATAGTTTGAGAGCTTTTGTATTCTTTCATCAAGTCCCTGTTTAGTGTTTGAATGCTCCTATCTGCCTAGGCTTGGAGCTCAGTTAACTCGTAACTTCTACAATGAGACATAGTTTGCTAGAGATTATTTATGTTGTTTCAGATGCCAATGCTGTGTTGACATGGTGCATGTTGCCACCCAATTTTTACAGGGTGAAAGTGATGAACCTACCGGTTCTTTTGCTGGCACTCTTCAGGTATACAGAATCCATTTCGGACTGAATTGTTCTTGCTTGTAGAATCTTGTATCCTATGCCTTATCATATAGATTCAAATTCTCTTTTATCCTGCTCCATCTACAATTCTGCGGTAGACACATGCAGGTGATGTTGCTGATTTCATCCAAAAAAAACTCCAGTTGCCACCAGTCTTACTTGGACATTCATTTGGAGGGCTTATTGTTCAGTACTATATAGCAGAAATAAGAAATGGACAAAATACTGGTAATCATCTTCTTATATTCAAACATATTTGAAATGGATGAGGTGTCTTCAGTTTAAGATACACTATTGTCAGTCATTTTTATCACTTTATCAATGTGAATGTTAAACAAACTTTAAACATTTATCAGAGGAAATTCAAATACGGGGTGACAGTTGCATCTCCATTTCGTTGGGTGCAGAATCATGTTACACGTATTTTCTTTAGAGCACTGCATTACAATTACTCGTCTCTGATATAAGATACAAATCTTGGCTACATTTGCTTGAAAAGTTACTTTTGCTTCTACTGACTGTATTTTATATGCCTTTTCCCTTAAATCTCAGAAAAGAAAAGGACATTTCCTGATCTTGATGGAGCTGTTCTTGTCTGTTCTGTGCCTCCTTCGGGTAATAGGTAGGTTGCACATATTACATTTGATTTTATCTTGTCTGCCTTATAAATAACTAGCCCAGGTTGAAGTATGTTTTTGATATGTCCAGTGGGCTAGTCTGGAGGTATATCTTCACCAAACCTATTACTGCTTTTAAGGTATTATCTTTTTTATAGTCTATTATTGCCTATTTTCAACTGAAGAATTGACACTTTATGTTGCAAACAGAACTAAGTATGAGGTTAAAAAAAAAACTATTCATCATCAAATGCTTTAAATTTTGCTGAATATAAACTAAGATATCCAATTATTCTTAACTACTAGATTTATATTTTATATGTAACACTTTTATTCTGATCTAAAACCAAATTTAATCTTATATGCAGTTAAACTGATATAATAAAAACAAAAATTTAATAACTAATCTTATGTAAGAAACATATCAACTATAACACTCTTTCTTGATACTTTTCCTTGTAACACTTATCGTTGTCCTAAGAAGAATTTTTCTCTGGGAAGAGCTTTAATCATTATATCTGCTAGCTTCTGAGTTGCAATGATGGAGTTTTACTTCTTTATTCTTCTCAGTTTCCCTTATAGCATTCAGAAAGCAGAGAAAATTAGAAGAAAAATTTTCTTGTTTTCTAATATATTTATCCAAGAACACATAGGCTAAACTAGGAAAGTAATTCCTGTGATTATGCTATAATCCCTATAAATATGTTATTTACATTAGCTGTACAATCTCTAACAGGTGTTTACAACTGCTATATTCTGTAACTAGCATGAAATTTGATTTTTATGTGCTTCATTATGCCATGTACAACTGGATTTTCAGCTATGTTATGGTTGATTTGTTATCAATTCAGCTTGTATTTGCTCTTTTTGGAACTTGGCTTAAATTTGATAGAATTTCGGCTGTAGATTGAGCAACTGTTTCTTGTTTCTTTGAATTCTAAGAGAAACTCCACGTCCAAAAGTAAAAACATAACCTAAAATACTTATGGCGTGATCAAAACTTCTTTCTCAATTACTATCTACATAACCATGTGGCTCATCTCTCTTATTCTTCTAATGTGGGCAAAGTTGGTTGTTCCTCTTAGGTGCCTTAATGTGTAGTTTACTTGGAGCTTGCATAAACCTTGATAGCAACCTTGCAACAAACGTTACATCAAGTCTTGTAGCTGTTATGTATAGCAAACATCCTGCGATGGTTCTAAATTTGGATGCACCAACCTTTGTTTCACCACCAAGCATTGAAAGTTTTTAATTCACAAGTAGTGATGCAACCATAGGTTTTGATCTTTCTGTTTTTAACCTGTTCAGGATCTCCCAAGCATACTTCTCTTGAGAAATGAAGATGACTTCGTTAATCTGCATAACTTCCATGCCCAAGAAGTAGGTCATTCGACCTATCGGACATCTCAAGCTTCTCCAAAAAATTCTCTTTAGAGACAAATTGAGTCAGTTTATGTTTAAAGGATCTCGATTGATCAATCACTTTGTTTCTCTATGGAGCTTTTTTGAACTTCTTGAACTCCAGCAAGGTTTCTGACTTCTGAATTAGAAAAGAAACCAGTAGAAGATACACATTTCCATCTATGGACTTTTTTCTCAGTGGTCCACAAATATCAGAGTACGAGTTGGATTTTCTCTTAAGCTCTCTAAATGCTATCACGAAAAGGCATTTTGGTTTGCTTTTCTAATTGACAAGCTTTACAAAATCCAAAAGTTTTACAAATAGTTGGCAGATCATGAACTAAATTTTTTTGTGCATAATCTTCATTGTTTCAAAGCTGAAATGGCCAAATCCCTTTTGCCATAGTCCTACAAGAAAGACATCAGCTCATATTCAAGATGGTCAGAAATGGTACAAATATTACCTTTGGAGTTCAGTGGGAATTTTTTTTCGAATAGTTGTCCCAAGCAGGTCAGAAATGGTACAAATATTACCTTTGGAGTTCAATGGGTATTTTTTTCCAATAGTTGTCCCAAGCAGATTTTTTGAAATTTCAGGTACAAACAGTACGTCAGTTAAGACTTTCATACTGGAAATTGTAGAAACAGCTATCATTCTTTTTCCTTTCCCTCCAAATAAGCACCATTACCCACCTGTAGGTTTTTATTAAAACTTTTAAACACCTTCTCATTGTTGCCCATGTGATGTGAACACTTATTTTCAAGTAGCCAACTACGAGCCTTAATTGTTGTCACTGAATTTGTAATTGTAGTAAATAATTCTCATCAAGTTATGCTTCTACCTAAACTACTTTTGCTTGCTGTCTTGCTGTTCTTTATCTTTACTTGTATGCACTTTCTCAACATAGGCTAGCTGGTTACAAGCCCTACATTTCACATTAGGCATCCATCGGTAATAGTTTTCTGTGAAATTCCTTTTGCAATTGGACAGGGTGGGAACTAGCCTTTCTTTCCATTGCTTGCAATCCCATCATTGTATTGTTTCTCTGTACTTTTTCTGTCACCATATTGCTTTGTGCCTCCATCAAACTTTGTCTTTGCATCCCTGTGCTTCATTAGGAAAACCACATTTGATGCATCATCTTGTCTGAACGCTCCTCTTTGTTCAAAAGGTTTAAGGCATTTAACTAATTCTGTCAAGGAAAATAAGTCCTATAAATATGAGATTGAAATCGAATTTCTCAGGGACACTTATTAGAACTTTATTGACCACTCTAAAGTCAGATAACTCTTCTCCCTACAGCTTAATCTGATTTACTACCTTCATGAGCCTATCTATATATTCCTTGATGTTTCCAGTATCTTTCATTGTCAAATCCTTCAAACTCACTCTTGCTCTTATCCCGTGCCTCTTTTCCAGTATTGCAAGTCATGATTCTTGAGAAGATTGTTTCAAAAACAGATTCATGTAGTGGTCAGAGCGGCTTGAACTGCTTTGATTTCTCTTGTACTTTGATCTGGTTCACAATTGATTATCAGAAAGTTGTGCTAGGTACCTCTCTACATCCGTCATATCCCACAGATCAAAAGTTTGAAGGTAGGCTTTCACTTTTACTGTCCAAAATTGGTATTTTTTGCCATAAAAAACCGAAAGTATTGAGATAGGAAAACTGTTGGAAGCCATCTTCAACTTTTTGGTGTATAGTTTGTTTTTAATGGAAGTGAACCCTAGCCAGTTTTCAGTCGTTAGAAGCACAAAACCTGAAAGATCAATTAAGCTCTAATACCATCTTGCAAAACAAAAATAAATGAGGTATAAAAACTAATTTTTGCAGAAGCATATCATCAAATGATTTATTAGCTACTTAAATTGTTAACACAATTTAAGATATTCAATTATACTTGACTACGATATTTATATTCTATCTATATTACTTTTGTTTTGGTTTAAAACTAAATATAATATAATCTTCAGTTAAATTAAAGTAGATAAAACACAAATGTATTAACTAATCTTATCGGGGAAACATATCAACTCTTTACACGTTTACAGTTATACTTTGTCTTTATCTTATACACCTATTCTTCTCAACTTTTTGCACTATCTTTTAAGCTGGATTTTCTTGCCAATAGAAAACTACTTACGTATTCTGCATCATTAAATATAAAAGATATGCATTTTCCTGATACAGATCTAAGCATTAGGATAGCCTTTGGTTTGGCATCATTAGATTTCCCTTTTGAATTCTTGCTCTAGGAAAACCATTCTTTTTTCTACTCTTTTGAGTTATTATTATAAAATGAGAACGACTTCAAACTTGTGGGCAGGTGACTCGCAGCTTGGCAGCTAAAGCTTTTCAAAATGATCTCACTCTATGCAAAGAAACATTTTTTGCTTCAGAAATGGATGATCAACAAGTGGCACGGTTTGTTTATGTTGCCTTCTACCTCTTCCCACTTCCATATAGACAGTCAAGATTTCCCTAATGAAAAACAGCAATAAACAATGCAGTTGATGTCACTAATTTTCTGGTTATTTAATTGATTCATTTGTCCATTGGATTCCCTAGAATGGAGTAGCATTGTAAATCATTAAAAAATTTCAGAATTCAGGGTAAAATTAGGATTTACTATGATATGTGAAAGAAATATTTGACAATGTTTATGGTACTTAAAGAAAATCATAGGGAAAAGTAATTCTTAATTAATCTTTCCTAGAATTGTATAGGGAATATATAGGAAAGTACAACCATAATCACCTCCTTAATCAAGGAGAATCCATTTATTCTCTAAATAATAAAAGCCCATTAATCCAGTTGTTAACCTCTAGCCTTAAACCACCTAATTATCTTTATAATATTAGCTAATTATCTTTAGAATATCAGTTAATTATCTCTAGAAGAACAACATTCTCCCTTAAGTTGGTGGATAAATATTGATCATGCCAACTTTGCTTACAAAGAACTCCAAATTTTGCCCTTGTAGTCCTTTGGTGAAGACATTAACATATTGTGATGTAGGTATAAATGGTATGCAAATCAGTCCACTTTCAAGTTTCTCTTTTATAAAATGCCTATCAATTTCCACGTTTCATCCGATCATGCTAAACTGGATTATTGTTGATACTGATAGCTGCTCTATGATCACAAAACAACTTTATTGGATGTTTCACTGATCTCTTAAGTTCTTTCATTACTCTTTTAAGTCAGATCATTTCACAAATTCCTGCCTCCACATTACTCATGACCACTACAATTTGTTTTTTACTCCAAGTTACTAGACTTTCCCAATAAAAAATGCAATATCCAAAAGTAGACCTTCTGCTGCTAACAAACCTTGCCTTGTTTGCATCAGTATAGACTTCGACTCTTTGCTAATCACTTTTCTTGAAGAATAATCCTTTCTTTGGAATTCCCTATATCTTGAGATTTTGCACGCTACTTCCAAGTGTTCTCAACGAAGGGTATGCATAAGCTACCTTACCACACTAATAACAAAGAAAATCTGGTTTAGTGTGGGATAAATAGATTAGCTTTCCCATCAACCGTTGATATCGACTTGTATTTATTGGAACTCCTTCCTTAACTTCACCAAGCTTTAAGTTAGATGCCATAGAAGTATCTAATGGTTTACATCCACTCATTCTGGTTTCTTCTAAAAGATACAGGATATACTTGCTTTGGGCGACTACTATTCCCTTCTTTGATTTAGCAATATCCATCTTGAAGAAGTATCTAAGAGACCCCAACTCGTCTTTGATTTCAAACTCGTTCAAGAAATTCTTCTTCAAATTTTCCATTTCCTTAAAAATCTTCACTAGTGAGGAGAATGTTGTCTAGATACATAATTAGAATTGCAATCCTCTCTTCTACAAAAGTTTTTATGAATATAGTCAGATTATCCTTATATGAAACCTTGAGACTTCAAGAATCTAGCAAATCTGTCAAACTAGGATTTTGGTAATTGTTCAACCCATTTAAAGATTTTTAAGCTTACTTATCCTTTTCTCGAAGCTTTTACTAAATCCTAGGAGAGCTTCCATGTACACCACTTCTTTAAAATCTCCTTTAGGGCCTGTTTGGTTGAATGTTAATTAATGGAATGGAATGGAATGTAATGTAACAGAACGGAATGGAACGGTTTACAATGGAATGAAATGTTATACAGTGAAACGTTGTTTGGGAGGGATGGAAGGGTTCATAATGTAATCTAGTGAAATGTTGTTTGGAAGATGGATGGAATGAAATGGAATGTATAATAAATGACTATTATACCCCTTATATTAAAATGATTATTATAGGAGGTTTATTATTAATTATATACAATTTATTATTAATTATGTAAAATATCATTATTAATTATTTAATATATTTTATTTTATTTTATTCTATTCTATGTGATTTATATATAAAAATAATTTATTTATATTTTTATTTATATAGAAATATATACAAATAATTAAAGAATAAGTTTTTATATATTTTCTATTTTTCATTAATAAAAATTTTATTAATTTTTATTTTATTATTAGTTATATACAATTTATTATTAATTATATAAAAATAGCATTATTAATTATTTAATAAATTTTATTTTATTCTATTCTATGTGATTTATGTATAAAAATAATTTATTTATATTTTTATTTATATATAAATATATACAAACAATTAAAGAATACTTTTTAATATATTTTCTATTTTTATTAATAAAAATTTTATTTATTTTATTTTATTATTAATTATATACAGTTTATTGTTAATTGTATAAAAATATTATTATTAATTATTAAATAAATTTATTTTATTAAAATTTATTTTATTAAAATTTATTTTATTCTATTATATGTGATTTATATTTTAAAATAATTTATTTTTTTATTTATATAGAAATATATACAAACAATTAAAGAATAAGTTTTTATATTTTTTCCATTTTTATTAATTAAAATTTTTATTTTATTATTAATTACATACAATTTATTATTAATAATATAAAAATAATATTATTAATTATTTAATAAAATTTATGATGTTAAATATTATTATATTCTATTCTAATTAATATATTAATTCTATTTAATATAATATTATGATTTGGTCACAGTTGGTATTACGAAAAATTATTAAGGGTATATTAGATAGTTTGTATTTATTAGTTTACATTCCATCCTAAACCCCCCAAATCGGAGATTTCTTATTTTCACTGTTTAGGATAGAATGGAACGTAACATAAAACCCTTCACTTCCATCTCATTCATTCTATTCCATTATAAAACTTCCTTCCAAATGATAGAAGTGTGCTACGTTCCGTTCCATTCCATTCTCAACCCCTCAACCAAATATAACCTTAAAGATCACATTGTCCTCAATATGAGAAGTCAACCACCAAATAAGAAAAAATGACATCAAACTAAACGAAAGAAATTAAAACAAATAAATGAAATCAAACCAAATAAAAGATGATAGCAAACCAAACAAAAGAAAATGATATGAAAGCAAACTAAAAAAATGAGATGAAATAAAACAAAAATAACAGCAAACCAAACAAAAAAAATGACATGAAACCCAACAAAAGAAAATGACACAAATTAAAAGTAAAAAGGGTAAGAAAAGCTTATTGAGATGATGGTGGCGACAATGTTGGCAAAGGAGCTTCAAAATTGTTCCTCTGATAGAATTTGAGGAACCTCTTCTTTAAGCTACGCTGCTCCTTGTAGACTTGCCGCATTTGGGTGCTGAGTTTGTTGATTTGGGAATTCATTTTTTGTTGGTTGGAGGCTATCTGGTTGAAGATTTGTTGAAATCGGTTGACCACCGTTGGTGCTCTTGGTTCCTCCTCCACTGCTTCTTCTTCTAGCTTCGGGACTGCTCAGGATGTGGAGGGTCGGAAAGTGTCTGTGTCTGTGCTCCTCCTGTTCTTTACTTCTGTACGCATCTCATGGTTTTAAAGTTCCATAGAATGGAACTCCAAAATCTCATAACGCTTCAAATACGATATGTAGAACATATCGAATGGCATTATGCGCATATCTCCCTCATCAAGGTTATAACATAGAGCTAAAGAAGTAACAACATGAGACATGCCAAAATGTGAAATCTTTTTATTTACAACACTCACTATTGATCTCCTAAAAGGTGTATTGATTTTAATTTTTTGATCTATGCACCACAAAAAGAAATGTTCTTTGTTCGAGCATTTGTTACTTTTAGTTTTATTAAACACAATTAAACACATAAATTTATGCAAAAGTAAATGCTCGACACTACGGATTAAAGAATTCGGTGCATTACTAGAGTCAAAATTTTCTTCCTCAGTCAGAGTTTTTAAAAAATCATCTAAATAAAAATCATCATGATCATTTAAAATTTTAGTGTTTGGCAAATTGAAAAGACCACGCATGGCAGTATAATCCAATTTATAAATATTGCCGAATAACCTAAACCAGAAAATGTCCATTTGAGGGTTATATCAGACTATAGTGAAAAACTCTATAGTCATCATAAGGTGAATAGGCATGTCACATCTAATGAACCTATTCCAAACTTGTTTGTAACAATTCAAAATTAAAATACCTAGAAGTGACTAGTTACTATATCCCTAAGGTCTCGAAAATGCGTACCTTCTTCTTCCAAATAAATTGAGAATAGAGAACAATAAGTTGTTGCTAACTTGATCTTACCTTCACCAGAAACTTGAAGGCACAGTTCATCATCCGATTTCCTAGCCATCATCTTCCTTGGTGCCATTGTAAGACGAAAATATGAAAAAATAAGAGAAAAAGAGTGAAATTTGTATTTCAGAGAAAGGAAGAAAAATCTTACCCAAATCTTTGTATTTTTGAATGATTTATGCATGAAAAGAGTAAAGGATTGTAAGATTAACGAAAAGAGATGAAGAAAATACCAAGAATATAGAGGAAAAATGAAGAATTTTATAAAGTGGGAGGAGAATTTTCATGGGTTAGAGAGAGAAGGAGTGAAATTTTAAAGAATGAGGGAAAGAAGAAAAGAGGGAAACTTAAATTTCCTTCCAAATGGAATTCCCACGATCGTGGGAATTCTGAAGAGTAGTCCCACGATGAGGGAAAGAAGAAAAAGGGGGAACTTAAATTTCCCTCCAAATGGAATTCCCACGATCGTGGGAATTCTGAAGAGTAGTCCCACGATCGTGGGAATCACCTCCATTCCTGTGATCATGGGTTTTCTCTCTAGAAAGTTTCTGGAGAGATTTCCCAGGATCGTGGGAATTGGAGTCATTCTTCCACTTTTAGACCTTCTTCCAAGCTTGGTATGTATTATCCATAATCCCACAACCTACAAACACATCAAATTAATATTATCAACAAGAATTTTGAAATTTCAAACAAGCTGAAATTCAAACAAAATCAAAATAAATACCAATCAAATTCAAATCAAATATGATCATAACTGAATAAACCAAGCAAACAAATAAACAAAGGCAATCAAAAGATAGTAGAATTCCATAGGTTGCCTCCTATGCAGCGCTTCTATTAACGTAGGTAGCTCATCTCTTCTTCCTTGAAAACTCAGTCAGGATCAATTATAAATGGCTTTCTTCCACCTCTTTCATTCAATATTGGTTTTGTATCTTGTTAGTAAGCTACAAATTGTAAAATAATCAAAAGGATAATATGGATAACATTATAAAAATTGATTAAGCTCAATAATGTTTTTTTTCCAAGTGAACTATCAACATAACATGGATTAACAAAACCCCCTTAATCTTCCATTAAATCCAACAGTTTGTCCTGTATGAAGGTGAGTTGCTCTCTTTCTTCCTTAATCACCTTCATCTCCTCTGCTTCTTCCACTTCCTAAATAGATACTTTTATAACTTCTTCAAACTCGATGTCTGTTGTGATCTATTGTTCATCCTTTTTTTCTTTAAAAGATTCGAACACATCAATTATCCTGAATGAGTTACTATCCTTCGAATTCTTAAATACATCATTCATGTTGAATGTCACTTGATCATCATCAATCCAAAAGATAGAGTTCTTTTCATGAACATTTACCTAAGATTTTTCGATTTTCATATATGGTATACTAAGAACTGGTGAATAATAGGGAGGGTTTTCATCCTTTTCTTCATCCTCTTTCTTGATTTCTTAGTCTTCTGTAAAGTAAAGTTCAGTATGGTCTTCCTTTGGTTCTTCTTGTTCTTCCCTGTTTCTAAGTGTGATAGCCTCATATTGCTCTCATTGATATAATTCCATATTGCTCAGAGAGTCTCCCACACTTCTCTTACAAAATTCATAGGAAAGCTGTCTTACATGAATCTCCAGGTTGTGAATAGAAGCGGCATAATTTTCAAAAACTTGATCAATCAAACTTCTCTTCTAGTCTCTTATGACTTTCCTCTTCGGTGAAAAACAACCTCTTCTGGTTCTCTTCCATTTATGTTATCTTATCCATGATTTTGTAGAATTTGGAATCCTATGAATTGGACTCATCTTATTGAAATTCAAATAGGTCTTGATGTCCCATGTGAGTACTTACATTGTTGGACCAATAGAAATCTGGGTGGTTCTACCACTTCGGAGTGTACGTGTTCCATTAAGGAATGGTATTTCCCTAACCATACTACACCTAATTGTAATTTGCAAAAGATCCTTGCTCCTTATAATAACTATCTTCCATTATTGTTCTTTCTATTTCTTCTCAGCATCTAGCGCTTCAGATGTCTCATTCCTCATTCTAAGATGTCTTTATGTAACATCTTGTTACCCATATTGAGGCTAGAATAGTAAATATAAGAGATTATTAAGAAATTAGAAAATGCATTTCATGTTCATTCATTATATGATATGCTCATACTCTTGCATATTGAATTTTTGCACATGAAAATAATTGTACATGCATTTATAGACATTCTGGGTATAATTGATTTATAATTGAATTGTGAA
>JANIIA010000002.1:29369132-29383120 GCA_027478495.1 Erythroxylum alaternifolium
AAGCTTGCTTATCCTTTTCTCGAAGCTTTTACTAAATCCTAGGAGAGCTTCCATGTACACCTCTTCTTTAAAATCTCCTTTAGAGACCAATATAGATTAACTATAATAGAAAACAACACATTCATAGTATTCAACTTAGCAACAAGTGAAAAAGTTTTCGAATAGTCAATTCCATAGATTTGAGTAAACTTCTTAGCAACCAGGCACGCCTTATAGCTTTTAAGTGATCCATCATAATTATACTTCACAGTGAATACTCATTTACATCCAACTAGTGTTTTTACTCTCGAAAGATTAACTTTAGAGCTGTCATCTCCTCTAGGACCATTTCTCTCTACTTAAGAATGCTTGGAGCGTCCTGTATATTCTTAGGAATGTAAACATTGGACAACTTATAAGCAAATACTTGAAATGATGGAGATAGACTTTGACAAGATAGGAAGTTATATAAAGGATATTGAGTACAAGTTCTAGAATCTTTTTTAAGAGTAATCGGTAAATCTGAAGTTTCATTTGACTCTAAAATACATATTGGTTTATGCGAAATTGTCTCAATGGGAATAGACTTATACTCAGATTTACATGATTGGTCTTGAATTTTTGGATGTCTTCGGGTTAGATTCTTGGCTGTGCTACAAGCTTTCTGCTCTTTTTTTTGTTATGGATATTTTTTCAAAAAAACTTTCACTTTAAAACGATACTGTCTTGTTGCATTGCCTTTTAAGAAAGAAATGTATCTTGTCTCGCACACATTTCATTCTTGTTTTGAGATTGAATTTGTAAGGGCATCAAAGATGGATCCTTATTTCTATTATTTGAGATATTATCAGTTTTTGAACCAAGATTATAGAAAAAATCCACAAGTTGGCTGTGGTATCATTTTCCTTGTGGTTTCTTATCTTATGAATATCAAAACACAATCTTCACTAGATATCCCCCCCTGAAGATCAGGTGAGGGAAAATAAAGGTTTATCTTCAAAAAAGGTGACATTCATGGAGACAAAAAATCTTTTAGGTATTGGATCAAAGCATTTGTACCCTTTTTGAGTGGAAAGACAATTAACAAAAACACGTTTTCAAGCTCCAAAAGCAAGTTTTCCTTACTGTTATCATGGATATGAACAAATGTAGTACACCCAAACACTTTAGGGCTATTTGTTCTTTCTTCGCCTTTCCTTTCAAACATGATTCGAAAGACAGTAAGACTCTTTTAAAAAACTATAGACCAGCCGGCTTCAAATTTCTACTAGTAGAGCTTTTTAATAACTTATTGGCAAGGCTTCCTTCTGATTATGTATGAAATAATCGACTCCTTAATAAGTGAAAGATAATATGATAACCAAGAGGAAGGAAAACATTAATTAAAATAATTAAGAGAGGTTAGAAATTTTAAACTTTTGAAGGCATCCTATTGATCAAATATGTACCTATTAGGATAGCCTCACCCCATAAGTACTAGTTGAAAATATTAAAGATCTTGCAATTTCTAATAGATATTTATTTTTCCTCTCTATTATTCCATTTTTTTGAGGGTGTCAGTGTATGAGCTTTGATAAACAATACCTTCTCGACAAAATAATTCCTTAAAATTTTGTTGAAATATTCTTTTCCATTATCAGTTCTAAAAACTTGAATCCTATTTTGAAATTGTGTTTGGATCATTTTATAGAAGTCTTAAAATAGGCTCTCAACATATGATTTCTAAGATAGGCTCTCAACATATGATTTCTCATTAAGTAAAAATACCCAAGTAAGTCTAGTATGGTCATCAATAAAATTATGAACTATCTTCTTTTAGAAATTGTTTTTGTTCTTGAATGTCCCCAGATATCACTATCAATCATAGTGAAGGGTTTTATCGATCATAGTGAAGGGTTTTGCAGCCTTGCAAGGTTGTGTTAGGAAAGATGTTTGATGATACTTGACAAATTTCAAACTGAAACGAATATTGATCTTCATTTGTAAGAAAATTTGGAAACAATTGTCTCATATAGTGGAAACTTGGATGTCTTAATTTAAAATGTCATAACATAATTTTACTCTCATTAAGGTTTGAAATAGAACTGATACAAATTCTTTGGGATTATGTGTTTGAGTCATATTCATTTTCAAAGAAATAGAGACCGTCAACCTGTTTAGCATTTCCAATCATCATCTCAGTGTTCATACCGTGAAATTGACAATTAGATGAAGAAAAAATAGCTCAACAATTTTGATCAACAGTTATTTTGTTGACTGATAACAAGCTACTTGACTATTTAGGAACATGAAGAACATTATGGAGTGTAAGATCAGAGAAATAACAATTGATCCTTTTCTAGCTATTGGTGAGATGGAACCCTATGCCATTTTTGCTCTTTGATCTTCTACGCAAGAGCTATAGGAAATAATTTAGATTATCCAGTCATAAAATTTGTTACCCGAGAATATTATCCAAGAATTATTTGAATTGATACTGAAGCAAGTGCCAACTAAATAATTTCCTTTTTGATCCAAAAAACAAGAATGATTTGAACTAGAGAAAATATGAGATTGAAGAATTTTATGGATTTACTCTACCTATTCTTTTGTGAATGGCTGTGTGCTAGAAGACACCTTGGCTCCAAATTCAATAGTATTGGCTTGGGAGTTATGGTTTTCTCTAAATTTTTTTCTTCCATTTTTTTGGCTTTCCATGAAATTTTCAACATGTTTCTCGTGTATGCAAATTGCATTTACAGTGATCATGCCAAGGCTTTTGGTTGTTTTTCCTTTCTCCATCGGCCTCCGTTCCTTCAGATACGAGTGCAAAACCTTCAGCCTTTGATTTGGTGTTGACAATCATCACTTTCTGCTTCATCTCCTCTCTTCTTACTTCCAAGGCATGAGGGAAATGGTTTTCTTCCCAGAATCTGGCCTCTAAATTCATCCAATTCTTGATTTAATCCTTCAAGAAAAGCATAAATCTTATCTTTTTCTTCACTTTTTGTAATGCCGAACACTATCATTCAGATAGTCCCAATCATCTTCACAACATAGGTCCAATTCTTGCCACAAGGTTACAAGTTCGTTATAAGACAAAGTAACATCACAGTCTCCTTGCTTGGCTTCCACAACTTCATTTCTAGTTCAAAAATTTGAGAAGAATTCTCAACATCTGAAATCATTTGGACAATACTAATCATCTTTACAACATAAGTCCAATTCCTGCCACAAGGTTACAAATTCATTATAAGACAAAGTAACATCGTAGTCTCCTTATTTGGCCTTCCACAACTTCATTTTTGGTTCAAAAATATGAGAATAATTCTCAACATTTGAATCCATATCTTGAAACGCGTTCCATACGTCTTTTGCTGTGGCAGAAACATATAGGGGTTTTCCAATTGTAGGTTATACTGAATTAATCAACCAAGCTGTGATCAAAAAATTTTTGGACCACTATATTGCCATATTTAGATCGTCCGAAGCTGACCTTGTTATCTCTCCAGTCAAATGGCCAAATTTTCTTTTGCCATAAATGGCCAATTTTATTGTTTTCCATTCCAGGAAATTCTGGTCGTTCAACTTGTCCTTCGTCAATTGAAAGGGAAAACTTGAGCTGAAAAGATCATTGCTAAGTTGTATGTTTCTCGTTGTAGCACCAGGATTAGTCACACTCAAATTGTTGAAATCATTGATGGAAGATGAGGACAAACTTGGGAAAAAAACAATCCTTATTCAAATAACTACCGAAATAATAACAACTAAATTTGTTTTACCAACAAACTGGGAACAGATTCATGCTAGATAACCCCATTTCAATAAAGTACAAGAAAGGAGTAGATAACGGGATTGTGAATGCTCTGTAAAGAGTAGGAAGCTTGGAACTATATGCTAGGATGGTTTCCAATGTCAATACTGATTTGTTGCAGAAAATTAACCAGGAAGATCTTCTAATACAAATTTTGATTAAAAAGCTATAAGAAGGGAAGATAGAGAGGTCTAGCTATAATTGGTACCAATTGTTAACATGGAAGACACGATTGGTAGTTAGGTTTGATAGAATATTAAGAACTGAGATCATTTCATATTTTCATAGTAGTTATATGAGAGGTCACTCTGAATATATGGGGACGTATAAGGAGATGCTTGTATATTTGCACTGGAAAATTTTGCAGAAGGATGTGAACGAAATTTTCAGGTATGTCTAGTTTCTCAACAGAGCAAATATGGAGCAGTAGTCTCCCATAAGTTATTCCAACCTCTTCTTGTTCCACGACACTTCTGTACTAAAATCGGTTTGGATTTTATTGAAGACTTTGCCCAAATCAAGATGAAAATATGTTGTCTTTACAGTGGCGGACCGCTTGAGTAAGTACACTCATTTGGTTGCTCTCTCACCCATATTCAATTATCAGTGTTGCTAGGGTATTTGTAGAACAAATAAATAATCTAAATGGCATACTGCAAGTGAATACCAGTGACAAGGATCTGATTGCACCTTTGAAGCTGTTTATGGTTATTTAACTTTCTTACATGTGCCTTATTTTGCAATAGATTCCAAGTTAATTGCAGTGGATCAGATTTTGGTTGATCCACAAAAAGTCTTATACTTGATTTAATTTCAATCGACGACTGACAGAAGATCATAAGACAAAGAATTGGAAGTGGGAGAATAGTTTATATTAAAATACAATTTTATGGACAACAGAGTATCTACAGCTCCCTTTTTTTGAGGGGAACTTTCAAGGTTATTGAGTGCATTAAGAAGATCACTGACTTAGGCTCTAAAGGATGTGTGAGTGATTATTGAGCGCATCAAGATTTTTGGGCCTTTCAAAAGATGTGTGAGTGATGAGGAGCCAACTTCAGTCTTTTTACTGGAGATAACTGACTTAGGCTCTAAGATTCCAATAGGTATTTTGGACAGACGCATGATGAAGTGAAGAGCAAAGCGACTGTTCAAGTGTTGGTGCAGGTGGATAAAAAGCTACTTGGGAATATTTGTGTGGTATTCAATAGTTGGAGATCAATCTTGTAAAAGGGAGAGGCAATGATAGAGGACGTGTTGCAAAATCATCTTCAGCAATATCTTTGCAACTTGATGCCCAATCCATAAGCTCAGATTTTCAGTTTCATGGAAACTGAAGAGCTTGCTATTTGTTAGAGAAGAATTTTCACTTTAAACATCTTCCCTATACTAAGGTAGGGTAGCAATCTCCGAAGGACTTAGCAATCTAGATTATCAGCTACTCTATTGACTCCTGGTCTAAATCCATTGATCTTGAGTACTTGGCAGTTGATATTGTGGTTTTTTTTCTTAAAACACATTTAGCCTGGGAAGAATATGTTCTGGCATATGTCCAAAACCATGTGTATCAATGAGCTTGAAAGTTTTGACTCGATTGGTTTCTTTCAGTTACCAGGAGCTAATGAAGGAAAGTTCAAGGATGCCACTGTTTGACCTCAGGGAGCTGAATGCTTCTCTTCCAGTACCTTCAGTGCCAAAATCTTCTATCGACATTCTTGTGTTGGGTGCAGCAGATGACTTCATAGTGGTAATGTTCATGTTTACAGTCTCATTTAGTATCGTTTCTTTTCTGCTTGGAATCATTGAAAAGTAAAACAACTTCAACCGAATGTAGACTTTAGCTTAAAAGTTAGAGCTTATGACATAGTTACTTGGGAATGATTTGTAGATTGGTCTTTAAATCTAACCAATTAGATCTCTGAATTTTCACTTTTGGAAAATAAGAATTCAACTTCAAATTTTGATCAAATCTGCCAACTTTTAACCTATGAAGGCTGTGAATGAACATGGAGTGCCTTGCTGCTATGGTGCTTGGAATTTTATATCATTGTTTATACTTGCGTTTTAAGCAGGAAGGATAGATATTGTTCCTCGTATGCATGCTTAAGGTGTCCAGTAATGTATGTATTCAGGTCTGGACCTACTCTTGTATATATCATTGTTTATGGAAAATTTCTTTCAAATGTTGCAGGATGCTGAAGGACTGAAGGAAACTGGGAGGTTTTATGGCGTATCACCAGTATGCGTTGAAGGGGTGGCCCATGACATGATGCTTGATTGTTGGTGGGAGAAAGGAGCAGAAGTGGTATTGTCATGGCTAAATGCTTTAAAACAAACTTGATCACTTGACAATTTGTTTCTTGCAAAAATTATTCGTTCAGAATTTTAGTGTATTATGAAGACCACCATCAGTTTAGCCAAATAAGCACTATCTCATATTTATCGATAATGTCAATTTGTCAAGTGACTATTAACAGTTAACAAACGAAAGATCACATCTCTAACTCATCATGTGTGTCTATTTGTAATCATCTCCCACTCACACACGATGAGTTTAGCTAATATGATTTTTCTATGTTTTCGTATGTACAATAACTAGTATGACTAGCATACAACAAGAACACATTATTATATATCTATTAAAAATATATAACGTTTCGATTAATGAATTAATCATTGAGTAGATTTTGTATGTTATACCATAGGTTATGTTTCGCATTTCAATATCCTTTGATCTCATTTATTTGATTGTTTCATAAATGTATTAAATTTTTACTAATTGTTAGTGGCCACCTTTGACTACCAAATTTTTTTATACGAGTTAACAATCAGAAAATGACTTTCCTTTATTATCAAGTCACTTGCATTGAATTTAATTTGTTTTCCTAAAATTGACTCATAATATTTTGTCAAACATATTCTTTTGGTTACATTCTAAGTACCAAATCTTATATTTAATTCGTAAGAATTGGACTAAAGTCTTAAGGGTATATTGAGAGATTCACTTAACCTTGAGAATCTCATACTATGTAAGTTGAGATCATTAGACTTGTTAATCTCTTTCATGGTCATTCCTACACACATGGTATGAGTAATGTGTTATGGTATCATTTCCCATTAAGTAGGAACGTATGTCTTTCATAAATGCAATACCATATAGATGTTAGTTCAAACATTTTTAATGTTTAACCTGAGTTTACTTATCTACTCTTAGTTTTGTCTTTCTAAACTCTCGTCTAGCAACTCTAGATAGATATGGTTACCATATGATCACTCCGAACCAATTTCCTTTTAACTTATCATCTAAGTTGCCATTTACAGTTTATGTTTTTTACTTTAAATCTCTACTACTACCTTGATAATAAACTTAAAACCCGCATCTTCTCTAGTCATCACCATTGCTAGAATCGATTGTTCGTGCGAGAAGGCCAATCTTTTATCCGTCTGACATACTTTTGACTCTTACAAAAAAATGTCATAAAGTAAGCATATTTCAAAATCAAGTATTAGGTAGTTTTTATTACTTAATAAACAATTTAAAGTTATATGTGTATTTATACATGAAAATACATTGAATAAATAAACATGGCAAAGAGTTAATCAAGTACATTTCAATATCTACGTAATCCTAATGAATTCATATGCCTAATATATGTATCTCAAAAAATGGCTTTGTCCTTAAGTCTACCACCATATCTTGTGTAGATATATACCTTATGTTCACTTATCCTCGTGCAACTATTTCTTTCATATAATTGTACTTAGTATCTATATGTTTGGTTTTACAATGAAATTTGTGGTCCTTTGCATAAGCAATTATTGTGTGACTATCACAATTGATTATTACTGAATCATTCTCGCTTTGAGTGACCCTTAAACAAACCAAGAATCGTCTAAAAGTCATACGGCTTCTTGTACTGCTGCTAAAAATGCTATAAATTCAGCTTCCATTATGAATTAAGCAAAACACAATTTTTTCTTACTTTTCCATGATATAGCACCACTGTCATGTAAGAAAACAAATCCAAAAGTAGATTTTCTTTCATTTAAATCTCCTCCCCATTCTACACCTATATACTCTTATATACGTTGGTCATTGCCTTGATTGATAATACAATTTCATAATCAACAGTACTTTTTAGATACCTCAATATTCTCTTTACTGTTTTTTAATGTACTTATCCTAAATTTGGTTAATATCTGCTCACCATCCCAACAACGTAATAGATATCTTATCTTGTACATATCATGGCATACATGAGACTTATGAAATTTTCTTCATTTTCCCCCTTTTATTGTGGCGTAGATAAGCAAATCTTCTTGTTAAGACCTTTGCCTTTAGCAATAAGATTATCTATTGGTTTGCGATCTTACATACGGAATCATTCTAAAATCTATTGAATATAAGTCATTTGAGAAAGTGACAATAATCTTTTTGAACAATCTATTGAAATCTTAACTTCAAGAATATATGCAACTTCGCCCATATATTTCATCTCAAATTCAAATGACAATCAATCTTTGATTTTCTGAACAAACTCACAATAATAACAAGCAATCAAAATTTCATCCATGTATAAAGATAAAATTACAAGTTTATCTTTGGATCTTTTAATATATAAATGGTGGTCCTCATTAAGCATATGAAAATCATATGAAATGATTACATTATGAAAATGTATATACCATTATCTTGAAGATTTCTTTAGACTATTAATTGATTTCAACAACTGACACATTTTATGTTCTTAGTCTGTCTCTATAAAACTTACAAGTAGTTTCATATAGATTTCTTCTTCTAATTCTCCATTTATAAAAGTGGTATTTACTTCCATTTGGTGTAATTCAAGATCCAAACTAGCTATTATAGCCAAGATTAGACAAATTGAAGCAAACCTTACAATATGGAACCAATTTCTTCTTTTAATTCTCCATTTCTAAAAGTGGTCTTTACTTCTATTTGGTGTAATTCAGGAACCAAAATGGCTATTATAGCTAAGATTAGACAAACTGAATCAAATCTTACAATAAGTGAAAAGATTTCATCATAATCAATTCTCTCCTTTTGTGTATATCATTTCGCTACAAGGGGTACTTTGTATATTTCAATACTAACATCAACATTTTGTTTTATTTTAAGAGCCCATTTGTTCTCATTAACTTTACACCTATGAGGGAGATCAAACTAGTCTCATACTTGATTTAAGCTTTAAAAAGTCATTTCTTCTTTCATTGCATTCATTATTCATCAACATCTTGATCACTCTCACTCAGATGAGAAACAATACGTAAACTTTTAGTGGATTGTAATCTTAACTATCCCTAAGTTAATTTATCAAGTTCTAGATTACTCCCAGTCGGATAAATTCCTGCTTCATGATTCTCAGTAATGGAATCATTCTGATTAAGATTTTTATATAAAAATAGATCTTTCCTATTTTACCCTGCTTTATAAAATCATTCTCTAAAAATGTGACATCTCGAAATTCAAATTCAGTTCTTTGTTACCTTTTTAACTTATGAATACATATCCTTTTGAGTGTTCTATGTATCTAATAAAGATACTTTTCTTCCCTCTTAGTCCTAGTTTTCCATATATATGAGAGAGATTATGAATGTAGGTAGCACATTGACCAGTGCGTCATAATGCTAGTCAAAATAAAATAACTAGACTACTATTATAATAGTGGTGAGTCTAGGTTAATCCTACAGGGAGTGTTTGGTTAGCTTATGAAATGAAATTAATTGATGTTTAGATAATTGGGGAGGGGGGTTTGATTTAATAAGAAAATAAAATAAAATAAACTAATGAAAACAAATTAAAGAAAACATGCAAAATTGATAAAATTGGAAAATTTGGTAAGGATCTGATTCTTTGGTTCAATCTTAGCCTATACTGTAATTAAGCATAATTCATTAATTTGTTGTTTTTTATCTCACTTAGCAATTATCGATCGTAGATTAACAAGCTCTGTTAATCCCGATTTTTTCTTAGATCCTAGTTAATTAAGAAACGCTCGTTAATTAACTCTAGCTATTAGGAAACCTAGAATAAGCTCTCTAAGTTTATCCGGACAATCGAACGAATAAAAAAAAGACCAATCTAGGTAATAATCACTCAAGTTTAGATTATTTAACCTATGTTATGTTATCTCTAATGATTCGGAACCATTAGTTGCTACACACGAATCGAGAATACAACAATTACGTATTACATTCGATACTAGCAATAGGTTTTCATGAAAAATGATTCAATAGAACATTAAAATCATCATCATTCAAATATCCAATCAATCCATACAAGATAACATAATCAATTCCTAACGAGAGAAAGAAACAACAAAATAATAAAAAAAATGCTTAACCTGGGTAGTCGGTGTCGATTTCACCTCCAAACAAGCATCAGGACGTTACCCTTCCATGGATCTCTCTTGGAAAATATTTCAGCCCCTATTGATAACCCTACTGAAACCCTTAAGTTATTTCTTCACTGCCGCAAGCTTTTCTTCCTCATTGTGCTTCCATATTCACCGATGTGACAATTAAAGATGATAGTCATCTACACTATTCACACAACTTTCTTTCCTGTAGCTCTCTTCACTCTTCCTTTGTCTCTGCCTCTCTACTGTAGCTGATGTGATGAATTAAGATTAATAGACCACGCATGTTGTTCGTTCCTCTTTAAAGACCTAAGATGTTACTATACGTTTCAAGTAAAAAAACATGCGTTAAATGCACAACATTTGTGATGAATGCACTTCTACATTTAACACAGACATTCCAATCTGTTGCACTACTGTTTCTACCTTGGCTGTGCATTTTCCTGCTAGCTTTCTCCTCATGCGCTGTCGTTTTCTTCTTCAGCCGCTATTGATTTTTTTCTTCATTTTACCAGCAAGTGTTCTTCTTCTTTGCATTTTTATTTTTTTCTTGTCTTTTAATTTTCTTCTTCTTGCTCCATAAAGACAAGTGAAAATTAATCTTTGAAAAATAGTCCAGTTGCAGTGCTTTCGACTCACTTTAATTTCATTACTTCCAAATTGTACCTAAACTCATATATGAATTAAAGTAAATATCTTAAGCATTTTCGTATCATTAATCGCTAATTGTAAATGATTAAATGTATCAACAATTAAACACATATTAATTTCCCCCACACTTAGCTTTTAGTCGTCCTTGGGAAAAATATCAAATTAATCTCAAAGACCCGAAATATTTACTCAATTCCCATGTTTTCCAAGACTATATAATCATAACCAAAGATGAATGACTTTAAAAAATCATAGCAAAAATTCAAAATCCAATGCTTCTACTCATGATCTATTAACAAGCATCATCTTCGAAAATCGAGCAATCTAACGGTAGACTTAGAAAATGTATTTAAGTCAAATATATCAATAGGTATACTCAACAACATTCATGATCATGACAATCCGTAACTTTGCATATCATTTCATTTCTCCACCACTAATGTTCACATGCAAAATCATGAATCAAAGGTTTTCAAGGTTGTAATGTGGGTAAAGATAAGGTGAGATATGTTTGGATCAAGTAGCATGAAAGTCATCAAATCTAGTGAAACAAAGTAACACTCAATCAAAAACTGGGTACTGTCAGCTATGATGAATGCAACATTTATATTTCACAACTCATTTCAGCTCTCACACACAAACCACATGAGCCATATACCAATCTGAAAGAATCACTCACACAATTTATGCCAACAATATATTGAAACCACAAGAGTGAACTTTTCAATCCAAAATCTACCTCATATTCAACATACTCAAATAACATATTCATTAAAACTATAGGAAGGTCATTAATTATGAATAACTTTGCAAACTCATACGCATTTCCTCCTTGATAAATTTATTCAAACTTTTTTCTTTTTTCTTTTTATTTTCTTTTTCTTTTTCTTTGTCTCTTTTCTTTTTCTTTTCTTTTCTTTTGCTTTTCTCTTTTCTTTCTTTCTTTCTTTCCCCTTCTTTTTTTTAACATTAAAAGAGACTACATTGACATAGTAATTTCAATGATAAAACATAAAATAACATCTCAATCATTATATCCAATCCACACATATATATACCCCCACACTTAGAATTTTGTACATCTACAAACTCAACAATCACAAATGTTCCACTAGCTTTATGGCTTAGGTAAGACATTTGGTTAAGTATAAAGCATATAATATGGTTTATACAAAAAGAAAGGCTAATAAGGCTCAAAGTGGGCTTATCAAAAAGGAAAATTATATAATGGGTAGGCTATTTGGCTAATGTAGTTTATGAAACAAAGAATACCTAATCATTTCTATGTTAATGCATGTGATAAAAATGTGGTCTCAAATAGAAATTCAACGCAAAATTGGGATGTACATATCATAAAGGTCACACATTATCAAAAGATAATGAGACTGATATGAATGTGTTAGTCTAATAAGGCTTAAAATCTCAACGGCTTTGTCTACCACTAGTCACTATTCTTTTAAAGATAATGCGTGTCAACCAATCACAAGAGAAAAAGTATATGCCAAAGTTGCTATGAAATTCTCTAGTCAATTCATTCTCTACTCATGATTAAATAATCCTAGAAGCAATAAAAAACGAGCAAATATTTCTTTGTTTGTTTTATTCTCTCTCATTTTGATTGAAAACTTAAAAACAACCAAAAATAAACTTACAAAAAGACACACATGCATAAAAAATAAATGCAAAAATTTAAAAGCAAAGAAATTTACTTCCTTTGGGTTGCTTCCCAAGAAGCGCCTTTGTTTAGGATCGCTGGCGCGACTCCTTCTCCTCATGTGACAAAATTATGATCTTCTAGTATTACAGTTAGCGCCATTCCACGCAAGGTTGTTCCGGATAGGGCCTTAGTTGATTATAATCCTCATTCAGCGTCTTCCCTATCCTCAGATTCTCAATCTCGACTGAGTTCATACACTCCAGAAAGTTCTCAAATGTCTCTTCACCTTTTTCTTCCTCATTTAATTCCTCCAATCTGCTATGTAAAGGTGAAGATTCATTGTCAACAATAAAATAGAACTCAGTACTTACCTCCGAGCTAAAAGAGATGTCTTTTCTATTTCGAGCTCCTCCTGTACTTCTTCTACACAGGCAATTTGTTGAGGCTTGACCTCAAAATTCTCAAGCTCTTCTTCACTCTGTAAGCTTTCTATGTTAATATCCATCTGGTACTCCTCAGGTTAATATAGTTGCGTCTCTTTGCCTTGTGATGCTAGATGGTTGATAGCTTCCATCAATTGATCCGCATGGCATGCCAAGTTTTAGATTCTAGAACTTGTTTCCTAATAGAATTGCAAAGTGTTAGCAACATACCTATTAACTAATTCTTCTATGGATGTACTTGAGTTTTGATAGGAAGCTTCTGGTGTGTACGCAAATTGCTAAGCTTCCTGCAAACCATCATGGAAGTAATTCGGTTGATTATCCCATCCATAATAAAAGTTAGGTTGATCAGTTCAAACATTATTATAGGATTGAGAATATGAATTAAAGAAAAAATTACTTCCATCTATATTGAATTTTTTTTAATCACAAACATGAAACAAACAAAAAAATGAAAAGATCACGAAATAACTGAAAAGAATCAATTATGAACAAATATATACAAAACACTAATTAAAATCAATAACAAAAACTACACATTGCACTCCCCGACAACGGTGCTGAAATTAATTGGCGCATCGTAACGCTGGTCAAAATAAAATAATTAGACTACTACTATAGTAGTGTTGAGTCTAGGTCGATCCTACATGAAGTGTTTAGTTAGCTTATGAAATGAAATTAATTGATGTTTAGGTAATGAGGGGTTTTGGATTTAATAAGAAAATAAAATAAATAATCCTAATGAAAACAAATTAAAGAAAACATGCGAAAATGATAAAATTGAGAATTCAGTAAGGATCCAGTTCTTTAGTTCAATTTTGGCCTACACCCTAATTAAGCACAATTCAATGATTTGTTGTTCTTTTATCTCTCTTAGCAATTATCGGTCATAGATTAACAACAAGCTCTATTAATCTCGATTTTTTCTTAGATCCTAGTTATTAATAGTTAATCACGAAGCACTCGTTAATTAAACTTGGTTATCAGAAAACCTAGAATAAACTCTCTAAGTTTATCCAAACAACTACCTTACGAATTAGAAAAACATATCAATTTAGGTAATAATCACTCAAGCTTGGATTATT
>JANIIA010000002.1:29436152-29447895 GCA_027478495.1 Erythroxylum alaternifolium
ATTAGGGGGATTGAGGTATTTGGTGACAGGAGGGTTGGTACAGGAGGAGGGGAGAGTTTTTGTGAAGGGTTTTGTGAGAGTGTTAGCCTCTCGAAAGCTAACAAGATAAGAAAACACCATTTTCATCCACTTCCTAGGGTTCAGCCGAGAGTGGGAGAGGAAGAGCCTGTGTTTATTTCTTTTCTTGTTCTGTTAGTTTCCTAGCTAAGGAATTGTGTCATTTCTGCTACTCTAATCAGAAGGGAAGGTTTCACTTAAAGTATTATTACTATACTAGAATAAATATCTATATAGTAGTGACCCTAGAACCTATCAGACGCTTATGCAAACATCTAGAGATTCTTTTCACCATTCTACAATCATCCTGTAATATTTATAACAAAAGGTAGATATTAATACTAAAATTGACCTTGACCCTAGTGTGAGCATCCAAGAGTTGTAAACTTCTCGCAATTGGATCCAATTCCCTCCACTTTTTATGGCATAAAAATCCCCTGATGTATAGGCTGATTAGTAGTACTACACGTAATGTTAACTGGATCTCTAGCCTTTATTATGGAGGTTTGATTAGGACACTAAGATGCCTACACCTTGGGTTGAAACATTACAACCACGACCGACCAAATTTGCTTCAAGCATGTGTAATAAAGGGAATGTTTGCTTTTAAAGTAGTCGGCAGAAACTTTATTTATAGCATTTTAGTTGGGTTAATCCTCCACATGTATCAAAGGTGTCATTTGGCTTCTGTTGACTCCATTCTAAAGCAGAAATGCAACACCTAAAGTGATTGAAAACTAACAAGTTCTCAAGCCGTAAAAAAGAAAAAAAAATGAATTAAGAGGGATCCTCAATTTGGAAAATGGAATATCAAAGCATATAGTTGTACCTCATGACAAGATAACAAGGCCGAGATATATAGATGCACAGAGAAACGCAAGTGATATCATTCCCCTGTAAATACATTTACCATTAAATGCAAGTGTAATAACGAAAGCATCATCAAAAGTTTGTCTTCGTCAGATATCACGAAGAAGCACCTAATGATCAACCAACTGTTGTTGTCAAAGCATAGAAGCTTACCAAATGACTCCCCAACTAGGACCATTGCAGGGGCATGGGCAAACTTCTGCAAATTTTTCAGCATCACTGGAGTGAACTCTTCGTGATATTAGGTCATCATAGATATCTGTATACCATTATCATTGCAGCTTCAGTAATCCTAAAAGGGAAAAAATGATTAAACATAAAAGAAGTACTAGAATACGTACCATAAACTGAAAACAATCCGTTCATCACACCTGCAATAGACAATTTGAAAATAAGGAGCATCAAATTTTATCTATCATAATGCTAAAATTTATGGTGTAGAGACAAGTTCATCAAGTAAAACAGAGATATGGCACAACAAGGTTATACCCATGAAGAGAATAACATATCGAAGGATCCGTACTTTTGTTAATTCTTGCAATATCCAAACAACAGCAAGGAAAACTATGAATCCTGATAATCAAGTATTAAGATGTTAGATATGAGCATTTTTTGTTTAAAAGGAGCAAATGTAGCATGAAAATAATGAGAAAAACTCACCAATACAAAGTCCTCGAAGTGTCCACTGCTCAAAAGAAAGTACGTTTTAAGTGAGACTGTGATTTTCCAACTTTAAAAAAACCCATATTCCTGAAGTTTTTAACTTATTGTGAATATTCTTGCTTTCACAATGTTACATGATCAGAACATCCCCAAAATGCAGCATTTAAATAGGATGCTAGTAATAAAAGCAATTAAAAATGAACAATATCAAAAAACACTGTACTTTTGAATAGTGCTTGTCATTCACAGACAAAGCTCCCTTTAAAAAGGACATTAATCTTTTAAGGTGATAGCTCATAAATGATATAAGTGTATTAATAATACTGCTAAGCTCCCTTTAAAAAGGACATTAATCTTTTAAGGTGATAGCTCATAAATGATATAAGTGTATGAATAATACTGATATGCATCTTTTTCATCCCAACAAAAATAAAATCCAGACATTTTTAGAGACCAAATATCATAATTGTTATTTATAGACTAAATTTTAAAGTTGGACTTAAAAACATCAAGCGCGTAAAAAGTTACTTAGGAAATATTGAATAAAGTATTGTGCTTTTCTAGGATGCTATCACACACAGATAAATAAGCAATTTTGGTCTGTATTTTGATATAGGACACCATAGACTAACGGAATCACTAGATTCCTGGAGGGTGCTTTTCATAGAGACCACATGGTTTTATAACAAAATTTTGCCACGAAGATAGGGTTATTCTGCCACCCATAACTCCACTCCTCAAAATAATAGTTTTGGTTAAATGAAAAAGAGGACTCATATTATTACATGACCTTAAAGAAGCTAAGTCTTTCTCTTGTATAAGCGTTGCAAATCACAGAACTTTCAATTTCAAAAGAAATCAAGAAAAGTAGCCCTTCTATTGCAAGAATTGAACAAAGGAATTTCGAGAAAGAATTGAACAAAGGCTATTTTGGTCAAATAGACAATATTTTAGTCATTCAAATGCAATTTCATGTCTCATAGAGCTTATATAATGGATATGTGCCTTTTTCTTAAACTTACATTTTTAGCAACAAAAAGCACAATCACGAGAGCAACAAGAAAACAACCAGCCGCTATTCTTGAAGTTAGGAGATTTGTGGATGCAAGTATCAAAGCCATCCCCCAAAATGATGATCCTAGATCTGGATGAAAAACAATAATAATCAACGTAACTTACATATACTTGGCCTCATTAAACCAGCACACGGATAGACGAAAATTCAGAAGCACAGCATTTTCACATGATTTTCAACTTAAAGCTTACAGTTACCAAGAAACATATGCAAGCTAGAAAATATTGGCGCAAGTTTTTGGGTGCCAAGCCAAGAAATAAGGAGTAATCTTCTGATTCAATGGACGAGGGAACAAAGGTACCTGGCTTGTCTAACCAGGTGTAAGACATCAAGAAGCAGATTAGTGTACTCAACCTATTGGTTCATTTTACCCTTGTCAAATGAGTATACCCTTGTCTTGAGCATCCCATGCAAGGAGCATGTACAATTACACGGGGGTGTTCAGTACCAGTTCAAATGCTATGTGGCCTTAATGTTAGATCATCATATATTAAAAAATCACAGCTTTCATGGGTCATGGAAAATTACATCCTGCAGGCAATATCACCCAATATACACCACCGCGTGTATGTGTCACTCCACCTTCATTTGCATGAACCTGAATCCCTTCCACCTACATATACAATTAATTATGAAGAAAGTATATGCAAAGGATGTAGTAGGTAACATAGAACTGCTAAACAGCAACGTAGATAATGATATATACTTACAAAAGAGATAAGTGAAAACAATTTCTTACTGAGGAACACAAGAAATATAGATCAAGGTTAGGTATCCAAACATTCATGCATGTCATTTTTTAAAAGATCTTTACAAAAGCATTTCGTCCAAATAAGCTACATTTATTATGATAAATAAATGAGTGCAAAAAAATCCAATAACATCTTACTCTTTTAAAAAGAAAATTCACGCGAATATTGTTCTCCCAAAGGACAACAGCATAAAAGGGAACTTCTTTCTCTGCATTTCAGGTAGCTAATTACAATGTTGAGAAACAGGAATCAACAAATACCACATAAACCATCTACCCAGATTATTCATCATGTTGATTCCTCACACTTATGGGGATATGTTATGAAATTGGAAATGGGAGCATAATCTATCTGCACAAACATCACAAAGATGACACCTATGCATCTAAGCATGGTACGAAGCAGTTATGTAACTTAACATAGGAACACCAATAACTACAATTTCCATTGCATCATTACTTTTGCAATAATAAAGAATAAACTGAAAAAAAAGGGTAAAGGATTTTATGCTACCAAATCTTAGTCGGCCATAAAGAATGATGGAAGAAAGAAAATAAGTGAGGAAGGATAATTGTTATTCTATTACATATACATAAAAATGTAAGAATGGAAGCAATGTGGTCCGGAGATTCACTCATAAAGGAAACTAACATCTAGTGAAAGAAAAGGCAATAGGCTTTAAAGTAAACATCAGAAGCATTTATATATTACTAGTTTAAGCTAACCTAGAACAGATTGAGTGGGAGCAAAAGCATGAATATTCCCATTTCCTATCAATTAAAAAAAATGGATAGAGAAGAGCTTCTTACCTGCCCACATGTGAGTTTACAGGCAACTGCATGACTTGCTTCATGCAAAAATACAGCGATAAGCTTAAAAGGTGTCAGCACAAATGTCCTCCACAGCTATCACATTTTCAAACAACGTCCCAATTCCGTTAGCACATGGTTAAGGATAAACTCACATCCCTATAATCATTCAACCATAAAAAACATGATCCCTCCTGTCATTCTACAATATCTAGTAAATCTATTTAAAGCCAAAGGCAACGAGGTGTAACCCCACAACAAAAAGGACCATATGTAACGCAATTATCTTTTCCATATGCATTCAGCACAGTGTATTGTTGCAACACTTAAATAGATGGGATATCATCAAATTTGACATCTGTATTGGAATTTGACATCTTTGGACGTTGGTTATATGCTGATCGGACCAAGACACAATAGAAGGGTTTACATGGTTTCATCGCATTAAATTAAACTCCATTCCACTTGATGATTTCAAAACATTTCAAATTCAACTGCAGTTCAACTCAGTTACGTCTGAAGGATTTCAGCCAACAAAAATATGCGATGTTTACTTGCAACAAAAATCTGAAAGAACATTACTTTATTTAAGAACGCCGTACAATATGAACGCCACCGCACGCATAAGAACTATTTCTACAGCAGCTAAGGAAGTAGGAAACAAAGTTTAGATCTGGTCATTGTACCAGGTGTTTAAAGAAGAAGCCCTAGGTTACAAGTAAAGAAAACAAAATCATAAAAATTAACAAGAGAGAAAAATACCAGGAGGATAACAACGGAGTAGACACCAATCATGACCAAAAACAAGACCTGGTCATGGTCGCAACAGTTCTTCAGTTCCCAGTTGGGCATCTCTCTGCGCACTTTGAAGGTCGTGAAAATCAAAGAAACGTCGTTGATGGATATATACTCCTTGTGTTTGAAGTGTTTGTTGCGAATGGGCAACCAATTTTAGTTGAAAGGTTTTGATTGGAGGTAGACAAGAAGACACTGGGCTCCGTCGATTTTGAATTTAACGCGCTTTTCTTCTGTCGTTGCTGTAAGTTGTGTCCATCCCAAAATAGTCAATGGGTCAATGCAAGGAAGCCACCTTTGAACTTTGAAGATTTCGTCACGGAAGTTATCTATTAAAATTTTTAAATATAATTATTTTAAACTAAAAATGGCAAATTCTTATTTGATAAAACATTCTTATCATTGTAATTTTCCTTTAAAATATAAAAGTTTTGCAAACCATATAAAGACTATTTCTGGACAAACATTCACTACAATAAAGTAGTACTTTTTTTTCTACAATTTAAAAATTATAGTTAAAAATCACCCTTAAATAAAACCATTAGCGTTAAATAGTTCACGAGTTTTCTAAAACTATTAGCGACATTTATGATAGGCTATTTTTATATTCATAGCTAATAAGATTTTGACATTTTTTATCTGTGTATTTAATTTTGTAGTGAAATGTTTTTAATTACGAAAAATATTTTCGTAATTAAAAACATTTGGTGGTGTTTTTCAACTTTAAACTTATTTTTATAACAAAATGTTTTTAACTATTCATAGATAAAAATATTTAACGATATTTTTTTAACTCTGAACTTAGTTTTGTAAACAAATGTTTTTAGCAACAAAATAATTTTTATAGCTAAAACAAGCAGATTTTATAATATTAGCAATGAAAATAGATTTTGTAGTTAAAAACATTTACCTACGGAACTCAATTTGCATCCAAATAAAGAAGAAAAAAAAATAATGAAAACAACTTCATTTTGGTTCACTAAAACGACATCGTGTTCTGCATATTGATAACCTAAAGACTGCTTTTGTCTATTTTTTTTCCTTGTCTTCATCCTCATTTTCCAGCAATTGCAGTGTGCTCGTCCAATATCTTTGTCTAGTGTCTTCGCCTATCTTCATCTGTCTTCTCTCTAGTGTTGTTGTGCTTTCTCCACCAATTGCCAACGTTTGTTCTGCTTATTTATAATAGGGTTCTTCTCCAAGTAATTAGGGTTTTATTTCATTTTTTATTAATGTAAGTTATGACTGAGTCAATTGGTTACAAGTACTTAAATTACTACAATACTAATTACATTTATGTATGTAGCATAGCACTATTACGCAGAAGACGTGTTGAATTGGATTAATTAGCATATGTATTGTGTTTCATTTACATGTTACTTATGTTTTTCCTTTTATTATCAATCACCAGTTGGTGCTTCAACACTCGCAAATCTACTCCAATTTATGGCTATAGTGTTTTTCCACTTAGATCATATATATTTTTCGTATTTAGTTCATTAGTGATGCATATTGTTATGTGTAACTTGATTTTTGGATTGCTATTTGCCTTTGAATTTTTTTGTTATGCAAAATATAAAATTGGCTTAATCGAATCAATTTTTTTAATCATTACATTTCAGTAAAGCTCTTCTTTTTTAATCATTACGTTTCAGTATAGCTCTTTTTGGACTTGGTTAAGGAAAGTTCTTTATTCCTGAATTGTAGTGATTGTCTTGTTGTAGCATTTTTTGTTTTAGTAACTTTAGTTCTTCTAGCTTAATCAAATAGTTAATAAATATAAAACAAGTTTCTTTTTTGTTTCTTTTTTTCATATCATGTATTTCAATTAGGGTGTGGTTAAAGTTTATGTTATTGCTAAATAATGCCTTAGTATCAGAGTAATTTGACATCTAAGAGTGGTTAACCATAGCCTTGTTTAGTTTTGAGGAGTAAATAGTGTTATTAAAGTCACTAAGGATCATCTGAGGATATCTTAAGTTTCTTTGGATAATTTTTAGATCATTCCAAAGTGAGGTTTTTTAAAATACCAAATTAGTTCCATATGCAAGGGTGAAATAAAATAAAGAAGTATTGGGTAAGACTTTCACTGTGATTTGGTTTATTTGGTTTGATAAGCTCATATCAATGACCTTAACTTTATTAAGGTTGAAAGCCACCATAATTCAACCATTAAAATGACATTTGAGGTTGGTAATTAGAGGCCAATCTTTGCTAAAGAACCAAAATCCTTTTCTACATTGATATGCTTTTAATTTTATCGATAAAAGACCGATCAGAATAGGTTTTATAGTAAGTAGATAATCATGAATTACATGCTTTTTGATAATTGAGCCCTCTGACGTTCTAAATTATGATTAACATTAAAAGATGTAGCAAATCATAGTTGAGACCATTTAGCTTTTGTCTATGATCTTATTCCTGTTGTTAGGGAAAATTCATCTATAGATATCTTAGGAACATTATTGTCGTTGTCATTTTTTTTCATAAGTTTTTATTGATTAAAAACTCAATATATTATATTATATCTTTCATTTTGTTATCATAAATCCTTAAATTTTTTCAAAAAACCAACTTAATACTTTATTTCATGGTCAGTAATATAACAAGTCAACATCAACTTGAATAGAAAAATAAAGAGAAAATTGGAATCTTTACTATCATGATCTTATTGCCAAGTCCTTTCAAATATTATAACGACTTATTTCTGGTTTTATATAAAGATTAAAATCTTAAATTCTTTAATTATAGAAAAAAGGCCCTACTAAAACTAATATCTTAAAGGATCACTTCACACAAAACATAGGGGTAGCCTTATAATTCAACTTTGAGGAGTTGCTTTACATATATGTCTTTTGTTGTCCCTAAGCTTCCCCTACTAAATGGCAAGTAAAGCCTAGGCTAATTTTATAAGAAGTATTTGTAAACATGTCTTATTTTTGTGTTTTGAGCTATGATGTTCATTGAAAATACAAGGTCAAATTGGTTTTTTACATGAATTATCCTTATTATTGGCAATATAATTAGAAGTTTGGGGTAAAGTTGTTGGTTTTTCTTTACTTATTTGGTTATCAACATAATGAACAATGTTTTTTCTTTTAAAAAATCAAGTATAGTTTAAGAGGTAATTGTTGTTGGTATAACTTAGTGTTTCCTTCAATAACATTTACTCCCATTAGTTATTGTAATCTCCTCTCTTGAATGATTTATAGGTAGGTCTCCATTGACTTTTATGTTGATTTAATGAGGGCTTCCACTGATAGCCTATAAACATAAACTTCTTTAACATGTTTTTATTATCATTCAAATTTAATATTATGATAGAATATGGAAATTTCTAATCCATTTTTACCTTTATACAAACTCTAGTGCACCTTATTCCCTTCATTGAAGTTGTAGCTTCATCTAATCATATAAGTTTTCAAATGAAACTTGCCAGATAATTGAAGTATGTTGATAATCAATACTCCAATGGCACATTATGAAAATTAATCCATAATGGCACATGCACCATGTTGAGTTTCTTCATGTCCAAAGAAAGCATAAAATGATTTGAATCATTTAGTATGTCTCAATAAATATAACCTAAAGGCTTAACTTTAATTATATTATGTTTCGTTGCCTGTGCTAATCCGTCTTAAATAATTTTGATTTATAATTCATCTATTTTGGATTTATTTTCATCGTAAATGGAACCAAATGTCTAACATCCTTACCAAATAGAACATTAGTCTCTTCTACATAGTTATTAACCAAGTACAATGGCAATGACAACAATAAAGAGTTCTAATTGATTCTTTCTTAAGAGTTTTATGATATGCTTGCTAAGAATGATGATATTAATACCTTAATTACAAATGCAATTGAAGAGGAGGTGTTAAAGCTGATCATAGTGAAAGCACACATTGAATCAAATCTTACAATTCTTGCTTCAGGATTTAGAGGTAAGTTTAAAACTCACTGCTTGAATTATTGTGAAAGTCTAAGTAAAATCTTATATACCTGGATTGTAGATACATGCTTGAACACTTTATTAACCTCATCACAAACTAGTTAGGATGTGATTTGAAGTGGCTTTCACATTCTTGGTATATAAAAATGAATGTACATATAGGTTTTAAGATGGGTTCATGCTTCCTATTCTAAGCTAACTCATATTTCTTAACTACAAAACCTTATGTTGCCATATATCTTATTACAGTGTTTGTCACATTCTGTTAACCAATTGCATTATTTAATAAAATTCAAACTTGTTATGTTAACTTAAATTGATTTATCCATAAGTCATTTACAACTTAAATTGCATTTATTAATTAAGTATTTTACTTATAATTGTATAGCTATATAGGCAAAAGTTGAATGATTCATCAGAAATGGTCCAACCAATATTTAGAAGGAGCGAAGAATTTCATGAAATTTGTAAAAGATAAAATGGGTTTAGAATGTGAAATTTGTTGTCCATGCACAGATTGCTTAAATTTCAACATTCAAAGTCAAGTTGTGGTATACAATTACTTGTTAATTTGAGGTATAGATAAATTCTATACTCAATGGATTTATCATGGCAAACATTCTGAATCAAATAATGTTAGAAGTGTTGATACAAGGGATGATGATGGTAACAATAACGATGTAGATGATAAAGATATCAATGACAATGTAGATGATAGGATTAGAGATATGTTAGAGGATGTGGGGAATTATATGGAGACTATGAATGATAATACTTAGCCTAATTACAAAAGATAATTTTGAGAAGTTATTGAAAGTTGTTTAAGAAAAATTATATCTAAGGTGCTATAATTTATCACAGATATCTTTTGTAGTCAAGTTGTATCACTTAAAGGTATATATAATAGGTGGAATAACAAATCTTTTGACATATTGATTGAGTGCCTCAATGACACATTATCGATTAGCCATAAATTGCCTAAATCTTACTATGAAGCAAAAAAATTATAAAGGGACCTTGAATTAAGATATATATCAATACAGGCTTATAAGTATGATTGTGTTATCTTTTGGAAGGACATTAAAGATCTTCAAGAATGTCCCATTTATAGTACATCAAGGTGGCAAGTTGATGATGGAAAAAGAAAAAAGATACCCCCATCAAATCTTAAGATACTTCCCTATTAAACCATAACTGTAAAGGCTTTTTATTTCAATTAAAGCAGTCATAGATATGAGGTGGCATAAAAAGAAATGCATTGATGATAACATTATGCGTCATCTAGCATACCCAAAAGCATGGAAAGACTTTGGTGAGAAGTTTCCATAGTTTCTAGAGGATTGTAGTAATGTTCGACTCAGGTTAGCCTCTGATGGATTTAATTCATTTGGTAATATGAGTACTTTTTCCAACAAATGGTTGGTAATTCTTGTATCATACACTTTACCCCCATAGAAATGTATGAAGAAGCCTTTTTTATTATTGTCTTTACTTATTCTAGGACCTAATGCTTTTGGTAAAGATATCCATGTATACATGCAACCACTAATTGATGATCTAAAACATCTCTAAGAGGTTGGAATAGAAACTTATGATGTTTTTTAACGCAAAAAATTTAGAATGCATATGGTTGTTTTGTAAACTATAAATGAATTTTCAACTTATAGTAATTTTTCTAAATGGAGCACTAAAAGGTATATGACATGTCCTGTGTGTAACCATCAAACTCATTCAGTGAGGCTACGAACTAAAATATGTGATATATAACATTGTTATTAATTGGAACATGGGCACAGATGGCAAAAAAAGTAAATTGTTTAATAGCAAAGTAGGACATAGTGAAACCTCTTTGCACTTGTCAAGTTACGATGTTATTAATTAACTATTACATTTGCAAGAGTTTACACCTGGCAAACACCTAAGTAGTAGAAAGCAAAGTGAACTTTTCTTGATCTTAATTGGAATAAAAAAGTATATTTTTTAAATTTGCCATATTAGAAAGATTTGATATTGAGGCATAATCTTAATGCAATGCATATTGAAAAAAATTGTGAGAATATTTTAGGTACTTTGATGGGAATTGATGGCAAATTGAAAGACACAATTAAGGCTAGACTAGACTTTGAAGGCATGAATATGAGAAAAGATTTGCATTTAAAAAAGAGAGATGATGGGTCATACATCACTTCAAGAAAATAGTCAGTCAGCGACAGAAAATACCGACGAAAACTACAAATATTCCGTCAGTATTTAACATTACCGACGGAATATACCGACAGACAAAAACGTCAAAGATTCGGCCGTACCGACGGTAAAGAAACTTTCCGACGGTAAGTTTACCAACGGAATAAAAATCACTGTCTGTCAACTAAAAAGTTACCGACCGTCATACATTTTCCGTCAGTAAACTTACCGACAAAAAGTTAATTTTTCAACGCTAATTTTACCGACGGTAAGTTGCTAAACCGTATGTAAATTTAGCATCGGACTGTTTTTAATACTGTCGATAAAGTTACCGACGGTAACGTTATGTCCGTCGATAAATAAGCTTACTCATTACCGACAGATCATATTGTCCGTCGGTATAGTGTATAGACATTTACCGACGAAAATTATGAATGTTTCCGTCTGTAAAATTTTTGATTAAATTTTTTAAAATATATATTTCCATTATATTTAAATTATAGCCATCAGAAAATTTTATTAATTAGATATTTATAATATATATTTAATTAGATATAAATAATTAAATAAAAATTTTGATTAATGA
>JANIIA010000002.1:29450480-29466247 GCA_027478495.1 Erythroxylum alaternifolium
TCATAAAAGGCATTTTATCGAACACCTCATAGGTAATATGTATAATCTCAATCTAACCACAAATCAATTGCATTTTTCCATTATTTAACAAATAAACCAATAATTACACAAAAAATCGCAAACATCAACAATAATCAAGCAAGATTTCATAACCAAACATTCACATTTAACACTAAAAGCATGCTTTGTTTGTAGAAATAATACACTCATAAGAGAGTTTACCTCAAACAACGCACGATGAGTAAGACAACAATAAAAAAATGGCCAAAAAACGAGAGAGGAGTCGGAAAACAGAAGACAATTGCGAAGAGAGAATAGAAATGAGAGCGCGGGGTGGAAGGGGGTCGATGCCCGAGTTACAGACATTGGATTATCGATGGAACATTAATTCTGTCAGTAATATAGGTTTTCTATCGTTTTATTCACGACACAACTACCAACAGTTACCGACGGACACACAACATTCCGTCGGTAAAAGAGCGGCAATTTAATACGGTGAAAACTCAAATACTGACGAAACACAAATTCCGTCGGTACTCTAGGTTATCTCAACGAATCGTCAACCTAAGATGCCGACAGTTACCGACAGAAACTATATTCTGTCGATGATTAAAGCTTATCGTCTCGTCTTCATTGAAATGACGACGTTTGTTAACCATTTACCGACGGAAGGCTGGATCCGTCGGTATTTAAGCCACTAGATATTCCGATGGAATAGGACTTCCGTCAGTAAAGGGAAGCTTTTACCGACGGTACTTTCACCGTCGGTAAATCGGCGAAGCAAATTAATCGCGAGAGTAATTCACGCATTTCTTACCGATGGAAGATACTGTTCTGTCGGTATATATACCAAAGGTAATTTCTCCATCGGTAGGCGTCCGAAGCAATTAAATTGCGGGAACGGTTCCCGCATTTTTTTCCAATGCTGTAGGTTTTGTCGTCGCTATACATCGTCGGAGATTTTGCTCCAAATTCTTCCCTTTAGTATTACCGACGAATGTATTTTTCGTCGCTAAGTACACCGTATTTTCCGATGGAATATTATGTGCCATCGGTAAATAGCGACGGAATTCTTTCTGTCGGAAACATTCCGACGCTATTAAGTGATTTTCTTGTAGTGCATGATTCCACCTATATGTTACAATATGTCAAAAAAGGAGAAATAAACTTTTTGTCAATTTCTCAAATCAGTTAAGTTTCTTGATGAGTATGCATCTAATATAGCTTGTTGTGTTAATGCTAATGAGGAAAGTTTTGTAGTTGAAAAGTCATGATTATCATGTACTTCTATAAAAATTACTTTTTGTTAAAATACGTAGGTGTTTACTGAAGGATGTGTCCTTAACTTTGGCATAATTGGGTGAGTTTTTTAAGTATTTATGTTATAAGACATTGAAAATAGAAGAGCTTGAAAATATAAAAAAAGATATAACTTTGATTTTATGTAAACTTGAACTAGTTTTACTGCCATCATTTTTTATGTTATGGTGCATTTGGCAATTCACTTACTATACGTGGCAAAACTTTATGGATTGGTTCAATTTTGATGGATGTTTCATATTGAAAGGTAATTTATATTCACATACATTTTTGTCTTTAGTCATCAGTTAGTAACAAATGCTAATGTTTTATATTTTTTTAGGTTTTTGGGCTCTCTTAAGCATTATGTGCACAATAGAGAGCTCGACCTGAAGACTCTGTTGTAGAGGTTTATGTATTGAATGAATGCTTGATATTTTGTTCTATGTACTTAAATGACGTAGAGACAATATTTAATAGAGAAGAATGTAAATTCGATTTTGATCAAGATGGTGGCTTGTTAGTTTTCTCCTAAAAAGTAAAGCCACTTATAACCAAAAATATGTGGAGTTAACTATAAAAAAACTTCAAATTGGCCATTGGTATATTTTGAACAATTATGAGGAAGTCAATTCATATATGGAGTATGTATATTACTTAATTCATTATTTCATATTTAAATTTTGGCATTCAACTTGTTATTTTTTACATCAATTTACTTTTTTTAAATAAAGATTATAAAGATGAGATTAGAAGAAAAGGTGATGTTAACGTTGAAGGAAGGCATAAGATAGACCTCCCATCATAGTTTAGGACTCGAGTAAATTATTCATGTAATAGTATAAATAAATGAATACTGTAGGTGAGATTACATCATTAACTTTTAATCATTTTTTTTCTACTGATGATATGGTACATAACTGTAGATTGCCAAATGTGACAACTTCATTATATGCTTTGACATATGGGCCTTATATGTTAGGAAAAAAATATGCAGGTTGCATTGTTAATGGAGCAAATTTTCACATAAATGATCATGACGGTCGACTTAGAAGCCAAAATTGTGGAGTTACTGATGAGGGACAACATAAGGATGATTTTATTAAATTATACGGTGTTATCTCAATAATAATTTAGTTGTATTACATCAAGGATAAAACGGTTGTTCTATTTAAGTGCAAATGGTTTAATGTTAATGACAAAGGGATTGAAATAAAAGTAAAAGGCAATATTACTAACATCAATGTTAGTAACACATGGTATGAAAATGAACCATTTGTGCTTGTAAGTTAAGTGAGTATTTTACCTCAATGACACTTTATTAGGCAGCAATTGGAAAGTTGTTCAAAAGTTTCAACATCAAAATATTTTTTATTTTTGTTAAAGGAGAAATGATCCAATAAGTGAAGATGGTAATGAAGTATATCAAGAGATTGAATCACAACTGAATAATGTAGCTCTCGAAATAGAAGATGAGGACATATCATCATTTAATAGTAGAGATGTTAATTCCAATATACTAGAAGCAGATGAAGTACAAGACAATCTTGTCGTAGAAAAGGATGAAGACCATATTGAGGATGAATTATATGACAATTATGATACTTTGGCTTAATATATCAGTGATGAAGAGTTGAATTATAATGCAATTAATGATATTGACTTTAAAGATCTTGATTGTGATGATTGAATGTATCATAAAAGTGCTTTTTTTGTTTTCCTATTATAAAATTGATAATATTTATGTCATTAATGCAATTGATGTTGATGATTGAATGTATCATGAAAATGCTCTTTATATTATCTCAAACGTAATGTTAGTAACATTTATGTTATTAATATGTGTAATGTTGATGATTGAATGTTGTTAATGTGATTAATGTTGATGATTGAATGTATGTTAATTATAGTGATTGAATGTATCATTAAAGTTCTCTTTATATTGTCTCAAACATAATATTGATAACATTTATGTTGTTAACGTGCATAATGTTAATGACTAAATGTTGTTAATGTGATTAATGTTGATGGCTGAATACATGTTAATTATGATGATTGAATGTATCATGAAAGTTCTCTTTATATTGTCTCAAATGTAATATTGGTAACATTTATGTTGTTGTTGGACGCAATGTTAATATTGAATGTTGTTAATGCAATTAATGTTGATAATTGAATGTATGTTGATTATGATGATTGAATGTATAATGAAAGTGCTATTTCTTTTGTTTTATTGTAATGTTACTAACATTTATGTTTTTTTTATAGATATCCAATATTATAACACTTGGTAGAAACAAAGGGAAGAAGGTGGTAACTATGCAAATTGTAAATGGAGGGATCTTTAACTTCAACCAAATCAATCAGTTAGTGCAATAAGTTCAATTCCTAGCCAACAACAACATTTTACCTCAAACCCTAATGAAATTAGTCACGAAAGTCTAAAATTTCTAAAACTAGCGAGTATATATATATATATATATTCAAATATATTTCTTTTTCTTATCATATTCTTTTTTTAGCCATAGGAATATAACTTGTTCTAGTACATTGCCACAACAAAGCAACAATACTATCTTACCTTCAAGTCATACACAAATTCATTCTGCCTCAAACAACAATGAAGCAACTAATGCGTGTTTTTTAATATTTAACCCCTTCAACTAAACTTATGTTCAAATATATATATTTATAAATTCTAGTATTTTCTTATCATTATTGATTTGTTGTTAGCTTCCAATCCTAGTATTAGAAAAAGTTGTAGAGGTAAAACTAAAGGATATGAGTTGTAAGTTATCAATACAGATTGATACTCAACAAGGTCATCCTGTAGACAAGGTCCAATCTACAAAATTTTTAAGTGAGTTTGAGATTATTGCGAGAACAAAATTACCTTATTTGAAACATGTTAAGGACTTGAAGGAAGATAACTTGCTTGAAAATGCTTCGGATAAAGTTGCGGTAATTTTTCATAATGTTTACTGTATTTAATATTGTTTCAATGATTTCAAAATTAGTTACACTTTTACTTATTGTTTACAGTTGAAATTGAATATTATAGATATTAAGAACGTAAATTTTCAAGTACTTCACTATTGAAATAAAGGACCAAGGATTGTTGTTTTAAGTTGCATAAGTATTGTAAATTTTTTACTTCAGATGCGAAAGCACGAAGACATGTTCTAAAATGAATGTCTTAAAAAATTGGAATAGTTTGTGTGATTATTAGGCTGACCTGAAAGTTCAGGTTTGTTTTCTTTACCTTAACGTTTACTTCCATTAATCTTGTTAGATGATTTAATAACTACGTTGTCTTGTTTTCTTTATTTAGGAAAATTTTGAGAAGGTAAAGGTCAGTAGAGCAAAAATGAAAACACCTCATAATCAAGGGTCAAAGTTAATTGTAGTTGTCCAAAATGAATATGTAAGATTTTTGTTTGCATGTTATACTTATATCAATAAACACTACATTATTTGATTTGCCTTGTATTTTTTCTTTTATAAAATAGAGTGAGAAGGAACTATATGGACAAGAGTGTGATAGGATCACACGAAGTCACTCACTATAAGAAAGGTAAATGATGGGTGTCAGAAGAAGTAGAAAATATCCACATAAGTATAATTTTTTTCAATATTTTAGTTCATTTATTAATGCAATAATAAGTAGTAATATTTGGATTGAATATTGATTTTCCTTTTTTAATTTTAGAATAAGATGCAAGAGTTATTAGAGAAATCTATGTCTGAGGAGAATGAGCTTAATGTAGAAGACATTTGTGATATAGTACTTAGTACACGTTCTAGCCACATGAAAGGTCTTGGCTATGACCCTAAGCCAAATGTTTCAACCTCAACATATAAAACAATTATTCAACACCTTCAAGAAGAAAACCTTAAGGCTGCATTATAAGCTGAAATAATTAGGAGAAAAGAAACTCGAGCAAAATTAGCAAAACATGATATGCTTTCAGAAGATTTTTTGGCCCTGATTGTGATATAAATGAAGAGAAAAATAAAGGGTATTAATTCTATTTCCTATACTTTTTTCTTTCAATTCCTGTATGTATTATAATTTATATTTAATACTTTTTCACACAAATTATAGAATGGATGAAGATGCAATTGATGAGTGATTATATGATGAATGGTAAAGTTATGTGATATTTGCTTTAATTAGAACCAAATTCTTATTGTTTCAATACTCACAATATTTTTAGTTGATTTTAATCAAGCTTTTTGGATTATTACAGATTCATTGACATGGACAACATTAGGTAATCGTTTGAGTTATGCTCTATTATTTTTGAAATCTTAGTATTTGTAATTTATAAACTAGTCTCTTTATTTATTGTTTTGTTTGTAATAATTGTTGAAGTTGTCATGAATAACTGGTATAAAAAGAATACTTTTTGTTGGTATAATTTAATGATATTTTTATAATTTTAGTTTTTATATACAATGCTCAATATTTTAAATTAATAATATTTTTATTTGATTTATTTGTATAATAAATTCACAATAAGAAATATATTGATACATTATATACAAAATATATTGTTCAATATTATGGATTAAAAATGTAACAAATAACATATCACAGCATTATTAAAAACATCGCAAATAATATTTGGCTACATCTGTACGAGTCATTGATTGTAAATCCTATGGTTAAACTAATTCCTAAAGATATATGTTTTATGCACGTTAGGTCATTAAAATTGTGTAGGATTTAAATTTTAGTTTTATTTTATTTCCTCTATGTGAATATTTATAATACTTGTCATAAACAATTGGTTTGTCATTGAGTATTTGATACAGCATATATTTACTTGAGTATAAATGTCAGTTTCTATAATGAAATTTAGTTTTAAAAAGTGTGATAATGCTTGGTTTTTAATTGAATGTTCAAGTCTAAAAAGAATGTTAAAATGGGAAATGAATATTTGATTCTAGACATACAAAGTATGTCATACAAATACGAGAAATTTTACCACATAGGTAATACCCTCCATTAGTCTGTAGGAATACAGATGAGAAAAGGCATATGCAGTTTATCTAGGTGATAAATGAGAGTTCGAGGCTTAAAATATTAATATGAATGTGACGTATATTAAAAGGTAACGCCGGTTATTGGCAATTACATAAACTAAGGAAATGATGTGTTCCCTCAATCTATCTTAACATGCCAAATTTAAGTCTTGAAAGGTGGACTAAATGAGCAAATAAATGAACTGAAGTAGATATTTGCTATGCCTGCAATGTCATATAAACAATATTATGAGGTAAGACATATGCTATGATAAAAAAGAGTTAATGTTAAAATACAAAATTTGAGTTAAAAGAGTTAATATTAAAATAAAAATTGAGTTTATATTGTTAAATTAATATATCACATCAAATAAATTAATAGTAATAATTTAACATAATTAAAATTTAGAGTATAAAATATTATTTAATAAATATTAAAGTGTAAATAATACTATAAATATAAATAATAAGACGACTCTTTTGACGTTGAATCTATATAATGTAACCTGATTTTATAATAATATATCATAATAGTAAATTAGTTTAATTTGACTTAATTTTATTTAATTTGAGTAGAAATTAATTAATTTGGAATTCAAACTCAAATATTTAAATAGATTCGAACTTAGATTCAAGTTTCATTAAAAAAAAAAAAATAGATGCCATATGACTAAGACGGGCTAAATGGCTTGAAGCAAAAAAGAGCATTTTGTAGATTTGCAAGCCTCATGTGAAGTCTTTTGCTGATTCTTGACTCGGGATGAACCTTCATGCTTCTTACTAACTGTAGATGGAAAACCCGTAGGTACGTCTTGATCCATGAGGCCTCTAAAAGATGTGAACACTTTGTGGCGCCTTATGTTTTGTTACTTCTAACAATGATCATCCTAAGAAGTTATGGACCATATACTTTCTGAATACCAAAGCCCAAATGGTAGATGTCTCCGAATAGATTTAGGTATTAACCTACGTTATGCGAAAGGGAAGGTAACTACATTATTATCAAGTAATAAGCAACTACTAGCTAGAAGGGGATGTCCACTATTACTATATCATATGGCAATACGAATACCACAGATAAGAATCAACCCATTCCCTGGTCCTGATTTTTCTTTTTCCCTTTTCCATAAAAGTCGTTTCCCTTGTTAAGAGAAGACGTAGATAATTGTGGGTAAGTACAAAAATGCATGTGGCCAGTGGCCCAATAGGAAAAGGGAACAAAAGAAAATGAGGGATTATCCTTTAATTTGTGCCAAGCTGACATCCACTGAATAGCTTTTTTTCTCTTTCCCATTTCCTTTTGGTGTAGCATAATTATTAATTTGAGGACAAATCAAGGCATTAAAGAGCATATGCATATGTGATGTCTATGAGAAATTGCAAATACACACAACACGAAGCTTTTTCCATCAATTATTAGGCCATGAGATGAGAATGTAGTAGATATTCATCACTTGCAAAGGGTTGCTCTGAAATTCAAAACAGCCCTTGTTGTTTATTTTGGTTATGCCCTTCCTTCACCACTCAACTGGAAAGCACTACTACTATGTACCGTCACCGCCTACAGATCGAATTTTGTATAAAAAACGACCCGTTTTAGTATAATATAATATTAAAAGAAGAGTATTTAATCCATTCTCCAATTATTTAGGTGCCAAAGAGTCCACGTTGGATTGTAACGAAAGAGCAGCCCCAGAAGATTCCTAAATGTCTCTGATTGATCCTTTTTTATCGTCATCGCACATGGCAAGTGGCCATGGATACAAAGACGTACAAAATTTTAGACCGGAAAGAGATTGACATGTAAACCTTGTGGCCTTCTATTATTTTTCTGGACCATCCATCAGACCATGCCCTAAAACTGAAAAGAAAGCTTTTGCCGACCATCAATTATTGTGAGCCTCGAGAAGAGGACGGGACTGCAAAAGGGTTGGTGAAGATTGCAAACTTTCCCTCGAAGCCTATAATTGATTTTAACTTTAGATATGCTTGTAATTGAACCATAAGGAACAGAGACGAGTGTTCTCTCAACACGTCATTGCAGAAATTGACGAAGTAATGCATGGCACCAGCAAGATTGAAAGTTGACGCAATATGCAAGTCAAAATTAATTAATGCAAAACGTTTTATTTATTGAAATATATAAAAAGAGAACATTTAAAAATATTAATCCAAAAATATAATTAGTGGTTTTAATTCGAGGAACTTTAAAACTTAACACAACTATGAATAATAATAAAATTTTTAATAATATAAAAATATATTTTAAAATGCAATTAGAGATAAGGTGCAACTTATAATTAGAGAAACAATGTATTTTTTTGCACAAAAATGTTCACAATTAAATTTTTTTACATATTATAAAATTTAAACAATAATATATTATCCTTAGTATTGCATTTAAAATATTTTAATAATTACTTTTTTATAAATTAATATATGACCCTAAACTTCTCTTTGTCTAAATATGCATGAACAATTTGATATTTACAAGTCAGATACTAATATAAGGGGATACATGGTTCGTAGAGTCACTTTGGTTATGGTAGGTTTATTTTGGCTTGCTTTTCGGCTTTAAATTGAGAAGACAAAGGGCATATAATGGCCACTAATTTAACAATTGTCAGGATTACTCTTTTTGACTTTTAGGGTTTTCTGACACTGTGCTCCTTGTCCTGGGCCTGCGTTCACTTGGACTCATCTGTCAAATGCAATGCTCACTTTTCTTTTTTCTTTTGTTCAGACCAATCAAGGTGGTTAAGCCATGGCATCTAAAAGACAGCAATTAGCTCTATCTTCATTCTTCAGACTATAGTAAATCACGCTCAAAGCAGATTAAAATCTATCATCTATGACATTTTGGGGTTATATGAAGCATTCTTAACACTTTCTAATGGAACTCCTTTTGATACACGAAGATGATATAACCTCAACTTTTAGACCAAGATGATAATTTTTGCTTGCCTCGCTTGGCCGACCATCTAATTTTTGCTTCTCATCTTTTAATTTTTATATTTTATAAGTTCCAATATTTTGTCTACATTTGTTTTCAATGAAGTAACATCATGTAGCTTGAATGTAAAACACATTCAGAATCTTTTAACCTAATGATTCATAACTTTTAGACAATTGTACAGTTTAATTAGCATTATAGATCCTTTCTGTTTTCTTTGATCTTTTGACATTATTGGTGAATGTGTGCAGGGGGCTACTTACTTGAGAACATATCTACCTATAACCTCCTTGGCTATTGTCAAGGGAAACATGCCTATACCTGTTTCATGGTACGTAGGAACTCCACTATTTTTGTCCTATAACTAACCCTACCGAGTTCCGGATTCTTGGTGCTAAGACCTCTCCTCACGTCTCCATCTTTGGAAACCACAACTTCCATTGCAGACTCGGTCTCTCAATAGACAAAAGCTAAGATTGCTCTCAATATTTCTTTTTCTATTAGATTCCAAACTTTTCAAAGGTTTTCTTTGGTATTCCATTAAGCACATTACATGTAGATTTTCTCAGGTTCCAACCCTATTAGTTCCTCTACAACAAAACCTATACAGCATATATACCTTTCTGATCCTTATAGCCAAGCACTCTTTTAGACTGTTCGTAGAATTTTTTTGGTTTCTTGAAAAGTTTCCAGGAAAATGGCAGTTGAACTTTGCTCAGATAATTCTGGCATCAGTCCAAGGATCTCGTTCTCTCATGACCTTTGCCTATCCGATGTTGTTCCCATAGAACCGCACCCTCTTCGTTCCAATTCGTCTGGTAGCGTTGAATTTGACTTCTGTGTACGCAAGAGTTTCGATCAAGATTCTTCATCAGCTGACGAGCTTTTCTCGGACGGAAAGATTCTGCCCACTGACGTCAAGAAAAAGACAGGTTCGGCAAGACTAATGGATCCATCATCTACGCTTCCACAACGGGGCCTTCATGATGATGTTCTAAGTAACGAGGGTTCAAAGAGAGAGATGTTGAAAGAGACCAGCAAGACTACCACAATGGATGAACCAGAAGAAAAGCAAGGTAGCTCCAGGTCATTTTGGAGATTCAAGAGAAGCAGTAGCTTGAATTGTGGTAGTAGTTACGGCAGGAGTTTATGTCCTTTGCCACTCTTATCTCGAAGTAATTCTACTGGCTCTACTCCTAGTGTGAAGAGAGCTCCATTGTCTAATAACCAAAGCATGAACCATAAGCAGCATAAGCAACCATTCATGAAGTCATTGCAATCATCGGCTTCCACAAGTCATCAGAAGCCCCCATTGAAGAAAAACTACGGTGCTTATGGCAGTGGTGTTCGTGTTAACCCTGTCTTGAACGTTCCTTCAGGGAATCTGTTCGGTTTAGGGTCAATCTTCTCCAACGGCAAGGATAAGAACAAGAAGAAGTGACTCATGATATGTTAAATCAAATGAGGAATCACTTCCCATCTAAATTGCATATTCGTTTACGGATTGAAGTCGTTTCTCTACTTTACTTGGATAGATTGGCTTTGCATTTGCCACAAAAATCACACTCTAGGAATAGGAGAATAAAGAGATTGCCTGGATTTCAAAAAAGAAAGATTGATGGTAGGTTTGGATTGGATGGAGGGACCGAGTCTTGAGGTTATAATTCAAGGGCACATGCTTAGGAGCACAAAATGACAGGTAGCCATTGCTTTCGTGGTTGTCACAGTCTGTTTTTCTGTGTCTGGTTTTGGGATTTTACGCACACCTGATGTACATACTTCTGGTTCCTACACTTTGAACTAGAACTGAAGAGCAGGTCAGTGGTATAAGCGAATCTCATTGTTTATGGTTTCAAGAGAATATGGTTTTTGGTTGTTCTTGATTACCTTTTTCCATTTCTAAAGACAAAGAATTGTTGTAATAAGTATAATTTCCTGGGGTTATTTGCTGCACGTCGATGCTTCGGGGGCTCAATTGACATCCTTATGTTGGAAACTTTTAAGGCTCAATCCTTTCACCATAATGTCTAAAGCTTTCTTGCTATTGCAGGACAAGAAGTCTCGCTAAGTTATTTTGGCTTCAATTTTAGACAAGAACATTCATAATTCTACTCTTATAGATGGAAAGGTGTCTCATACAATCAACAACAAAATGGGTAACAATCAACGTTTACCTAACCCGTCATATTGTACAATCTAGTCCTTTTCCATCAAAGAGTATAAAACAGGCATCTTCCCTTTCACTTCATTTTATTTAATTCTTTCAGCTCCTTTTTACGCCAAATAAGTAGCTTTCAATTCTTAGGATTTTTTAGATATATTACAGAGATAAAAACCTGCAATAAGAAAGGAAATCTATGCCGGATTTAACCAAGGGAAAGGGGTGAACTGGAGGCACAGAACATAATCATACCACATGGTGTGGGACAGGGAAGAAAAGGCGTGTGTCTTTTTAGAGATAATGCTAATCCTGTTCCTGCTTCTCGCTTGCTCCTGATCAAGTACATACAGATGTGATTAGCATCTCCTCTCCATTCTGTCATATTTTTGGAAACTTGAACATGGGAATCTCAGCTTTTGTTCCTAAAAGTTAACAAAACAACAAAACTGAAGGGATAAAGGGAGTGTACATGTACCGGTGGTTAGACCAACATATTGACCCTAAAAACATCCTACGCAATGCCAACTTTTAATGGTTTTTTAGTGAAAGAATCTTATTCACGCGGCATTATTTTTCAATACGTACAATATATCTAATATCCTAACTCAAAACAATCTAATATGGTTGATCTGTTTATAGACACAAGTTGTTCACTTGAATCTTTTTGTAAGTGTTATATGGCACACCATATCCATATAGTGTATGTATAAATGTATGTGCTTTACTGCTCTAATACCCAAAAAGTCTTGGTTGTTTTATTATTGTATTTAATATACATATTTTAACTTAAAATGTTAAAATCTAAACGGATTTGGAAGAGATAGCTTGTCAAAATTAAAATATTTATATTGTTAAACATTTCTAGAACTGATCTAAATTACCCTAAATTTTATGAAAAGTCTAGATTGGTGCAAAACTAAATGTTGATGCATTTTTTTCGGCTTCCTAATGTCAATCATCAACGACACTGGACGTTCAGAATTTGTATCTGGCTCCCTCTCTCTGTGGCTCTTCTGACTTCTCTCTATTTTTCTTTGTTATAGGTTATCTTTTTTCATTTCCTTAATGCCTGGTCAGTGGTCACACCAGAACTGCAGACCACTGATCATCTAAACCTCTTCAATAGCTGCGGTCACTCTTTGCCACTGTCACGGTCCTCAACTCGTCTCTCGGACCACTACTGATAGTCATTAAAGAGTTGCTGTCTGACACCGGCTGTGATGTCTGAATGTTGACTTTTGCTTTTGTTTCATTTGGATTGGTGTCAAGCGTGGTTTATGACAGAACAAGGGAGCCAGAGATCTGTTGGAACATTGGTCGGACTCGGATTTAGCTGGAATTTAATTCTTATTCCATATTGTTGAATTGTAATTGAACTTAAAAGCTCATAAATTGTAATTAACTATGGGCGTTTGGGGAATTTGCCATTGGTTTACTTTTGTTTTTGAGAAAAAAATCTTTCTTATTTATAATAGACGGGTCCGCAGTCCACATCGGGATTCATAAGTTTATACGTGTGTCCTGGTCGATCCTTTTCTTTTTGTGGTTTTCGATGCCTTCAGAATTTCATTCCCAAAAAAAATTTGTTATTTCTGTACCCAAAAAAATTATTTCTCTTGATTTTTTACAAAAGAAAAAAGATTATTATAATAATTCAAACATAAAAGAATTTCTTTATTGACCTCATTATTACCTTTGTATCAATTCTTTTGAAGTAAAAATTATCACTGTCATATATATATACTTCAATTTGTTCATATTAATGTGATAATTGTACATTTTTGGATGTCCTAAACAACTTTTCTCATTTTTATATTTTTATGAACTACAAAATAAATTGTTGATATTTTTAGTAATTTTTTCCTAAATATTGTAATTATTTCTTGATTTTATGGTTAACAATAAGCAATGAGTAAAGGAGAATATATTTTTGAAGTTAAGATTTCAAAATATCATTCAAAAAGATTATTATTACTTTATGAAACAACTTATATTCAAAAGATTTTATAATGATTCCACCTACAAGATTGTAAATCAATAGATAATCTCATTGTTAAAGACAAAGGTCTCAATAAAAAGTTTTGCCCACAAGAAAGAAAACAAATGAAGAAGATTTCTTATTACCATATAGTTAGAAGTCTTATGTTTGTCATGTTGTACACAAAAGTCAGATATTTGTTACACTATTAAAATGGAGAGCATATATTAGCCAAATCTTTGACAATTATATTTGAAAGCATCACTACAAGAAAACTATAAAATAGTGTCGGAAATTTTTCGACGGACAGAAAACTGACACTATTTACCGACGAAAAATTACTGTCTGTCGGTAAATAAGCTATACTGTTTATATATAGCGACGAAACTATATATTCATCCACAATACTAAAGGGAAAGAATTTGACACAAAATCTCTGATGACATATAGCGACGACACAACTTACGGTGTCGCAATAAATTACGGGAACGATTCCCGTAATTTGATTGCTTCGGATAGATATCGACGGACATGATTCCGTCGGAAATTTACCGATTGGAACAGACAACACCGTCAGTAATAATTGCGTGAATCAAATTAATTAGCTTAAATATCGACGGAATATAAATTCCGTCAGTAACTGTCGGCTGTTTGCTAAACCAAACGCCATCATTTGGTTGAAGACGAGGCGGTAAAACTTGAATCACTGACGGAATATGTATTCCGTCGATAATTCATCAGTTTTAACACGAACAAATGGCGTGCGTTTCATCAATTGTACCGACAAACTGAGTTTTTTCGTCGCAAAAAGAGGGGCAAACAGTGATTTGGAAATTCAAATACTGACGAAATTTATATTCCATCGGTAAATGTTGGCAATTTATGTCGTCGTTTGGTTGAAGACGAGGCGGTAAAACTTGAATTACCGAAGGAAAATGTATTTTGTCGGTAATTCATACCGACGGACTAGGTTTCCTTCGCAAAAAGAGCGGTAACCGCAGGCGCTCAAATTGATTTTGAAATACAAATACTGACGGAATCAACCATTCCGTCAATAAATGTCGACAATTTGTGTCGTTGTTTTGTTAAAAATGACAAGGTAAACCCTAAATTATATTCCGTCGGTAATTCAGTGCCTTTAACTAGCACTGCTCCACCTCCACCACTGTCTGTCGGAAAATAAGCTATACTGTTTATATATAGAGACGGAACATATATTCATCCACAATACTAGAGGGAAAGAATTTGGCGCAAAATCTCTGATGACATATAATGACGACACAACTTACGGTGTCGTAATAAATTGCGGGAACGATTCCCTCAATTTAATTGCTTCGGATAGATATCAACGGACATGATTCTGTCAGAAATTTACCAATGGGAACAGACAACACCGTCAGTTATAATTGCGTGAATCAAATTAATTAGCTTAAATATCGACGGAATATAAATTTCGTCAGTAACTGTCGACTATTTGCTAAACCAAACGTCATTTTTTGGTTGAAGACGAGGTTGTAAAACCTGAATCACTGACAGAATATGTATTCCGTTGGTAATTCATCAGTTTTAACACGAACAAATGGCGTGCGTTTCATCGATTGTACCGACAGACTGAGTTTTTCCGTCGCATAAAAGGGGTAAACAGTGATTTGAAAATTCAAATACCGACGAAATTTATATTCCATCGGTAAATGTTGGCAATTTACGTCATCATTTAGTTGAAGACGAGGCGGTAAAACCTAAATTACCGAACGAATATGTATTTTGTCTGTGATTCATACCGACGGACTGGGTTTCTGTCGCAAAAAGAGCGGTAACCGCAGGCGCTCAAATTGATTTGGAAATACAAATACCGACGGAATCAACCATTCCGTCGGTAAATGTCGGCAATTTGCGTCGTCTTTTTGTTAAAAACGACAAGATAAACCCTAAATTATATTCCGTCGGTAATTCAGCGCGTTTCTTCTTCTCCCCTCGACGATTGCCCTCTGTTTTCTGACACCCTCTCTTGCATTTTTCAGCCATTTTTCGACTGTTTTCTTACTCATCGTGCGTTGTTTGAGGTAAACCCTCTAATAGGTGTGTTATTTCTGAAAAAAATGTTTTTAGTGTTAACCGTGAGTGTTTGGGGATAAAATCTTGGTTGATTATTGTTGTTGTTTGCGATTTTTTTGTGTAATTATTGGTTTATTTGTTGTTTATATGTGTTATTGTTGGTAAATAATGAAAAAATACACTTGATTTGTGGTTTGATTGAGATTATACATAATACCTATGAGGTGTTCGATAAAATGCCTTTTATGATGTTTGAAATGTTTCTTTGTAATTGTTGTGTGAATTTGAGAATT
>JANIIA010000002.1:29471515-29507557 GCA_027478495.1 Erythroxylum alaternifolium
GTAGTAATAATAATAATAATAATAATAATAATAATAATAAATATAATTGATAAAAAGTAGAAAATTAACTATTATTATTATTGATTTTATTATTCTTATTAATTTATTCTTATTATTATTCTACTTATTATTAATTTTATTAATTGTATTTATTATTATTATTATTATTATTATTATTATTATTATAAAAGAGTTGTCATAGAGTTAGAGAGAGAAAGAAGGGTTGAATTGGCTAGTGCATTTTTTAGATTAAATTTTTGAGGAAAGTAATCTAAATACCAAGGGAGTGGTGAGATTTAGAATCCAAGGAAAGTGCTACTATTTTCTCTATATTGGGAAAGTTTTTACTTTCCTAACTACTCAAAAAAATAAACCAAACACAATAATGTAAATTTTACGAAAAAGATTACTTTCCTAAGGAAGAATCCATACCAACCAAACAAGGCCTAAAATTATTTTATCACTAAACTATAACTAATAGATTGACCGCAGGGCCTAAACTAACGTATATAATAAGAGATAGTGAGAAATCAATAAAGAATTGACAAATAAAATGATACTAATAGCATAATGAAAATAAATTTAAACATAAGAGATTTGTAGTTCTATTTAGTGTGTCTGAAAAACCTCTAATTTATCACAAATAAAAAAATGAAGATGAAAAAATGAGTATGTTACAGAAAAGAAAAACGAAAGATAATTATTTTACAAACAGTAAACACGGTAATTTTTGCATGTGATAGCTAGGTCTCAAATCTCAATTCTGCCAGAAAATTACCACCTGGACTTACATCTCTTAAGCCAATATTTTGTACATTTACATAAATATAATTTAATAGAACATGAAATTAAGAGTAAGATGGGATACCTGAGAAACCATATAAGCGCAAGTATGAGATTGAGGGATGCTCGTCAAATTGTTCGACCTAATTATTACCTTAGAAGATCAATAAATAGTTGATGAAATTAATATTACCATACAATCCCAGCGTCCTGCTGTACCGTATTAAGTAATGTGACCAATGTATCCTCGTCCTCGTCAACGGAGACAACACTTGCCTTGCTTGCTTTATTGCACAAAAACCGTAAAAGGGAAGAAGATTAATCCTTTTTCGGAGATCGATAGTCAAAGGGTGGTTTGGAGTGGCGCGTGTATGGTAGGTACCAGAGAAGAAGCTGCGCGTAGCGGTCAGTTGATTACAGTGTTCAATATTAAAATGCAAATGCTGTCCTGGTGGTGGTAAGCAGCGGCAAGGCTATGTCGCGAGTCGCGACAGCGTAAGGAAGCAGACAGACGTGGACTCGACTCTTGCTTCCCCCGTTAACCTTTTCACGCCAGAGCGTTTTCCATCTCACTGGAATGCAGCACAGTTACACAAATATCACAAACGAATAAAGTGCTTTTCACTTAGAATCTTTGTGTTTAGAGTGAATCAAAGGCATTATGAGATGGTTTATATAAAATTATAAAATAACTTATTTATATAATGGTTTTATTTATTTATTTATTTATTAAACTGTATAAAATCCTAAATCAATTTAAAGTTATAAATCAACTTATTTATGTAATATTTTTATTTTTGAATAAAATTAGTTTGAATTATTTTTATATTTTTAAAACCTCCACATTTATTAACAAAAATAAAAACATACAAACATCTTTTCAAATTTTAACAATTTAACGAATGAAAAAAATATAAATATAAAACTTTTGATCATACTTATGTAACTTTAAAATGATAAATAACTCTTAACTAAGGAGATAGTTTAAATAAAATACAAATATTTTGATATTTAATATTTGTTTCATAAATTAATAAAATATGAAATTTATAACGACATCCTTATGTAATTTTGAAATAATAATATATAATTATTCTTAGATAAGCATATATTTAAATGAAGTAGAATGTTGATTCATAAATTAATTTCGTAAGTCAAAAAATAATTTTAGAGGCAACAAATAATAAAAAAAACATTTAGAATAGAATAATGATTAAATACTTTGCATTACACCAATTAAAATTATTTAATTGATCTAAAAAACAAAAAAATATTTTAATCTATATATTTGGTGCCATTCACACGTTATTTTAACATAATGTTAAGGTAAAAGAAATATTTAACCTAATAATGTGTAATTATAAGCGCCTACTTTGTAGTTACTAGCCTTGAAATTTCAATACTTAAAACATAATATGATAAATATGTTATTAATTTTATAAGAAGCTCATCTTAAAAACCATTTATTTAGGCCCGAAGCCCAGTGAAATTGAAAGCCCAATATGCATTTATGTGTTCATCCAGAAAAGAATTGGGAAAATACCAGCTTATATTATAATCTCTTAACATGTGTGTCAATTGACAACTCAATAGAAGTCTTAATAATGTATAGTATAAATATTGGAAATTAATTTTATCGTTGAAATGAATTTATGATATTCTACTGGAGTGAATTCAAAACATGATTGGGAACATGAATGAAACCATGCGGTGCTTCAGCCGTACGTTCCTTCGAAAAGTGACGTACAAAATTTTTATAAGTACCACACCAGGCCTCATGTTATTGGCAATGATGAGATTATAATCATAGATTCTCTCTTTTTTTTTTCGGAAAATATAATCATAGATTCTTCTCTTATTCTCATGTATAAAAGTTGAGTTTGGTTTAGCGAGCGTTATGCTTTACAAGCATTTACGAAGAAGACATCAACTCTTCATTTTAACTGTTAACGTAAATTCCAAAATCCAAAAATAGAAACTACTGGTATTGTACATGGGATGTAATTTGAATTGTTCCTATACAATTGTTGGCTGTCAAACACCTGTAACATAAGGAATAGCATACAACATTACAACTGTGGAAAAGTACAAGGGTAAACTCAAGAAAACACTGTATCTTGACTCTTGATCCTTCCTACCGACTAATTTGTACATTCAACCAAACAGCGCGTGCGTGTTTGTGTTACTTGCTTATCCTACGCACCCCAACGCCTCCCTACATCCAACCACTCCTAGCGTACCTGCAGACTGTTTCTCTGTTATTGGAGAAAGTTCTGCTAAAATGCCACACGCTTCATTTTTCTTGGGCTATGTTGATGATCGCAAACAGAAACCATCCCATCACATCATACGATTCTCTTTTTAAGTTCTCATAGCGAGAGAATCACTTGCTAGGCGCGTCAAGTCATGTAGATGCGTACAAATGCTGATAATAACCAACAAAAAGTTTTATTGTTTCCACTTCCCTGCATGACGTTCCCTTTTTGCAGCGTTCTAGATCGTCGTTTTACTCCTTCGTCACGTCCTTTTCTTGCGCCTGGCTTTCATTTCCACCATTGTACGGATTTCCCTTCTTCTTTGGCCGCAGGAAGGGCTGTATCTTTGGAGCTTTGGTTACCTACATTGTGCCTATCCATTTCGAGCTTTGTTTTGGAGAACTAGATGGGTCTCGTCAGATGAGATTTATGGGATTCTTTGGAGATGGGGGGTCTTCATGATGTTTGCAGTATTCGGTTTTGAGAAAGGATATTTTGGTTGGTGTGTGCTTGTGAGGGTAGTTTTCAGTTCTTATATTTTGGGGAAATGAATGAAACGGCGGGGAAGTCTACTTCATGCTTGGCGATAACGGAGAAAAGGGCTCAGAGGCCTGGAGGTTGTGTTGGCATTTTCTTCCAGCTCTTTGATTGGAACCGACGATTTGCTAAGAGAATGCTCTTCTCTAAGAAATTGCTTCCTCCAGGTTAGTCTTGACTTCTCTCTCTCTCTCTCTCTTTTTCCAATAAGATTCGCATTGGTTGGTAGATTTTTTGTGTTTTGTCTTTAATGCATTGGTCATGGAGGCACAAACTTGATCTAGGACTGTAAAGTGGATCTTTTCTTGTCTCATTTCTTCTTAGTTTATTGTATTTTGTTTCCTTAGCTCGCTCAAAGCAAGGGTCAAAGAGGTTCGGAGGGGATGAGAAAATGCCCAAGGCCAAGCTTCATTTGGTATGCCTTGCTTCTATGAACTTTAAGTCCTTGCTTTTCCCTTCATGTTTGGGGCAAGGATAATGTTTGCTAGTTTAACTGTTCGTTCATTTTTCTTGTGTGCTCTGCTCATATTGTAGATTGCTGATGAGAACAGTGGAGGTTTTCCCAATGTAAAGAAAAACGGACATCGGGGTATTACAGAGCAGAAGCATGAAATGCATGCTCCTTGCCTGGTTGCTAGGCTTATGGGTCTTGAATCCTTGCCCGCAGTTAATCGAGATAAGCACAAGAAAGCTTTCAATTCTGTTACTTCTGGTGTTAGACAAGAGGATGTTGCTAGCTGCTTTGGTGGGTCTGATAGGGGCGGCTTGAAAATGGACAAGGGAAGTGCTAAAGTTGAATCTAGACCTCAAAAGCTTCAGAAGACAGAGCAAATTGAAAGAAGAGCAGTGACTAGATTTGGAGCTGAGGCATTGCAAATTAAGAGTGTTTTGTCGAGGTCAAGAAAGCATCATCCTTCCAAGCTTGCTTCGCCAGTGAAGAGTCCTAGGATATCCTCTTCCAGGAACGTGTCTAGGGCATCTAGATTGATTGATGCTGCAACAAGAATTCTGGAGCCAGGACTGCAAGCCACCAACAGAGCAAAGAGTGCTCTTACTTATTCGAATCCTGCTAAGTTTGCTTCTGAGCAGGGGATTATGACTGAAGGAACAAGAACTATTTCATCAGATGCCATGGAACAACTACCACAGAGCATAAGCCATGACATAAGTGACAGTGAGTCTTTGTTGGGGCAGAATTCTAGCCAAAACTGCAGTAACGTGCTTAATTTAATAGATTCTAGGGCAAATTTGGATGAGCAGCAGCTCATTTTCCTTCCCTCTGCGTCAAATTTGGTTAGTGTCTCTACTCAGGGGTTGAATGGGATGAAGCCAAGGCAACATTTTAGCTCCCTTGAGCAGGAAAGAGATGTAGTTCAGCAAAAGAATGGGGACCAACTATATACGGCTGCTGAAAAGCAAGATGGCATCCGACCTCAAGATGAACCAGCTGCTGACGGGAAGTCTGTTTTTCAAGTGGACCAAGTGCAGCGGCAGTCAAGAAGCCAGCAATGCAGGCCTCAAAAGGACGACCCATCTTCTTTAGCACTTAAGCAACATGAAATGGCAGTTGGGAGCGACAGAACTCCAGCAAGAGTCAGATTAAATAATGTCCAAAGCCGAAGAGCTTCTGCAGCTGCTAACACTATTAGTGGGGCCAAAAATTTTGTTGCTCTGAACAGAAATTTAAGTGGTAGCAGCAGGCAGAGGATGTCCACCAGAGTGGATGATTCCACAATTGATGGAGATAGAAAATTTTGTAACAGGAGAGATGATTCCTTTTCACAGATAAGGAGCCCAGTGCGCAAGAGGAGAACCGTAAGTGCAAATATCCAAGTTGGAAGCACAGGATTTACCAATTCAACATCTGTGGGAAATGGAAACAAGTCTGGTGTTGTGCGCGACAAAGATATGATGCTTAATACTCCCTCAAAAGACCAAAGGTACTCCAACAGCAGATCAGAATGTAATAGAGCTGGTGGAAACAAGGACAATACTGTTATCTCTTTCACATTTAATTCCCCATTGAAGCATAAGACTAGTATTTCCTCAGATAATAAAGGGAGGGTTGACCAAATAGATGTGAATCCTTCACAACCAAAAGTAGTTGCTTCGGAGGAAACTAGTAACAAGGCATATTTCCAGACGCATTGTCCTTTAAGAGGAGACGCTTTAGGCTTGCTTTTGGAACAAAAGTTAAAGGAATTGATATCTCAAGAAGATGATGAATATGCTTCTGGTGGCAGTATTCCCAAGAGATCCATTGCTATGATTCTCCAAGAACTAATATCTGCATTGAATGCGGAAAATCCTATCCTTCCTGATAATTGGGTGTCCCAGGTTTGATTCACCGTTCACTGACACTATGACTGCACTATCTTTTAATGCCTTTGGGATTTTTCTGCAATTTTCTTGTTTTGTGGATCGCTAAAATATATTCCTACAAAATCACTTTATTTACAATGATTTTAAGAAACCTACGTTCGTCTGAACTGTTTTAGTTTGCGTCTCTTGTGAATGTTGGATTTTAACTTTCTCCATAATAGGAGTAATTACATTGCTGAATTGGCCAAGACTGGCCTGAAACTTTAGATTAAGTAGAATGTAATGATGGTGAACTGATTATGGATTTTGGCATTAAGTTGTTGCTTTGACAATTGGTACTTCCCCATGATGATTAAGGTCTTAAAGTTTTCCCTAATGGTTTGCTCATTTATAATGCTGATCATTATAACTTTTGAAGAATCACAAATTAAGCACTTCAACTTTGTTCACCACACAAGCGTCCACATGACTAACGTGAACGGCAATGACTAATGAGTGAAAAGAGTTAATGTTGGCACCAATATTACCATGGATGGATTTTCTTTCTTTCTGTAAGAGGAATTGCCATTCCTGCTGAAGTCTAGTCTGAACTTATCTTTATGTTGGCCCAACTTTTCACATTCTACTTCGGAACTTTATGAGGGCTTCTGCAATATGCCTCACACAAGTCTGGTTTCTGTTGTTGCTCTCCTCAGAGTGAAAAAATAAGCGAAGGGCCTTCGATTAGATTAACACATCAAGGTGAACATCTGAGCCCTGCATCTGTTCTTGAAGCTTCCTTCTTCAATGATGGTTGCTTATCAAGCAGTCTGGATGACAATTCAGGTAAAAAAGTTGATCCATTTCATGCTAATTTTATCGTTCCCTCTTGTTTTTGAAATGTTGAAATTACAAAAAACAAAAAAAAAGAAAGAAGGTGATTAATATGCTCCTTTGATGTTTAAAATTTAATTTAGGACGACTGCTGCCCCTTGACGCTATGGATTACTCTTACAATCAGCCACCTCCTGAAGAAATAGATACTGATATTCTGGATTCAGTAACATTGATGAACGAAGGGATGACAGGGGGCAAGATAGTGACCAACCTTCTTAGCTACATATCTAGGATATTGCAGAGCATCAATCTTGCAGGTGGTGGACTAACAGATGACAAGCTCACCCATGCGAAGGAGGTTATCCTGAAAGCTGAACTTTTGTTTGGGAATGCGGCTCTCCAAAATTCTGATAGAATGAGAAGTTTTCTTATAGGACCTGTCCTACTTGATAAACTTGAATCAGTCCGCGGTGTCCAGTGTACAAAATTCACTCATCTTCTTGGTTTAAGTGAGAGCAAAGATGATAACATTGTTAGAAGGTTCCTTTTCGACTGTTTAATAGAGTGCTTAGATTCAAAATATGGCCGGTACAGCAATTCTGGGTTTAGAACGTGGAAAAGAGTCAAGTTCTGCAAGAATGCTGACATGCTGATTCAAGAGGTTGAGGAGGAGGTTAAAAGATGGACAAGTTTGGCAGGGATGATCCCAGATGAAATAATAGAATGGGAGATGAGTCACTCATTAGGGAAATGGACTGACTTTGGAATTGAAGCATTTGAAACTGGCAGTGAAGTTGATTGGGACATACTTGAAATATTGGTTGAGGAAATAGTGATAGATCTTTGGGAATGCTGCTTGGGAACCTGTTGAAATGTCTATAGATCCTGCACATCGCAATCTCTTTTTGATTATCATGTAAGCAACTTAACCTGTTTCTGTAAGCCTCGAGTGATTTGATCATTTTTTTGTTTGTTTTCCAACTGAAGCGTGATGATAACCTGGCAAAGCTGTAGGATGATGTAGATGTTGTATATGATGATCTGAAACTTGAACGTGCATTCAGGGATAACTAGACAAAATATTTGGGAATTCTTGGTGTGATTGGCGGTATGTTTTCCAAGGAGAGATCCACATCTCCCTCAACCTTGGAATTGCCGTTGTGATCGATCGTCGTTAGTTTTCCCTCAGTATTTGGATCAGAAGCTTCCCGTTGAGTGAATTATCAACGCCTTCACTCCATTAACAATTAAGAAACTAACAAAACAAAATCATAATTTTGCAGTAAATATTTAATAGATATTTCATCTGGAAAAAACCAGTCACATACGTTATTAGGATAGAAAAGGAGAAAAATTTGTAATAGAATCTTGAGACCAAAAAGCAAATACTTGATGCTCTTATCACATAAAGAGATATGGAATGGATCATGAAACTTTCAGATGTTTCTGATTACAGCATCGCATATCGAACCTACACAAGAGATGCAAGCCTTAATTTGTTTGTCATGGTAGCTAGATTAGCACTGTTATAATGAGTTTATTTTGAACCTAAAATTGTTATGTAATGCGGTTAGGCTTGACAAACAAAGCCAACAAATAAAATTTGATTTAGTTGAATTTTAAATTTAAAACCTAATCCAAACTTGAATTTAGCTCAAAGCTTGAAATTTAGCCTGAAATCCAAAATTTAGTCCAAAACTGGAAACTTGAATAAAAAAAGTTGATCTTGACTGGACTTGAACCATTGTCATCTTTAAATGTCTAGTTTGTAGAGTTACATACCTTTTGTTGGTATATCTATGAAAAAGCAAGGAGAAATAGTCCTATTTTTTTGACACCTAATATTAAGTTTTCTTATATAGTTTATATGTGACATAAGATTGCATTAAATTGATTGCTAAATACATATTTCTATGCCAAGATTGGTACTTATAAAGTAAGAAGTACAAAATAATTGCATAGGTCATTCAGAATTTGGCAAAATAAGATTACATTTGTACCTTTAATGCCGCATAACATTATATTAAATTTAACGCCACATGAGATGAAATAGTAATATTCAAATGAATTAGTTGTTTTATCACTAACCCTTATAAATTTCTAAACATTATAATTAACCATCATGAATTTCAACTTCCCTTATGGAGATAAGAAAGAGATCACTAGTTTTGTAAGATTTCTAGGTTTTCTCAAGTAATATGGGCAATTCCACTAACTACTCAGCGCTGCCTAAACCGTTCTGCAAAAACGTTCCTACAGTCTACATTCCTACGCTAAGTTGCTGTCACATTCCTTGGGTTTACGCTGGTGGAAGAAGAATGTGTTTTTTTCACATAAACCCAATCTCCCAAATCGCCTTTTATCATTGCATTTGCCACTGAATGTTGATAAATTAATTACATAATGAATGCTAGTAAATGCTGAACATCTCTTGTATCAATGTGAACATAAAAAGATGGATCACAAACCAATCTCAGGATCAATTTGATCACAATTAATGAAAGTCAGCTGACAACAAACAGAACCACACGTAAAAACAAAGGGTCTAAATCCTGATTGCTGCGTCCTGGCTAAACCAATAATGAGTGGTAGTTTGGTTCTGATAAAAGTCCCGAGCTTTCTCAGGCATAAGAAAAATAAAAAACGCCACATCCAACAACAGATCCGAATTTGAAACAATGTTGTTGGAAATTGACATCTCAAGTTCCCAAAAACCATTCTTATCTCTCCTGTGTATTATAATCATATGTGAAACATGATTACACCCGGAACTTTACATCCATCAATAAAAGAACAGCAACATGGACCTCAACAGCGTTTCTGTCAACTCATTCAAGTGAAATTGTTCTTCGTAGCAACAAAAAATGATTACTAGACAATAGTCCACCAGCGATGTTGGTGATTTTAAAACAAATAAAATATCAAAAAGCAATCAAATTAATAAACCAAAGCTTTGAAAAGAGCCATCTCACATGAACTGTGGGAGTGTTCGACAACTACGTTAGAATTGTCTGTACCCCAAAACAGTTTTCCCCCCTCTTCCTCTCCTGTCTTCGCCATTAATGGCATTGGATGCAGAAGTACACAATCCCTTCAGTTCTTGAATGGTTGCATAGCTTTTTCTCGCTATGAGTCCCCTATTGACATTCTTTTTCTCTCCTGCATTAGCCGACTTGCTCCCTCTTGAGTTCGACAGAATTCCTTTAACCTTTGACGAGTTCTTTGATGGGGGTGTCAACTCTAGTGGCGGTTTTCTGTTCTCTTTTCTCAACGTGGCAGAGAAATCGGGCACTGACTGGGCCAAAAAAGAAGACCCTTTCCTTGAATTGGTCAAGTTTTCTTGAAACTTGACCTGTTTCTTTGGTGGGGTTTGTTTGATGATTTTACACTCCTCTTCTTCTTGTAGCCTTAAGCTCTTCATTCTCAGCTTAGATTCTCTCAACTCTGCATATGCTTTGTATCTTGGTCCTTTCTCCATGATGTAGCTCTCCGTCATGAGTGTGAGGGCAAGTGGCTGGTGAGAATTCGATGAATTCTGAGCTAAGATTAGAGAGACAGGATCAAGGGAGTGGAGAGAAGGATTTTCGGCCATTGTTGATGGTTTTGGGAGATGGGTTGGCTTGATAAGTTCTTTAATTGCTTTTGTAGTTTTCTTCATCGGGGGTTGGGCTGCTCTCTGGGTGATCGCTTAAAGAATTTGATTTTGCAACGGTCTAAAAGAACTGGGAATGCACTTTTGTCTCCCTTGTCTTATAAAAACTTCAACGTTATTGTTCAAGTGGGGCCCCTTTAGTAGACGCGATTGAAAGGTTGAATGACACTGGATTCTAGTGGAGGTGATCGATGGTTTTGGTTGGACGCGATTTGGAGTGAGTGAGCAGGATTTTGTGGGATCTAAATAGTATCATTGGAAGGGTCAACTTTTTAGTCTTATATCCTGTTCTTTCCAGGACGGCCGTTTCGTGTCTTCACGTTTTCGTCTCCGTTTTATCAAAGGAAAATGCCCTTAAAATATATCAGCCAGTCAATGCTCAAACAGCCGTTTCTGTGTTTTATCTTCTTAGTACAAATCTTCAAAGGTGGATTTCACAATTCAATCAACCTCACTTCTGCATTTACATTGGACCTTAAAGGGAAATTTCAATGGTTGAGGAAAAAGAAAGAGGAGATACACAAGAACCTGAGATGACTAAGAGGGAATTGCTGCAGTCTTGTGATTCAGAAAGCTCGAGTTATCACAAATTTCAATTATGGGTTTGCACAAACTTTAATGGCCTGTCATCTTTTTTGCCAGCTTCAAACTTTATGATACTTGTATTTCTGCCCTAGATTGAATCTTGTAATATTACGGTTAAACCCATGACGGACCAAGTTCCTCACAGCATCAATCCCTTGTTCCAATGCTGCATCAATCTGTTAAATAGCAATTCACGGTAAGAAAGTTGAAGCAATGCCACGAAAGTTGCTTTATCTCAGGCATGATTAAGTGACGACAGCTTGACTAGAATGCAGCTTACAACTACAGTAAAATCAAGTTTAAAACATGAGAGTAAGTACTAGGCGATATAATAAAAGAAGCAACATACTTGCTGTCTCTCTGTGGAACTAAACTTCTGCAAGAGAAAAGCTTTCATGTCCATAGTGCCAGGAGGATCCCCAATCCCTGCAAGGATGGAAATATATCCAAAATTCTAAATTTCCAATATAGATAACACTTGCTGATGTTGAATAACAATGTTTTACGTCAAAAATAAGACAGGTATTAATGACCTACCTATACACAACCGAGGAAATCCACGGCAACCATCTAAATGATCAATCACACTCTTCACCCTGCACAAAGAGATGCAAAATAAAAATCTAGATCTCTCTATGAGTTATGATTTCCACAATTGCAACAAACCAACAGATGCTCTTTGGAAGCGTCACAATGCAGGCTCTTCCAGTTAAATTGATACGCGTAGATCAAATGGGTAACATACTTCAATTCATCATAAAAAACTTGTAATTTAATAGAATACACACCTAAAAGTCCTTGTGCAGCATTGGTGGTGGAGACAAGAAAGATTTAATGCAATTATGACTGACTAGAAGCATAAACAACCTAAAGAACAAAATTGTTATAATCATGATACTTAATTGCATTAATGTTTCTTGTCCTATTTAACATTAAACTGAGGCCCATTTTAATTAGCCAGCAGTTAACTTATATATGACATTACCCGATTGGAACTATTTTTATTTTCTTGTCACCTAAAAAACATATTTATAAGTTATATACTGAAATTCCTCGTATCTTTATTTTGTTATGCTCTCTACCATAATCCTTCTTCTTTGTGCATCAACATCAAATTTCTCCTTTGTATGTGAATTTACGATGTGCGGCCATATCACTGTGATCATATCTACTTGACTTCTTGCTATAATTTTTGAAAGAGAAGAGTTAAAATTCTTGCACAAGTACAACAAATAAAATAACTGGTTCCTCTTACCCAAATGCTCATATGAAAATTCATGATGTAAACAAAAGAATACAGAAATATTTTCAAATCAGAAATGAAAACCAGAATGAAACTTTTGAAGCTTCAAATCTGAGGGAGGGAGATAGAGAGAGACAGAAACATCACTTGAGTGGCAGAAGCTAACTTAAGTAGAAAAAAGTTGTTAGATAACCATGTTTATACCACAGGATCTTGAACTAGTAAGATATCTAAGGTAAAGCATTCAGGCAGAGAGGCAGGCGTACCCGTTATGATGGGCATGTCCACCTTTTTGTTGAAGTCTCAATATACCATTTGGTAAGTTCATGTCATCATAAACCTTCAGGTCAGGTGAAGAGTACACAGTCAAATACTAGAACAACATATAAAAGCAATTAACTAACAAAATGCACGAGGACACAAAGGAAAATACCAATAAAATGTGACGGAGAGGCACTTGATAATATGCAGCAAGAGGTCCAACCTTCACGGTATTATGAAAACAATAAAGCTTAGGATGAAATTGTTGAAGCCAGATAAGGTTAGAGAACCAACAGTACAACCATAAAAGATAAAAATTCAGGATAGGGGCCTCAAGTTGCAAAATCATATTGATGATTACAACAGATGAAATCATATATATTAATAAACGACATGAAGATCCATGCTCACTTAGAAACGGGTCTATTAATCAACTGGCTACTGCTTCACAGGTGGCATTAACTAGAATGCAAGGACTCTAAATACATTGCATACAGCAGATATAGCATGGTCCAAGGTAAAGACAGACCTACGATTTATCAATTTTTATCCATTCAAGCTCCGATACTAAAAAAAATAGATGCTCTACAATGCACTATATAGACATTAATCTTGCTTCACAAGTTTAGAAAATATCAACCGCTCACTTTCAGGAACTTAAATCCATGATAAAATATTCCATAAATCAAAGAGATGAACACCATCGGCTATCAAATTCTATATTTGAGGAAGCATTGTAATACACATCAGTGACAAATCATTCCATGGGATTAACCATGTAGACTAGAGAGAGGGACAAATTGATGGCAGGGAATATTCTGAGAAGTAGTAATAGAGCTCAATATAATTCCCTACCCTCTCCCTCTTCCTTTCATCCCACTAAACAAAGATTTAGTTTCCGAATTATTTGGACTATGTGACTTATGATTGTCATCATGGCAAACTATAAAATTTCCATTACAAAATGTAAAGCCCCTTTATAAGAGAAGACATGGAACTAACCGATTCACCACTGAAATTCATATATGCTTGAGGTTTTGCCAAGAGAATTGGCACCTCTCCAATGCAACCTGTACTGATTGGACCAAAATTTTGAATAAACAACCAGCTCAATACAGATGGGAAAACTTAGAAGGAAGAGAGGGAACAATAGATAAATAAATAAATATAAAGAGGAACAAAAGAATTAGTCAAGAATCAGTAAATGTCGTTCAACTTAACAACTTAACAACCTATTCCAATAAGAGCCTTTGACTGTATTGTGTTCAACACAACTCCTTCTCTCTGAGAAATTTTATCAATCATTTCAAATCCAACCTGGTGAAGATAATATTCCAAAATCATCAATCTAGGATGAAAAGTATTAAAGCCCATATATTGATATGTGCATTCAGTTACATTGTGCCTAGTGCCATAGTACTTATTTCCAGGGTTTCCCAATCCAACAATTAGCCAAGGAGTATACTCCACTTTAACTCCATTCCCAGTGTCAGGCAACGATGCATGCAGGCAAAACCTCTTTGAAGCATAGTTCCTTCGATGAAAACCAAAAGTTCTTGGCCGAGAAATGCTAATTTTTGGAGTAGTAAGTGCATACAACATTGAATCTACAACGAAGGTCAAACAGTTGGTTTAGTACCTAGGAACAGAGTAGATTAGTAACCATCTGAACAGGCAAGAAAGGAACTTTCCTTTGACGATTAAGAGTAATGAAGTCCCATTCCTATTCTAGTTTGCAGTATTCAAGTGCTTAGCCTACAATTTGCTGTTCCAAATTCCACATCAAATGCAAATTTTGCTTTGGGAGTATTCTTGTAAACATGAAGAATGATTTAGTAAAAAAATAAGAAAAATCATATTCAGAACAGTAAGTTCTTCAATCAACCAACTACTGAGTTCAAGAATAGCATAACTATCGCAATGGATGAATAAATAGAATCATAATTCACTGCTCTTGAAAAGCTTAAAAAGCTGAATACATGAGAGCACAAGCATCAGCATGAATTGCTAAGAGAAAACGAAAAGCAGAAGTTAAACAAGAAACTTTAAAAAGGAAGAACCGACCTTTTTTTTATATTAAAGATAAAACAATGGCACAACCATAAAACTCGTAAAACCCAAAGAGTTAAACTAGTAAAATAATATTAAGTTTCAATAGGAGATTACAAAAGGAGAAAAGAGAAGAACCCATAATTTGAACAGTGGAAACAAAATGAAATGTTAAGGAAATGAACATACTTTGACGTGCTTTAGGAGCTCTTTGAGTAGAAGATGGGAAGAGGGACAACTCTGAAAAAGCTAAAGTTTAAAGCTTTGGTTTGATATTTCGAAACTTTGTAAGAGATAGACGAAAATCAGTTCATTTTGGGTTTAAGAGTGGGCTTTCAAATGGTATTTTGGGCTTGGTATGAGAAATAAGACCAATTGCTTGTCAATGCGTATCAAAGATGAAGTCGGATGCCTACACTGGCCTGAGGTACCACGTAAATCAAGCATCTAGCTAACTGGATCAAGAAAAGACATTTACCCATATTGTTTCATTTATTAAAATCGCTTAATTATCTTCTCATCTTTTTTTTTTTATAATCTACAAATTTTTGTACCTTTTTCTCTCAGTTATCTTTTGCAATTATGGGTATTATTGGTGTCACTTTTTCCTTATCTGTAAGGTTCTTTTTAAAGTATGCATGTTTGTAAGGCACAATTATGGTTTAACTTGTAGTTGAAGATTGAAACGTTAAAAGTTTTGTTGTTTATTTTTCCTACGCTCTTTGTGTATGTGAGGTAGGAGAGTTAGTTGTCGTGGTTAGTGGAATATTTATAAATAAGTTAGAACTTGTCTGTATATAAGCAAAACTCAAGTATTCATTTTGTTTCATTACTGAAAATTACAAATAAAAAGAAAATCTTTTGTGCAATGATGATAAAGGAGCTTCTCAATGGAATTTAGTGTTGATTCTAATTTTGTTCATAGTATCAACTCCACTTCTTGGGGGAGTGAGGCTATTTTTCAATTGATTGAGGTATGAATCAATTGAAGTAATTTCAAACGGTAGAAATTCAAGAAGTAGTGTAGAAAGAGGAGCTGAGGACTCGATTCAATTATAAAGTTGTGGTTATGTAGGTATGATGTTAGTTATTGCTCCTTTTAATTGGATTGAATTATAGATATTAGTGTATGGAAACCCCAAAGTACTTTGAGGGCAAGATACAAGCTTTTACAAGAAATGAAGCTATGTGGAACGTAAGAACTACCAACCCATAATGAGCAAAAATGAAGTTGTCTATGTGTAATACTAAAATTTTTTCCTAAATGATGTAGTTTCATCTTTTTGTATTCATTTCGACAATGTTTTATATGGCAGTCGATGAAAGGCCTATAGGTATATATCATGTAACAACTTGATAAGCAATTTAGAATTCAGTAATGAAATTATCCTTCCTTTCTTGTCCTTTTATTCTCTCTTCTTTTGTAATGATCTTCCCTATATTAATACACACCTTGTCATTTTTTACGTAATAACTTGGAATTAGATCAAACAACTCTCGAAGCATAACTACGGAAAAAGGAACATGGGTGATAGAACTTTAAAGGATTTAGGAGAATATGAAAACCTCACTTAAGAACTAAAACTAAAATGAGAAACTATTAGTAAAAAATCAAGGCAAAACAGAGAGATATGAAAAAGAGCTTTAGGAGTTGAAAACAATGTTTGATTAGCTCATGTAAACAATGGGTGGAGCAACGAAGTAAGGATCACTTAGGATGAAGCTAATAGCACTGCCTAGAGGAATCTCACCTGGGAAGGAAATGTACATAACCCCAATGAGATTTAGCAAGATTGACTTTTTAACTTTTGAGGGGAGTGGAGTGAAGAGTTGGCTATATAAGTGCAAACAAATTTTTGGATTGGACTATATCCCGAATAAGAAGATAGATGGGATCATAATGATGTACTTAGAAGGGGAGGCATATGAATAGTATCAAATTATCATGAAGAAACAAACCTAGAAAGAACTAACAAATTGGGAGGAGTTGACTGATGTGATCAAACAAAGAATTGAGGAGATTTTTGAAGATCCAGTGGGTGATTTCAAGAAACTTAGGTAAGAGCATTTGGTGCATGATTACTTCGTCAAGTCTGATAGATACTTCAACAAACTCACATTATCAAAGGAATACTTGATCAGATTCTTCTTAAGGGGTATAAAGCCAGAGCTGAAGGTCACCATCAAACTCCTAGAACCTCACACTCTTTAATGGCCTTACTCATTAGTGATGAAACATGAAGTGGTATTAGTGGTCCATTCTGCGTCATTACCTATAAAAGGAAACTTCCAAACCAGCTACTAGTCCAGAGTGAGTAGCAACCCAAGCGCTAAAGGAGGAATCCCAGTGACTTTGGGCCTCAAAACCAAGCTCGATAAAGGTATGCTACCTATTATAGGACCCTAAGGAGCCACAACGAGAGGTAGCCCAACCTGAAGTCCAGCTCCATAACAAAGAATTTGATGATTAGAAGGCCAAGGGATTATGCTTCTTATGCAACGAGTGATACTTCCTGGACCATAAATGTATGAGAAAATAACTTTAATTATATATGATCGAGGGAGAAGAGGAAATTAGATGAGCCAAGTGGGGAAATTACGGAAGAACTAGGGCATCCTAATATTTCCTTTTAGGCAATGATAGGACAAATGAAGAAGAATATAAGTTAATGCAGGTGATAGGTTACCATATATGAAAACCCACATGTGTGCTAATAAACCACAAGAGTACTCATAACTTTTTAGATGAGGTTGTGGATAGAAGGAACTAAAATCAATTGATTATTGGGATCTATATTATTGTGGGAGATGGTCTCGTATTAAGTTTCCATCAAAGATATAAAGGGTTCGCATTAAGCATATTGGGGTCTCCTTTGTAATAGAAGCTTTGGTAATCTACTGGGGAGTTGCGATGTTGTCATGGGGGTGTAACGGTTGGTTACTGTTAATGACATCTTTTCTAACGTAAAAATTTAGACTATGAGGTTTACTTGAGAGGGATGATTGGTTACCTAGACGAGCAAAGAGAGGCCAAGGATGAAGATAGTATCAAGCAAAAGGTTAAACAATATGATTAAAGGGGCTCAGGTCGAGGGACTATATATGATATAATTAGCCAAACTTGTAGAACATCAACTGCAACAAATGAACTTGGAAAAATAGGTCTCATACCTAGACGAGCTTTAAAAATTATTGGTAGAGTTCAAATTGTTGTTTTAGGAACTAATACAACTTTCCCCAAAAAAAAACCTAAGACTGCATGATCAAACTCAAGGAAGGAGTGAATTCAATTAACATTTGATCCTAATATTACTTAGGGGAGTAGAAGGATGTTATTGAAAGAGCGATGTTAAAATTACTTTAAGATATATTTTGTGCCTTTATGTGTCACTGGTAGTATTGATGAAGAAGATGGAAAACTCTTGGCAGATGTGTATCGACTATCGAAAATTAAATAAGCACACTATGAGGGATAAGTTTCCTATTCTCCTTATCAAAGAGCTGTTTGACAAACTGTATAAATTCAGTTGGCACTCAATTTAGACTTGAAATATAATGATCATTGGATTCATATGTATAAGGAAAAAATAACTAAAATGAATTTCAAATGAAAAAAATCACAACCTCCTCGTAATGCTGTTTGTGTTAATAAATGTGTCATTAGCCTTTCAAAGCTTAATGAACATGATATTTTGACCATTTCTTAGAAGATTCATACTTGTCTTCTTTGACAACATCCTTATTTAAAAAAACAACCTTCACCAACATGTGTATCACCTGAGAGAATCCCTTTAAACAATTTAGCTTATAAATTATATTTGAACATGAACAAATGCATATTTAGAGTGAGGCAATTAGAGTACCTCAGATAGTCAATCTTCAAGAAAAAGGTAACAATAGATGATAAGAAGGTGGCAACAGTTTGAAATTGGCAGATATTTAAGAAGCTTCGAGGATTCCTTATGCTTAAGTGTTATTACAAATGTTTTATTCAAAATCATAATTAGATGGCCTGACCCCTAAATGAGTTACTTAAGACTTAGATAATAAGTGAATAGGCTTGGGGGACAAGCAAAAATAGGCCTTTAAAAGGTTAAAAGAGGCCTTTACTTTAGTTACGATCTTACCCTACCTGAATTCTCTATTCCCTTTTTCCTTAAGGGCGACACATACAACATCAATATCAGGGTGGTATTGCAAGAGCATAAACATCTGATTGGATATCTAAGAAAGATGTCAGTAGACAAACACCTAGGACTATCCACGTATAGAAGGAATTCTTAACGTTTGTCAAGGTGATTAAATAGTGGCAGCTTAGTGGTAGGAGATTTCAGGTTCAAACTAATAATAAGAGTCTTAAATTGTTGCTGGAGCAATATATTTCCACCTCTTTTCAATAGATATGGCATATGAAGCTTTTTGGCTATGACTTTGATATAGTATACAAAAGTAGAAAGGAGAATTAGAGGACAAATGCATTATTAAGAATGACCAGTATCGAGCTCCTCACTTTAACTGTATCATAGGTTCATACTAAATTATCAGGAGAAATGAAAAATAACAAGGAAATAGATACTATAATTCAAGACATCACTTAATGCATTGAGGAAGGGACCCTCAACTTAGGTAATTATGAATGGAGGGAAGGCCTACTATACTAAAAAGGGAGAATAGTCATTGGATTTGATAAGTAACTATGTAAGAAATTGATTTCGTTAAGGTATGATGGCCCATAAGGAGGTCATTTGGGGTAACAAAAACAATGATGAGATTGGAAAATGTATTTTACTAGAAGGGTAGGGGTAATTAACGTGTGCATCACTTGCTAAAGGAATAAGCATGAAAATGTGCAGTACCTTGGGATGTTACAACAATTGCCTATATTGGAGAGTTATTGGGAGGATATCAATATGAATTTTTTGGAGGGGATTTTGCCCTCGTGAGGAAGAATGGGAGTGATGGTAATGGTTGATGGGCTCAGTAAGTATGACCACTTCATAATTACTAACTGCGAAAAATGTGGCTAATCTATTGCTTGATTTTGTTTTTAAATTACATGTATTTAGAGAATATTATCAATGAAAATATCCCATTTTTTTGAGTAAATTTTGAAGGGAGTTTTTCAAGTTATAGGGGTTCAGTCTTAGTTCTTTACTGACTACCATCCTCAATCTGATGGACAAACTAAAGCCATGAATTGCATATTAGAGACTTACCTGTAATGTTTTTATAGTGACACCTCGACAAGATGGGTGGAGTGGGTCTCATTGGCTTAATGGTGTTACAACACCATATTCCACGCGACCACTAACTCAACACTATTTGAACTGCTATATGGATATCCTCTTTTGATATACGTACCATATCTTATGAGAGACTCCCGCAGTCTAACGGTTGATTAAATAATGAAGAATAGAGTAGTAGCACTAGCTTTAGCAAAATTCCACTTAAAAAGGCCCAAACCAAATGAAGCAATAAGTGGATCATAAAAAGATCAATCAAGAATTTGAAGTAGGCGACCTATTGTTTCTCAAACTCTAATTGTAACTACAACACTCCCTATAGGGAAGGAACTATCATTAATTATCCCCTCTGTATTATGACCCATACCTAATTACGGTATGAGTAGGGCAAGTCACCTACAATCTAACCTTATTAGGAGGGTCCAACATTCATCCAACTTTCTATGCATCACAGTTATAGGAATGTGTCACTGAAGGAATGTTTACCTCTATAGAGTTACCCGCGATAGTACCTTAAATTGAAGAACACTTAGAGTCCATTTTTGATCACAAAATGGTGAAGCATCATATTTGCCCTATGACGTAAGTTATGGTATAATAGTCTAGTCACTCGTTAGAGGAGGCAATTTAGGGACCCTTTTTCAAACTACAAAAATGTTACCTCTATTCCATTCTTGTGCAGAAGGTTCCTAAAGCCATATAAAAGGCAGAAAATAACAACCCATAACTAGTAAAAATGAAGTTATCTAATAGTAACACTAAAATTTTCGTAAACCGTATAGTTTCATTTCTCTATAATTATTTCCAACAATTTTATACTTGGAAGTCAATGAAAGGTGCCCATGGGTCTATATCATGTGACTTAACAAGACATATAAAATTCATTAATGAAATTTTCCTTCCTTTCTTGTCTCTCATTCTATCTTCTTTTATAACAACCTTCCATGCATTCTTACACCCATTGTCATTTTGCACATATTATAGGTTAGATTATGTTGATGGTACAATCAAGGTACCATATGAGCCTTATGTATTTTGACAATAAGTTGATTATAATGTGAATTCGTGGATCCTTAATTCAATTTTAAAGAGTTTAGTAGAAGCTTTCATGTATACATCAAATTTGAAAGAGCTACATAATTAGATTCAAGATAAGTTTGGGTAAAGTAATGGGCTAACTTTAGAGACAAGTTGTAACACATCACTACTATAGAGTATATGCTCGAATATCCAGAGGACATTCAAGAACATACCCTATGAAAATGGCATGTTAGAGAAATCACATTCACTTATTATGGCATCATGTAGAATATAAGTAATCAAAAGATCAACTTTTCCCATTTCATTCATAAACATAACATTCACTGTAGCATTACACTTCATTAAACAAATATTTACATCATCAAAAGCAATTGAGAGTTTACTACTTTTTTACAAAATGTTTCACACAAAATGAGAAAACTAAATAAACACAATCTACAAGACTCCTCAGATATCAGCTTACCAGACCTTTAAGCCATTCTTATTTTCCCAAAATTTACAATACTAGACTTCTACTAGTTTGCCTTAAAGCTAGGTCTTCCTCGTACCTGAAAATTAACGTTGCAATTTTAATGAGTTTGCGAACTCAATGAATGAACCATGATTGATGTGCTCACTCATGTTAGAACACAAACATCTCAAATACAAACCAAATTCACAATATACCTCATCTCAATAATACATCATGAATTTCACATATTTCATATATCATTTCAGAATAATCTGATCATTGATCTCAATCATTCATATCATCAAATATACACAAATACTACTAATCACTATATCATCACAATTCAGTAATGTTTTCACAATCATTTACATGATACATTTGAAGATATATTTGCAAATGCATATGCACATGTGGCTCCACTTTCATTTTTATTTTATTATGACAGAGCGCCTATTTATTGTCTCGTATCTGTTGTAGATACCGGGCTCATTTCAAAATTTATCCTGTAACTATTATGGATACCGGGCTCATTAATAACTGAGCTTGTGGCTCTTTGTGCATATTTATATACTTTAAGCTCTTTTTATACTAGTCACTCCGGTCATAACTCCTTTATATGATCATGCATAAAAATTTGATGAAATGCATCATTTCACAAATATGCTATCAATCACTTTTATTCATTGTGAACATTCATTTCCACATATTCATTAGATCTAAGTTCGACATTCAACATTTCGTTGAGTATACATTTTCCATATTGACATTCAAATTATAATAAACTCCTAATATAATCCCGAATATCAAACTCCTCTGAATATTAATACCTGGAATTATCACAATCATATCAATACCAGTTTTATAATTGAAATTCAAAAAGAAACAAATCAATTATGGTGAGAAAACATCTAAGTTAACTTACTATATGCTTTAGATTAGCTATTGCCTTGACAAACCGACAATGTATGGATGTTGGCATTTAACTTGTGCGTCTAAAATCATATAATACACATTACTAAGTTGATCAATCATATAAGTATTCAATCATGCATATATATGTGTGTGTGTGTGTGTGTGTGTGTGTGTGTGTGTGTGTCATGTTCAATGCATGCTCAATTGACTTTTTCCGAGTATGTATCCTTATTCACAAATCTTAACCATTCATACATCATAACTTGTTCACATCTAGTTTGTAATTAGGTTTATATCTTCAATAAATTTGATTATTCTCAATGCATCAATCATATATTCACCAACCCTTTTCTAGCATTATAATTATTCACGTAATTTTCAATTCTCATTCATTCATTCCTAATGCATTATTCATATCTTTTGTATCACATTTGTATTCATAAGAACATCTTCATTCCTTTAACTCTCATAGGTTCCAAAATTAGATACATTGATATCAAATAATCTTTTCCTTAAGTTAAAACATTGATTAATAACTTAAACTTATTAAACACTTAACCAACTTATCCAACGTTAAATTAGGTTTATTTTAAGCCCCAATTAGGTCCAAATGCACCATAGGAAAGTAACTTATCCTTAGTTGGTTCAAGAATCACACAAAACAACATTTTCTTCACTTCATGGCATCTCCTAAGATTGTGTATGGCATTCCCATGATCGTGGGACGGGTTATCCAAAAGTTCCATCCATTTCCTTTAATTGTTTTCCAGATTTTAACATTTTAAAACCAAATACAAAACAACCTCTTAATAGTCCATCAATTATACCTTAACTAAAACTTAATTATACTCCATTTCCTCATCAATATCATCTCCAATTCCAATTCAAAATTATTCAATTGGCAGCTCACAAATCATTGTCTTTTATGCATAAAAAATCAGAACAAAAACTATTATTCATTATCATACACATAGTCCTAATTCTTTCTCATTTTAGTAACACTCCATTAGCGTTTTTCTTTAGTATAAATTCACCTTCATTCTACTTAAAATCCTAGTCCAATTCATCCATATAATAACCTATAACCCACAGTTTTTATACATTAAGAATAAGCATAAAAACATCTAAGTTCATCCAACATGTTCTAGCACACTTCATCATCAACATCCTATACATTTCATTCCAATTTAATCATCATTATCATTATATTAAACCATGCCATAAAGATCAAATTTCTAATTACTTGTTAAGTTTTAATTCCACCTCAATACATCAAGTTAAACTATCCCTCCATGCAAGCAAGATCATCACAATTTCAAAGTAAAACAAGTTGGTTTTCGACAACAAGATGAGGACAACTATGAGCTAGTTCTTTGGCTGTTTTGTGAAGGATAAAAATATAGATTTGGTGTAGCAATTTAACTAGGATACAACTAAACTACAGAGATGCAAGATAGGAGCAATTTTCGGTGGAGATACAAAGTGAAGACAACAAAAACCATCTCTGCAGAAACTTGCTTTATAAGGTGCTAGGTGTCTTCATTTGACCATGACATTTGTCACTTGGCATGTAAGCCACGTATCCACTCCTTAAGCAGCCATTTGTCTCCTAATAATTAGTCCATATGTCACTCAATAATTAATCCGTTTGTCAATTAATTACTAGTCCATTTGGCACTCATTTATCTATGCCAAATGTCACTCAATTTATAGGCTTAGTCATTCTAATTTTTTATGTGTCAATTTGTCTTGCCACTTGGTATTTTCTATAGGGCACTGTTACCATGGGGTACATACCGGAACACTAAGAGGACAATTTGGTACATAACTTATGATAATGTTGCGCTACGTTCAAACACAACATTCACTTAATATGGCATCATCATTCTTTATTTTCTTATAAGACATCATAATAAAAAACCCCATATGTTAAAACCCAAATTTCACCTTTCATTTCATAAAACCAAATATTTACATTGACAGTTTTCAAAATCGTTCGAATATGAACATCATCATATCTTAACACAAAATACATTACATGAAATAGGAAATACATAAAAAGATCTATCTAATCTACCAATCTCGGCTAACCGACCTTTGAGCCATTTCTTCTTTTTCCCTAAAAGTACAAGACTATATTTTTTGTCTCTCAGTAGCTAAAGTCCTCTCTCGGTCCTGAAATGTTAACGTGCAATTTTGGGTGAGTTTTACAAACTCAGATGAGGTAACCATTATCGATGGTTCTCTCAATTCATGCAACACATCAATACACATATAACATATAATTCACATGTTTACATTTTGCATACATTATCACATATCACATTCTTACTTAAGAGTAAGACAATTTTTCATTTCAATTAATCAAACATACATATTAAAATGTATATGAAATGCTCATGTGATTCTTTTCTAATTATTACGCTGTTATGATCGAGTGCCTAAACTGTCCCATATCTATTGTGGATACCTGGCTCATTTATATTGTCTCCTATCCGTTGAGGACACAAGGCTCATTTTACATAGTAAGCCTTTAGCTTTTAATCACATTTGGAGCTTTAAGCTCATTTTTGGTGGCTACTCAGGTCATAACTCTCATTATCTGATCATGCATTCTTATATGAAATGCATCTCTCATAATTAATTATTTATGTCAAAAAGTAATTAGTTCGTTACATTCACATACAAGTAGCACTGCAATATTGCATTCATTCATCAAAAGCCTTGGACCTTCATTTTTCGGAATTAACACAGTCAAATCACATTCATTCGATAATTCAAACACAATACATAACAAACAATTAGTTGAGTGAAACCGTCTAGGTTACTCACTGATTACTTACAATGCTATTGCCTCGAAGTTTCGGCAATGTCTAGATTTTGACGTTCCAATTGCTCCTCTATGTCAAGTAATACATACACATGTCACAATTCTGCACAATTTTAAAAGTGTCTATTAATGCACATATATGTATATGAAATATGCACAATGCATGTTTAATGACATTCCCGGGTATTTTTCCTGGATTCAAGTCACATCATCCATCATATATCAAAGCTCGCTAAAATATAATTTATACTTAGGTTTTCATCTCATTAAACCTATAAAAATCAAAATTCATAACTCATTTGGTCAAATCAGATTTTTTTTCATGTAACATACTTTTGGGTCAACTTTCCATGTTCTTTCTAACTAAGAAAATGAAGTAATTTGGCAACACTTTCTTCTAGAAAAAATGTTCCCCATTGTCTTAAGTTTCTAATGACATCAAGCTCATTCAATTTAGTTCAGTATTTCAAAAGTCATACTCCAAATATTTCAGACCATTCATAAACTAAATCAATATCCTGTACTAAACTTAAATTCAGAAATATGGAATTTTGGAGATATAATTAAAATTCGATTTCTTCAGACAATTTGTATCCCTATATCTCTAGTTTAATCTAAATTAAGAATCATTCCATTTGGATAACTAGAGATCAATATATCATCAAAATATCGAAGCATATTTAAGTTATGCAGGAAAGTGGGCCGCAGCGAAAGTTTCCCGAGAGGAATCCTCGTAAAATCCTGCAAGTTGGCCACGGTGAAATAAAGAGTTGGCCATGGCGAACTTTCACAGAAAGCAGTAAACAAGACTCATCTTCCAATTTTTCAAAATTTATAACTTCCAACATTTTACATCTAGCCTACCTTGTACCTAGATCACCTTTTCTACTTCATTTCCTATTCATTCTCCACTCCATTTCAACTCAATATCATTAACAAACAACTCATGATCCATATTTGATCATTAACCAAAAACAGAACATATACGTGCCCCCATTCAGTCTTCAATTTACTGCACTCATCCATCTCCATTATAAAGATCATTCTACCTCAACATTATCTCTATAACAATTTATGATCATTAATGATCATACACATATATAAAAGCAAGACATTTACATAAACTTTTCATCACCCACTACACATATATAAAAAATGGGATAATCAAGCCATCAATCTTAATATACTCATCATTCTAGCTTCATTTAACTATTCCCATGATATTTAAAGCATCACTTACTTGATTTAACTTCAAATTCTTCAAGAACACTAAGAGCCCTAACTTATCCTACAACTCACGTACATCATCATAGAGGTTGGGAGGTTGGGTATTTAGTGAGAAATGAAGAAGAGAGCAAGATGAGAGTAGCAAACGAAAGATAAGAGGGCTAGGTTCAACATATATAGAGGTTGGAGAGCAAAATCGTGAAAAAAATTAAGAGAAGAAGAAGGTGATGAAGATTACGAAGAGAGGGAGAGAAGAGCAAGATGAAAGACAACAATTAAATGGGCCTTTCAATGCTAATTTTGTATAAGTCATGTGGGGAGTGGTAGTGACACATGTCAATGCCACTTGTCACTCTCTTATGGTCCCATTTGGCTTTTTAATAACTATTTTATTTAACTCCAATTTATACTCCAATTGTCTCCAAATTTCAATGACATATGTCATTAAATCCCAAAGTCATTTATAAAAATTTTCACTATCATTGACTCTTAGTTCTACTACCATTTATCCATTATCCTACCACTTGACATTTTTTCTAACCCAAAATTTACCCAAAAATTCATAAATTTCCTAAAATTCACTAAAATTTCTAAATCACTAAATACACTCTTCAAATCAATGTTCAACATATAAAAACCACAATTCTCAATATAATCACATTTACAAATCAATTATACCCACAATGTCAATGAATACATGTACAATCATTTTAATGTGTAAAAGTTCAATATTCACATGTATGTGCATGTCATATTATGCATGAGCATGAAATGCACTTTCTAATTTCTTAATAATCTCTCATATTGACTATTCTAGCCTCAACATGGGTAATGGGATGTTAAATTTTTCTAGTCCAAATGTCCATATTAATTCATCAATCTCCCAATTTATAACGTTTAATTCCAAATTACTAATTGAAATCCAATGAAACCAAAATTCAAGACATAACATATCACAATTCACATCATGTTCATTTTAAATCTTTCATACCCAGAATATGTCAATTCAGTGCATATACTATCTTTACATTGTGTACAAAATCATAACTCATATATTTATGCTAATGATACACATGTGAATGAAATGCATTTTGTAAATTCTTAATGCCATTACTCATGTGCAATGGTCTAGGGTTCTTACCCTTAGTATGTTTTGGAAACCTGCTATTAAACAAGTAGCCTTTATGTCTCAAGGGGGTGCTATTGTATCCTTTTATTAGACAATGCAATTGTAATGTTATAAAGAAAATGGAGGAAATTATAAACTGAAATTTAACATAGTTTCATGAAACAAGTGAAAATGCAGAATATGGGAAATAAGAAGGATGTAAGGAAATTCAAGAATAAAAAAGATAAAGAGGGCATTTTAAGCATTGTAATTAAGCTGGTCATTTGAAGGAAAATTGCTTTAGGTTAATTGGCTATCCTAATTAGAATTAATAAAACAAAAATAATACTCAAAGGAATTCATAACTTGTATCAGAAGTGAATGTCGAAGAGGAGGAGATTAATACACCTTTTGATGGGTATGAGAGGAGTGAAGATTTTAAGTACAATGACTTTCAGTAACAAAAAAGATGAGCTAATGATAATGATTAAGGGAAAATGAGTATCACAAGAACTCAATGGTAGGGATAATACGATTAACTTTGCTGGTAAACTGAATTCCAAAACTACCTTTATGCTAGCAATGTAGGTACTAGTTCGTGGACTATAAGTATTTGAGCTATATACCATATGAATCCAGATAAATCCTCTTAAGCTAACCTTTCTTTCCTTTCAAAGCCTTTGACAGTGTATTTACTAGATGGAACCACTAATAACGTATATTAGACAATATATTTTTATCTTGCTTTAAAACTCATTACTAAATGACATGTTTTCTATTCCGTCCTTCATATTCAATTTGTTATCAATTAGCAAATTGATAAGAGACCAAAACATAACCTTATCTTTCTATATTGATTTATGTTTATTTTATAACCTTGAGATTGAGATGGTATTGGAGGTTGGAAAGGAAGAACAAGATTTATAAAAGGTCATTGAAGAAGGTTTCAATTTTACCTCTATAACCATATACTTGAGCATTCAATTATAAGACCTAAAGCTTGTTTCATTATATACTAACTATTAAAATTTTTAATATGGGTAGAGCATAGGGCCCATAAACAAGAATGGAGCTTAGGTCAACCATTGCTAAAATGACTAGAACTAGTCATTTGGATAGTTTGCCCCTATCACTTATAAACCTTTTAACATTTTCATGTCTAGTCAATATGGGATACTTTAATAATCTCCATCAAATGCAACTAGAACTAGACATCTAGTTGTCACTTGAAATAAATGCAAGTGTGCTAGATCAGGCCGCTAGAACTGGACATCTAGATAGACAATTGAGAAATTAATAATCCGGACCAAAACTGCTCTAATACCATAATAAGAGAAGGTATTTGTGGTTTGAGAACTTTATTTTGCGTTACTTTCATCATCATTATATATACATGTTTACAACAAAGGTAACGATAAAAAATAGGAAAGATCCTAACTATAATTTCCATGATATCAACTATATACAAAATATACAAAAGATGCATTCCTTCTTGATCATGTTGACTTCCTCAATCTTTGTAGTAATGATGTAGATTTTATTACTCCAGCTTAAGTTGGAGAGTGGAGGTTCGTAATGCCCAACTTGAAAAGAATTGAATAGAAAGCATCATTGCCGATCGACTTAGTAAAATGTCTGCCAACTGTTTTTTGAAGGAATAAAACTTGTGTGAAGCAATAATGCTTGAATCTTATTGTGAATGAAGTGATAATCTATCTCGATATGCTTCGTCTGCTGATGAAAGACTAGATTTGCTATAATATGAAGGGCAACCTTGTTATTGCAAAATAATGTCATTGGTTGATTGTGAGATACACCAAGATCTCGCAATAAATACTTGAGCCATTGCAACTCACAAGCTGCGCTTGCTATGGACCTATATTCAGCTTCTGCAAATCATCAAGAGACAATAACTTGTTTCTTAGTTTTCTAGGATATATGAGATGAGCCAAGAAAGGTGTAAAATCCAGTGGTCTCGATAATAGACAACTGGCCCAATATGAATCATAATAAGCTGTGATATGAAGGGGAGAATGTGAAGAAAGTAGAATGCCTTGTCCAGGTGTCCCTTTTAGATAGCGAAGTAAGCCAAAAACTACATCAAGATGTGGCTTCTGAGGTTCATACATAAACTGGCTAAGAATATGGACCGAATTCACAATATTTGGCCTTATGATGATTAGATAAATCAGCTGACTAATCAACTGTCAATACATAGATGGATCATCAAATAGGGCCCCATCAACGTTGATTAACTTAAGGTATTGCTCCAATGGAGTATCAGTGACCCTTGCTCCTAAGAGATCGATGTCATCGAGGATATCCAATGTATATTTTTGTTGTGATAGATAAATCCCCTTGGAAAAACAAGCCACTTCAACGACTAAAAAATACTTTAGCGTACCTAAATCTTTGATATGAAATTGAGCATCCATATACAACTTTAATGTTATAATTGTGTTGTTGTCATTACCAGTGAGGATGACATCATCAACATAAGCCAAAATGAATGTTCAAAAGGTACCTTGGATGTTAAAAAAAGGAATAATCTGACCGTGATTGTGAGAATCCCATATCTGGTAGTGCTTTAAAGAATTTTTGGACCCGGTTACATCCAGCTTGTTTAAGTCCATAAAGTGACTTATTTAACTTACAAACTTGGTTCTCCCCCTGTTGTGAAAAACTAGGTGGAATTTTCATGTAAACTTCTTTATGGAGATCTCTATGTAAGAAGGTATTATTAACGTCTAACTGATGAATATCCCATCCGCGAGTAGCTGCAATGGGAAAAACACATCGAACGGTAACAAGTTTTGCCATGAGGGCAAATGTCTCATGATAATCAATTCCTTCTTTTTGTGTGTAGCCTCTAGTAACAAGCCTTGCCTGTAACCCCTATGGTTCTTACCAGGTGGGAGAGCAGTAATAGTCCAGGTATCATTAGCTTTAAGTTCTTTGATTTCTTTCTCCATTGCTTCTTGCCACTAGGGTGATTTAACAGCTTGGGATTTTTTTAAAGTTCTGGAACAGATGTAATGGAAGCTAGAAAGGCATGATTTGAGTCTGAAAAGTTTTTGTATGATAAGTAATGGGATAAGGGAAAGTTTGTACTTGAAGAAGATGTCACCGAAGATGGAGTAGGTTTGAGCTCATCTGTGGAAGCCACAACATTTGAACAATGACATGCATCTAAGTAGCATGATCGCTTTGTTTCTCAATTTGAGTGATGACAGGGATAACAGGAGGTTCAATTTAAGCTTGAGGAGATGCAGTAGGTGGCTCATTTTGTGAGTTAGGAGGGATTTGAGTGTTTAACTTGTCTGGAGTCTGTATGATCAACTCATCTGCAGGTAAGGGCAAAACCTGATTGATATTGACTTTTAGGTTTTGTTCTTTTTGGAAAGGAAAACTGTCTTAATGAAGCGAACATCACGACTTGTGACAAATTTCTTTGTTGCAATGTCATAAATACGATAACCTTTTTCCCAATTGGGTAACCAACAAAGACACTATAAATGGATTGAGCATCAAATTTATCCTTTTTATACACATTATAAGCGAAACACAGATAACCAAAAACTTTGAGATGGTCATAGTTGGGCCTTGTTTGGAAGAGGAGCTCATATGGAGAACGGTTATATAAGAGTGGGCTCCTAGTGCGACTAATGAGGTAAGTAGTAGTTAAGACATGTAAGCCCCAAAATTTAAGTGGTAGGTAAGCCAGGAATCATAAGGCGTTTACAACTTCAAGCAAATGTTGATGTTTCCTTTCGACAACCCCATTTTGTCATGATGTGTAGACACAAATAGTTTCGTGGATAATTCACTTATGGGAAAAGAATTCTTTGAGTTCTTGGTTGAGAAACTTAAGGCCATTGTCACTTCTTATACACTTGATAAGACAATTATGTTTTGTTTGAGCAAGGAAAACAAAGGACTTTATGTCTCAGATTTGTGACACATTAAATAGACCCAAATAGCACAAGAAAAGTCATTAACCAGGGTAAGAAAGTAAAGAGCATCACAATGAGACTCAGTATTGTAAGGTCCCCAAATATCAACATGAACAAGTTCAAAAAAATTTGATATATTTATTGAACTTAATGAAAAAGGTAATCTAGTTTGTTTAGCAATAGGGTACACATGACAGACAATTTTTTTTAGTAATATCGGGAGTGGATTTTGATAATTTGGACATTCTAGAGCTTGAAGGATGGCTTAACTGCCAATGCTAAAGTTCAAACAGTGGATTTGAAGCAGAGAATGCAGCCATTTGATCTATATCTAGTTAAAAAGTGTAAAAGCCTCCTTGCTCCTTACCCAAGTCAATCTTCATCTTCATTAATAGGTCCTGCATAATACATTTTTCAAGGTAAAATTTAACAACAAAATTTATGGTCTTAGTCAACTTACTAATAGACAAAAGGTTGTGTTGAAAGGTTGGGATATAGAGGACATCATCAACACGTAATGAGGAATTTAGTTTAGTTTTTCCATTGTGTATGATGGTGAATTGGTCCCTATTTGGAAAAGAAACTTTATAGGGTGATTTCAACAGTTTTGGAGATGTTAAAAATGATAACTTTGAGGTCATATGGTCTGTGGCACCACTATTAATCACCCACAGTTTGGAGAAAATGGATAAATAAGCAAGAAGCTTACCTACCAGATTTCATGAGTGTTCAGATGTACTTGGAGAAATTAGTGCTAAGAGCTTCACACACTGTTTAGGTGTAAATGACATTGGCGCTTGTGTATAGTTATTGCTTGAAGCACTTTTAGTTCCAGGGAATTATGAAGCAAGAACATCTGCGACATGTAAAGTACCGCGACTTTGTTTCCTTGAGAAAGAATTACCATTGCCAAAATTTCCATGTCCCCTTGAATTTTGATCCTGTTGTTGCTTATTTTTTAATTTGCGACAATCTTCAATCACATGATTGTCCTTTTTGCAATATCGACAAAACAAAGGGGCTGTAGAGTTTCCGATTGGTTTTGAGCTCCTGGTCACAGTAAACACTGAGCCTTCTAAGAATTCTTTGTGATTTCATAGAAGGACCGCTGACATTCTTCTTGGAGGAGAAGATTGTATGCCTTACCAATTGAGGGTAATGGATCCATGAGAATTTGGCTTCGGAGGGCAACATAAAAGTCATTCAAGCCCATCAGAAATTGCATTAAGCCTTGTTAATGTTCTGATTGAGATGCAGACTTAGATGCATCATATGTACACGGTTTAACCTTTGATAGATATGCCAATTCATCCCATAAAGACTCAAGTTTTTCATAGTAAACAACAATATAAGTTGTACCTTGTTGAATGAGAGAAATATCATAAGTTAACTCGAACATTTGTGGCCTGTTGCTTTGTGAGAAATGCTCTATCAAATTAGTCCATACATTACAAGCAGTTAAGTAGTAGAGCATGCTATCTGAAATCTCCTTAGAAATTACATTAAGAATCCATAACATAACCATGTCATTTATATGAATCTATAGAGGATACATCTAAGACTTGTTTGCTGATTGTGGTAGGGACCCATCAATGAAGCCCAACTTATTTTTGGCATTTAGTGCCATCTTCATTGAACGGGACCACATATAGTAATTGTTTACAGTTAGTGGCTTCGAGACGAGCAATGCACCAAGATTATCTGAATGATGTTTGGTGTAAGGTGAGGGGAACCATCCATCGAGTCACCATAACCATCTACCTTTGAAATATTGGTAGAAAAAACTTGTGGGAATTGACGCTAAAAATTGTTGGAACCTTTTGGAAAAAGGTATGTAAGAATTTATGGCAACGAAAACAAAGGGGGGAGGGGGAACTGAAGTGGAGAATAAGTGCATAGTTTACCCTTACCACTTACAAACCCGTTAACATTTTCATGTTTAGTCAATATAGGATACTTTAATACTCCCCCTCAAATGCAACTGGAACTTAACATCCAGTTGTCATTTGAAATGAATGCAAGTGTAACCAGATCGGGCCGCTGGGACTTAACATCTAGACAGATAATCAGAAAATTAATAATTCGGACCAAACCTGCTTTAATACCATATTAATAGAAGGTATTTGTGGGCTATGAACTTTATTTTGCATTACTTTCATCATCAGTATATATACATGTTTACAGCAAAGGTAACGACAAAAAATAGGAAAGATCCTAACTATAATTTCCATGATATCAGCTATATATAAAATATGCAGAAGATACATTCCTTCTTGATCCTGTTGACTTCCACAATCTTTGTAGTAATGACGTAGATTTTATCACTAACCCACTAAGATGGATAAAACAACTAAGAATGGAATGAATAGTCTGTAATTAAGAATACGTGTCTTTTTGTTATTTTTAATGCTGTTAATGATTTGGACTTTCAATACTAGGATATATGTTCTATAATAGAATTTAACACATTTTTTTAAGACTGTTTTGAATAATAAACGATTGTGCCATATTTGTCCTCTGATAAAGCAAACCAATTTAATTTTCAAAATGGTACTTCTAAAACCCTCTAAATGCTTTGATTTACTTCATATTGATTGTGGGATCTTATGGCTTATTTACTTACTATTGTGGATGATAACGATAGAGCAAATTGAACCTATATGTTGTATGAAAAGAGCCCAACCTTTCCTATTTTAAAGAAGTTTGTTCTATCTGTTAAAAATGAGCTTGATTCCAGAATTTAAAGCATAAGAATAGATCATGAAAATGTTATGAACAAAGTTTGCATATAATTTTTAAGAAACAAAGGTAAGTGTGTTACACACTTTAACAAAATGAAAAGGAAAGGCAGAAAGGAAATATAGGGATTTGATGAATATGACTAGAGCTTTACTAATTGAGTCTAAAATGTCTAAAGTTTTTGATTAGATGATGTTGTTATAGCCACTTACATAATAAACAAAATTCTTAAAAAAGGTTCTCAATTGGAAAAGACCTTTTGAGTTTTGACAAAAAAAGTTTCAAATTAACATCTAAAAATTTTTGGATGTTTGTCATTTGTTGTAAAAGTACACAACATTTCAAAATTTTGGTTCTAAATCTATCAAGTGTGTTTTGTGGATTATCCAACTAATTAAAAGGGTAATAAAGTTCATTATCCTTTTAATTGAAAGGATGATTGTAGCATTTTGGGGAGAGATAGTTAAAAGGAGAATAAGGTTGTAGTTAGTCTCTTTATCCAATTATGCATTTATAGTTAATTAAATTTTATAAAAAAGAAAAATATAGAAATAAAAAATGATAGTTATCAATCTAATAAAGAATATTTCAGTGTCCTCTTTAATTTATTCTTAAATAACATGTGAATGCTTGTTAACACTGTCCCTTAAGATAATGTGTGGACATCTTTTATACCCATCTTGTATATAAAAAAAATGAAATGATCCTTAGGGAACATATATGCTAACTATTTTTTTGAACTTGTAATTGATTTTAAAGTTTTGATCATTCAATTTTTCCTTGATAAAGAATTGATCAATCTTAATGTATCTGGTATGATCATACTGTATTGAATCACAAGCAATGGTAATAATAGTCTTATATCACAATATATAAGTAATAATTTATGTTTGAGAAGATCTTACATTAGCCTTTTAATATATAAGAGGTCACAAACTCTTTGTGAAACAATTTTGAATTCTACTTAGACTTGATTGAGTAACTACACCTTATTTTCTACCTTTTTAAGTAATCATATTCCTACCAATAAAAGAAAAACATCCTAATGATTATCACTCAAGGATCCTGCTCAGTCAACATCTATACATATTTCAATTCTCAAATGATCATTATTTGGAAAAAATGTCATTTTCTTAGATTGGAATTTAGATATCATAGGATCATAAACACATCACAGATAGTATGCGAGCTATGCATAAATTAATTCACAACATGTACAATAGGGCACGTATGAGAGAGATAAATTAATCTTCCAACCAACATTTGATATTGACCAATATCAATAGATTCCTAGACAACATATATCATTTTATGATTAACCTCAATTAGATTATTGACATGTTTAAACCTTAATACCCTCATCTCTTTTAACAAATCAAATGTATACTTTTATTGAGAAATAATATTCCTTTATTTTACCTAAAAACTTCTATTCTAAGGAAAAATTTTAGTTTTCCTAAGTCTTTAATTTCAAACTTAGTAGCTAAATATTTTTTGACTCAGACTATTTCTTTATGATTTTATCACAAATATATCTATTAAATATACAAATAGAACATTGATCTTATCGTTAATATGTTTAATGAATATAATGTGATGTGCATCACTTTATTTGTAATAAAATTGACCATAGCTCTCTAAATCTTCTAAATTAATCTTATGGTGATTGCTTAAATTATATAAAACTTTTTTGAAGTGATATACCTTTCCTTCAGTTTTTTTATTAACATAGTTGAAAGAATCTCCATATACACTTGTTATTCTATTCCACCATGTAGAAAAGCATTTTAAACATCAAATTAGTAAAGATCCCGCCCAAGATCAGTGGAATATGATAAAAGACTCCTTATTGGATTATCTTAGCCATATGTGCAAATGTTTCATTGTAATCTATTTCATATGTTTAAGTGAAATGTTTTACTACCAATCGATCTTTTAGTCTTTCAATTGAGTCATCTACTGTAACACCCCAACTCCCGCTGAACCCGAACCCGATATCGATTGTGATACCCGAATCCGTGCCCCGCGAGGGTGG
>JANIIA010000002.1:29518776-29556483 GCA_027478495.1 Erythroxylum alaternifolium
TTTTACTCCAGCAAGCTTTACCGCCTGGAGCGCCTAGTAATATCCTGGTATGATCCTTACTTCAGTTGGAGATAGTATTTGTTGTGCCATTGTGTTAAGGATCTACTTCCTGACAGTTGGTGATTTTTGGGTTTTTGTCGAATTTCAGCACGGTCCTGCTTTTATCTTCCCTTTGAGTCAACAACAGTCAGCAGTCACTAACTCTGTTCGGGCTAGTGCAAAATCCCCCCTGCCTGCAGGAGGGGCTACTTCAAGTGCTTCTAGTTCTGCGCCAGTTAGTGCCAATTCAACAGCGGTAGTTACTGGTCCAGCAATGAGCTTCAACTACCCCAATATGCCTGGCAATGAAACCCAGTACTTAGCAATATTGCAGAATGGACCGTACCCTATCCCTCTTCCTGCACAATTAGGACCAGCTCCAGCTTATAGGGGGACGCATCCTCAGCCTATGCCTTTCTTTAACGGGACCTTCTATCCTTCTCAAATTCTCCACCCTTCACAGTTTCAACAACAGCAACCACCTCCGACCCAGTTGCAACAAGGCCAACAAGGGCACCAACACCAAAGTATTTCTAGTGGTTCCTCATCATCCCAGAAGCATTTACAGAATCAAGTCAATCAGCAGAGGCCACACGGAAGTGTCACTAATGGAAGTAATGGGAATTTGCAAGGCTTCCCGACCACCAAAACCCAGACATCGCAAGCATTGCAGCTTCAGCAGCGGCAACAAGGCCAGAATGCCCTCCATCAGGCTCGGCTTGAGGGGGAATTAGGAAGTGAAGATAGCCCTTCAAGTGCTGATAGTCAAGTGCCTCGAGCAAGTATGAATCTATATGGTCATAATTTCACGATGCCCATGCACCCGCCAAATTTTGCTATGATGCATCCAGCATCAGTTAGCACAAGTGGTGGTGTCAACAATGCTGGTGGCAATCCTAGTGAAAAGAAACAGCTGCAGCCGCAACCTCACAGTACAAAGGCTGGGGTTGAACTTCTTCCTTCTCAGGCTTTTGCCATGTCATTTGCTTCCATTAATGGAGCTGCAACAGCTCCAGGCTTGGATATTTCATCCATCGCTCAAAATCATGCTCTTCTTCAAAGCCTTCCCGAGACTGCAAGGCATGGCTATCAGTTTATGGCAGCTGCTGCGGCTGCTCAAGCAGCACAGCACAAGAAGAGGGAGAATGAATCTTCTAGTGTGGAAGATGAGAGAAAGTCCATGGCAGGTGGAAAGACTGCAGCAACCAGTGGACAGTTGATTGCTTTTTCTCGTCCAGACCTAACAGATACATCTGTTTCAGCAGCACCTAGCAGCACTGTGATTGATAGTTCAGCACGAACTCTTAACCTAGGATCTGCAACAGCACGGACATCCAATGATGTTACATCAGCTGCTATGAATAGTACAAGTATTTCTATGCAGCAGCAACTGCAACGGACCCAACAACAACAACAACCACAATCACAGCAGATGATTCAACTTCAGAAGCAGCAGTTATTGGCACCTTCTTCTACTGCTTCTGCGAGAAGCAAAGCGCTAACAAGTAGTGGTGGAAATGTTTACGCAGACCACATTTCCACGCCATCATCAATTGCTGGTAAATTCCCTAATGTGCTCTCTGGCTTTCCTCAAAATCTCGTGCAGAGCGGCAGTAGCCCAGCTCAATCTCCGCAGTGGAAAAATTCTGTTAGGTCGACCACATCCCAAATACCTTCTCAATCTTTTGCTTCAACTTCATCATCACTCAAAAACCTTTCCCAACAGCAAGGACGGACTCCACAAGGCCACACACAAATATCTTTTGCAACTAACTCAAAATCATCAGCTATTTCACAAGGACAACCACCAGCCAATAGCAATCAATCCCCATCTCCTTCAATGGGAGTGGGTTCACCTACGACATCATCCATTTCCAAAGGTGCGGGTGGAAGCCCAAGGACAACTTCCACCTCCACAAGTAATAAAGCAGGGCATACTTCGTCACTATCATCTCAGCAGACTAAGACCTCCAACTCTGTGCCAACACAGAAGTCATCCCCAATTGGGGGAAGGAATATTCAACCAATCCTTGGTCATCCACATAACATTGTTCCTTCATCTAGCCCCGGAGCTATGCCACAATTACAGCAGCAGCAGCAGCAACAGCAACAGCATCAACAACAGGTAGCAAAGCATGCGATGCAGCAACATATGATGTATGCGAATGCATACATGCAAGCTCATGCTCAAGCTCAACGTGCAACAAATTTATCAAATACCTCTTCGCCTGCAACTGGCTTTTATCTCCAAAGACACCGAGACCAACAGCAGAAGCAACCGCCAGGGTCATCAGGGGCGTCAACAGGAATGCTTTCCTTGTCGAATACTAACACCAGTGATCCTTCAAAGGCAGTTGTTTCTGCTGGTGCTGCAGCTAGCAATATTAAAGGTGGTGGCTTGCCTGCGCAAGGTCTTGTTCATGCCCAGTTTGCTGCTGCCACTGCACAGTCCGCAGGGAAGGCACATCAGCTTCTGTCTGCTAGCTTTCCTTATGGACATGGTGTTCCGGCTGCAGTTCAGGTGAAACCCGCAGAACAGAAACAGCAAGCGGGGGAGTAAAAGTATTTATTGGGCTCTCGAACCCCAGATGTGGGTGTGAAAAGACAACGAAGGTTGAATAAGATTGGAAACTTTTGGAAAGCCTGTTAATGACAATGTCAGCACGCTCCTACTGAATGAGGAGATCTGAAGGAGCTGGGGAGGACTGAATGAAGGGGGCTGCAACGCACAATTTTGGATGAAGGTGAACTTGTTGGGAAGGTATGCAAAACGAATATGTGGAAGGTCTTTAGCCAGCAAAATGTGTATTATTATCTTGTATACTTGTTTATAATCTGACCGAGTTAGATGATTCTCAAGCCTCTAAGTTGAAGAAGAAGGGAAAAAAATATATAATTTAGATGGGTTTTCGTGACAAGAGGATGGGGCATAAAGTAAGGTTGTCAAACAAGTTATTATTTTGGTAGGACCCAACCTATTCTTTTTGTTTCTTTGGAATGGTTGCTGGTGATGGATGGTACTCACTCAGATATTAGAATTTTTCTTTTTCCTCTTAATTCTTAATGGGAGAGGGATTCCATTTGCTAGAATGAGCAATTAGACATTTTCAATCATCTATCAACAGTATGAACATTATATATGCAGTCTGGCGAATATAAGAGTTGAACTTGAACTCCTTCAAATGTTCAAATTTTCCTCCTGTTTACTTTTTATTTTTTCTGCTGGATTAGCTCGTGTACCTGTGAAACAAGAAGGGAATGTTATTGTATAGTTGGGCAGGGTTCAAGCATGTTTTAGAATTGAGACACCGCTCAGTAATTGTCATAAGGGAAAGGCATGGGGGCATGGAGAGACCCCTTGCCATATAAGTCATGTTTTGTTAGAGAGCTCATCACTATCAAAAGCTGTGTAGCCTCTTAACAAGGTGTCCAAAATTGATGGAGCAAGTTACCTTTATAAAAAATTGTATTTTTGAATGTTGTGGGACAAGTGTAACTCAATTTTAGGATATATTAAATTTTAATTAAATTAATTTATTAAAAGTATATAATTTATAAATTATTATATGTATTTAATGGTATTATACACTTTAAAATTCATATTTAAGAAAATAAAAATGTGTAGAAACTTAGTATTCAATGATTCAAAATGTTAGAATGGCCAAATATTTAAAGGACTCCTTTACCGTAAATGATGGGATAACTAACCCAAGTATATACATGATTACTAATAATAAAAGGTTAATTTCTAAAAAATAAATACCGCTGATTAAAAAACTCAATTAGTTTAATCGATTTAATTTTAAGAATTTTAAATCGTTCAATATTTCAGTTCGGTTTTAAAAATTTTAATTTAATTTATTTTAATAACTCTTGTTGTTAAAAATTGATTAATTATAATCGAACAATTTTTGTAAATTAATAAGTTTTTATAAACTAAAATAAATCGATTTATTTTCATTTAACAATCTCTTTTGATAAGACAATCCCTTTTAATCATATATAAATTTTTTAATTTTATTTAATATTTAGTCAATTTTATAATGATTTAATACCGATTAAATCTTTTAAACCTTAAGCTTCTTGTATTATCGGTTTAACTTTTAGTTTGATTTTCAAAACATTAAGAAATATTTATAGGACCATCCTCTAGTCAAGTGAAATTTTAGGTAATAGGTGAGGGTATGTATTAATTGTAGTAAATATTAGTAAAATAACACTAGCTTAAAAATTTCAAAAGATAAAAGTAAAATCTACGCTGCATCAAGTGGGCTTTCAAATGTACATCAACATCTCACTGACCCTCGTTTTCAACCAATTATTATAACAAGACCCTTTATACCAAGCTTTCACTGCAAGTTCATAGTGATAGTGAAATCTTAAGTTCTGTTTGTGTACATAAGAACACATGGAAAGCTGCCCCTAAATGGTCATTGCATTATAGGGCTAATCCTCATCATACGATTCAGCTTCTTTTGGCAACTTATATCTAAAATCTGAATTTATAAATTGGAGACAAAGTAACAATTTAATAATTTAACTGTGTGACAGTGGGAATTGCTCATTTTTTATTTATTAATTATTGTAAAAGCATAATATGTACAATAAACTCCAAAACATTCCTTTAGAACTTTGATTTTAAGGTCATTTAGCAAGACAAAGACGCAATGCATCCAATGATAGAAGTCAAGCTTACCATCTAAAAGGTGGGACCTTTACACCAAAAACCAAGACTTTTGGTAGCCCTTTCACATGTCCTTTTATTTAATATATTTACAAAATAATGCAACGATGCACTATCGGGATATGCATAAAAATTAAACAACCATAGTATAATAAAAAGTTAACGTATGCCGTCTACTTGGTTTTTCATTTTGAAAAAGTCAAGGATTTTAGTATATGAAATTTTCTGTTTCAATTACTCTGTTTCAACTCTATTATATTAAATATTATCCATATATTTATGTAAGATCTACATAAATATGTGGATAAGATTAATAGAATATAATAAAAACACCATAATTAAAACTGGAGATTTGATCTTTGACTTCAGATCTGTCACAAGAAAGATATTGATAGATATTGAGAAATATAATAATTAATTAATAAATTTTAAAGTCATCTCTTCCTCTCTTTTTCTTTTTCTTTTTCTTTGGAATCCTCTCTCCCCTTTTCTCTATTTCTTTATCCCCTCTATCTATTACTAAATGTTTAAAAATGATGCAAGTAGTCTAATCTAATGAGAAAATTGTATCTTTTTGTTAATGATTAAAAAATTTTAATTAGTTCGGCTTGTTTAATTACAAAAATTTTTAATCAACCAACTTTTTATTTTAGTTTTTAACTTTTCGGTTGAGTTTTTTTAATAAATTTTGTTGTTAAAAAATAGTCAATTTATTGATTAATCAGTCAATTTTTAAATTAATAAATTTTTATAAACTAAAATAAATTAATTAATTTTTATTTAACACTCTTTTTTTAATTAAACTTCAAAATTTTAAAGATAATCTCTTTCAAGCATATATCAAATTCTTCAATTTTATTCAATCTTTAATCGGTCTTATAACGATATAATAACAGTTGAACATTTTAAACCTTAAATTTATTGTCTTATTAGTTTAATTGTCGGTCCAGTTTTTAAAACATTCTTTTTTTTGTTGCTATAATATAAATATCCAAAAATGACATAATTAATATAATTAAATAAGACAATTGTTAATGATCTAATTTAATGATTTTTTTAAAAATATATCAGTTTATTAATTAATGGGCTCATTTTTAGAACTCGTCAAATTTTATAGATTAAAATAAACTAACTAATTTTTATTTAAGAGTCTTTTTTCTAATTAAACTTTAAATTTTTTGATAATTAAGTATAATCTTTTCCAATCATTTTTTAAAATTTTCAATTTTATTCAAATTTTAAACGGTTTTATAACAATCTAATATTGGTTGACTCTCTTAAACTTTAAACTTCTTATCTTATCAGTTCAAACATTTCTTTATACAAATAAGTTGTTGAAAGACTTTTTACGGAGATAGGTAAGAAAATATGTATATATAAGAAGATACTTTTTTATAGATAGCCTTTTCTTCTTTTTATGTCTTCCAAGTCGGGGGAAGATGAGACACTTTGACTTAACAGGGCTTTGGGTTAATTTAGAGCTAATTCCAAGTATTAATATTGTTTACTTGTTTCGTCTCTGTTGGATATATTTTGTTTAGAAACCTATCCACTCAAACTCAATAGTTTTTTTTTTTAACATTAGGCATCTTAGCTTAGTCAGATTAATTCTAAGCTCTTAAGACCCTACCCCAAGAACTCTAGAGGATGTAAATTTAGAATTATAAGATCCCTCAGATTCTTACGTAGCCTGTACATTTCTGCGCACAAGAAGTTGTCACATACTTGATTAGTTAGCTACCGATTGATTACTGACTCTGCTCTCAGCATTAGGTTCCCAATAGCCTTCAAGTGCCCTAATAGCTTCAACTCTCATACTGTTGCTAGAAGCTAGTGTCCGTAATTGATCCGATCAAAAAATTTTGCCTCGGAGACTAGAGGATCATTAAAAGGAAAACTTTCCATTTCTTCTCCTTTTACGTAATTAAAACTCAAAACCTCCTTTTAGTGGTGAGTTAAGCCTTTCTAACAATTAGTAAGTTTTAGAAAATGATTACGTGATATAGTTCTCAACTAAATCCGCATCATTCTTTCGATAAATTTGTACCCTATCTGAGTTCACTCTTGACCTATTTTTATTTTGCTTCATTTTATATTTTACAAATACCCACTTTTAACACTTATAAAAAATAAAAAGAGATAATATAAAAACCCTTTTTACTTTACTAGAGAATTATAAAATATTAGGACGACCTTGACTTTGGCGACTAGAGAAGTAAAAGCAAACTAATGCCAAAGTTGAATTTGTATTGTAATGGGCGCTAGACTCGTATCTAACTGAAAGCTTAAACGAGAAGTACGTGTAATGAAGCTTTCTATCATTTTAACTCATATTGCTTGCACGTGGGTCCACATCCACGTGGCACATTAGGCGGTGACCGCACACACCAAAATTTGAAAAAAAAAACATAATCCTTTTGTCCATACCCAAAAGCTCGAATCTTCTGATTTCAATACAAAGATTGACTATTGGTGTCTTTCTCTGACTAAACAACATTTCCAAGTTATGTTTAAGTCACTTTGGGCTAATTGAGCCTGTGGTGTGTCACTATCCCAAGTAGGAGAATTGATAATCATAATGGCTTTGGGTTAGGTCAAAACAATCCAAGTTCCGATGTACTCCTCCATCTAAGAAGTAATATAACTATTTACTTAAAATTATATGGTTCCTATAACACCTTTATAAATATAAATTACACAATATTAAGGTTGCATTTAAATTTACGGTATAGTAGGAATAAATACTTATTTACTACAGTTTTCAATTATAATTATATACTTTGATTTACTGGGGAATAATCAGAGATTGGAGAAAAATATAGTACTACTGTAAAAATCGATAAATAGAAAGAGGATTGTAATAAAAAAGGGCTTATGCGGTAGAAATTCTACTTTCAATTAATAACCTTATGATAATTATTATTTTCCATTATACTCTCAACTAATATTTTCTTATTTATAATTTTAAATTTATATGACTAATACTATATTTTTATGAAATATTTTTTACTAAATTTATTTTATTTATATTTTTCTTATTTTAATTTAATATTTTATTATTTATAATTTTAAATTTATAAGATTTATAATATATTTTTAATTATTTATACAACAATTAATAGTTTATTATATCAATGAGTTTTTTAGTCATTTTATCTCTTTTCAGCAACCGCAACTGTACTTGTCAAACACCTATTTTCACGTTTCAGCAGTTACTAAAATAACAATCCCAAAAATAAGTACTTATCATTTCAGCAAGTTGATTTCAGTAAGTTATTAACCGCCACCGCTTTCCCAAACTAAGTCATAATCTAGTCCATGTCTCATGTTTTTAATTATAGAGGTTAATATACGGTTTATTACCTGAAATGATCCCTAAGATCTCTATATTAATACAACTTTATTAAGAAAAACCATTGCAATTGCATGATTACGTTACTAAAAGAGTGTAAATAATGCAAATTTTGTCATTAGTAACCAAACAAAAAGAACAAATAACGTAATTTACTTTTGTTTCACGTCCATTGTTACCATGTAACAATGAACTTTAGTTGCGCTTGTAAGAAGTTTAAATATGTAAATAAATACATAATCTTTCAAATCATATATTATTAATCAATCAAATTACTTTAAAATTTTTGATTATATTCTATTAGTTAAAGGACACCTATAAGAAACTTGTTTCTTTTCGCAATTATCTCTATTTTTATTTGTGCTCTTTTCATATTATAATCATCTGTTTGTTTAAGTGATCATTATCCCATAGTTATGGATGGTGTTAAGATTATTAACTATCAATGATCAAAAGGTCACAACTCAAATCTTCAGGTGTGTTCAATATCATCTCTCACTCATACATCTTATAAATTTAGTTTATAAGATTTCTGCATATTCTCATACTTGTCCAACAAGTTGTATGACCAGCATACAACAATAGCTCGTGGTCATATACCTATTAGAAATATATAACATCTCAATTAATGAATCGATCATTGAGTAGATTTGCATGCTATATCCAAATTCATATCTTGTATTTAAATATCCTTTAATTTTATTGATTGCGTCGAATCATAAATGTATTCAATTATCTTACTAAGAATCGATGGCTACCTTTGAATACATAAATTTTCTTGTACAAGTTACCAATCAAAATGACCTTCCTATATTCTAAATCTCTTGATTGAATTTAATTTGTTTTCTTAAAATTTTCCCATAAGATCATGTCAAACATAATATTCTGGTAAAATTCTAAGATAGCAAACTTTAAATTTAATTCTTAAGAATTACAAAAGAGTTCTAAAGATATATTAAGAAGTTCACTTAACCTCTAAGACTTCACAAAATGTAAGTTGAGATTTTATGATTTACATTAATCCCTTTTTATGGTTGTTTCTATTTGCATGGTAAGAGTCATGTTACACAATGTTAACTCCTATTAATTTAGAGTGTATGTCTTTCATAAATGCAATATTGTACAGATGTTGGTTCAAACATGCTTAATGTTTAGCTTAAGTTCACTTTTTTGGTCTTAAATTCATATTTTCCAAGTCTCATCTAGCAACTTAAGCTAAACATTATGACCATATGATGACTCCAAACTAATTTTCTTTTATCTTATCATTTAAATTAGTTTTCACAGTTTAAGTTTCTTACTTTTGCTCTTAATTATCACCTATTTAATAAACTTAGAACATGTCTCTTCTCTAGTTATCACGAATACTAGAGGTGATTGCCTATATGAGAAGACGATCTTTTATCTATCTAACATACTTTTTAATTCATACAAAAATATGTCATATAAAATATACAAATTTCATAATCAATTATTAAGTAACACTTATTACTTAATAAATAATATCAACTCATATTTGTATTTATGCATGACAATATATTGAAATTAAAGGTGACTAATATTAATTAAAATTAAGAAAGAGAAGGTTTAGATGGTTCAGACCTGTTAAGAGGAGACAACCTAATTCTCCAGTGAGTAGATGTGACAAAATTGTACTTAGAAACTGTAAGAGGAAAAAAGGAAAGCTTAAGAAAAATTGATGAAAGGTGATTAAGAACGATAAGGCTTTGCTAGAACTTATCAAGAATATGACCCTTAATAGAAAACTTTGGCGTAATAAGATTCGAATAAAGAATCTCACATAGAAATGTCCTTCTTATTCTCATAAGTCTTTAAACATTTTTTTTTAATATTATGCCTTGAATTTAGCCTAACCATTCAATACATGGTACTTTCCTCTTAGTTAATTAATCTAATCATTTCTTTATTTAGCCTAAATATTTTCTTGTACTGACTTATTTGATTTATTTATTAACTTATCTTCTTTCTTGGTTGTGTATTTATTTACTTATTTTATCTTTTATTTTTACTCTTTACCTTGTTTTATATTTATTTTATACTTTTTATATTTTTATTTATGTGTATTTATTTTATTATTGTTATTATCTTTTATGTCTATTTTTTATTTTATTATTTTAACATGTATATATGTTTTTCTTTTTGTCTTTTTTTCACGTGTCTCTATTAAAAACAGTCTTTCTACTAGTTAAGGGTAACACTGTATTTCCTGACCCATGTATCAACAAGACTTTCACCAGATTATTATTGTTGTTGTTGTATTTGAATATCAACGCAGTCTTTTGACTTCATATGCCTAGTATATGTCTCTCAAGAAATTGATTTTGTTATTGGAGCTGCCAATATATCTCATGTAGATATATAATTCATATTCACTTCTCCTTGCACAATTATGTATCTTTCACATAATTCTATTAAATAACTAGATATTTGGTTTTATAATGAAATTTAGGGTCTTCGGTATAAGCGATTGTCATTTGATAGTCACAGTTAATCGTTACTAGATTAGTCTCGCTTTATGTGACTCTCAAACTAACTAAGAATCATTTAATCCATACATCTTCTTCTAGGGCTGCTAAAAATCCTATAAATTCAACTTTCATTATGGATATGGTAAAACATGATTTTGTTTCTTACCTTTCATGATATAACACCATTATTAAGAAAGAAAACAAATTCATATATAGATTTTCTCTCAGCTAGATCTCCTCTCTCTCTCTCTATATATATATATATACACACACACACACACATTTGTATAAGTCATTTCTTTGATAATATATAGTGCATAATTAACAATACCTTTTAGATTTCATAACATTCTCTTTATTGCTTTCCAATGTGCTTGTCTTAGATTTGACTGATATCTACTCACCATCCTAGCAGTGTAAGAAATATCTAGTCATGTACACATTGTGGTATACATAAGACTTCCAAATGCACTAAATTTTTAAATTTTCTTCATTTTCCCCCTTTCTTATGGCATATATGGACAAAACTTCTTGCTGAGACCTCTGTCTTTAATATTAAGATTATATATTGGTTTGAAATCTTGCATATGAAATTGTTTTTAAATATTTTGAATATAAGTCACTTGATAAAGTAGTAATAATTCTTTAAATGAACACTTTAAAGCTTAATTCTAAGAATATATGCAACTTCAGCAATATCTTTTATTTCAGATTCATATGACAATCAATCTTTAATTTGCTTGACAAACTTATAATGATTACAAGTAATCAAAATGTCATCCATATATAAAGATAAAATGTCACTTTTTTTTCAAATCTTTTAATAAACATACAGTGGTATTTGTCAAGCATATGATAATCATATAAAATGATTAAATGTACCATTACCTCGAGGACTACTTCAAACCATAAATTAATTTTAATAACTGAAACATTTTGTGTTTTTGACCTGTCTTAGTAAAATCTACATATTGTTTCATATAGATTTATTCTTCTAATTATCCATTTAAAAAGTATTTTTTGCATTCATTTGATGTAATTTAGGATCGAAAACAGCTAGTATAACCAAGATTAGATGAATTGAAAAAAAAAATCTCACAACAGGTGAAAATGTCTCATCATAATCGATCCCCTTTTATTATGTATATCCTTTCACCACAAGGTATGCTTTGTATCTTTTAATGCTCTCATCATCACTTCGTTCTAGTTTGAGAACTCATCTATTTCTAATAGCTTTATACCTTTTAGAAAGACCAACCAAGTCTCATACTTGATTCAAGCTTAAAGAATTCATTTCCTCTCAAGCTTAAAGAATTCATTTCCTCTTTTATTGATTTCATCCATTCTTATTTAGTATGACTATTAAGTGCTTCATGTACATTCTCTACCTCATCATCTTCTTATAGGATGATCATAGGAATTTCTCCTTTTATTTCAAAATGATGTCAAGGAATCCTACCATGATTACGTAGATGTAAAGATGGTACATGAGAAATAAATTCATTAACATCTTGATTACTCTCACTCGGATCAGATATGATAGGTAAAATTTTATTGGGGTTGTAATATTAATTGTCCTTAAGTTAATTCTTTAATTTCTAGGCCACTCTTACATGGATAAAGTCCCTCTTTATGATTCCCCTTAATGGAATCATTCTAATTAAGAGCTTCATATCGAAATAGGTCTTTTCCTATTTCACCCTACTTTAGAAAGTCATTTTTAAAAAAATGTGACATCTCGTGGTTCAAATTTAGTTACACCTTTGTTAACTTGTTCACCTATGAACACATAATATTTTGAGTTTTCAGAATATCTAATAAAGATACTTTTCTTCACTCTTAGGCCTAGTTTCCCCTATTTCTGAAAGAGATCAGGAATGTAGGTAGCATACCCCTATGGTTTTAGATGTTCCATGTCATGTTTTCTCATTATCTATAACTTTTATGGAGTGTTTGTAACTTATTTTGTGGGTGCTCGATTAAGTACATTAATGTTTGTAAATTTTCATGTGCAATCATGCACCTAATCATTTCCAATTATGTTTTATTATGTCTTTCAACAATGTCATTTTATTGAAGGGTTTGAGGAATAGTTAACTATCTTTTTATTCCTTTTTCATCATACAACATCTTGAACTTATTAGACAATTATTTTTATCCTTAATCAATTCTTAATGCTTTTATTTTATTATCTAATTGATTCTATACTAAATTTACATACTTTATGAAACAATTTAATGCTTCTAGTTTGTGAGAAATCAAATAGACATGACTATATCAAGTATAGTCATCTATAAAAGTGATGAAATATACAGCCCCAAGTTATGCCCTTATATTCATTGGACCATAGCTGTTTGAATGAATTAATGCAATTGATAGGAAGCTCTTGTACTCTTTATAAATGGCTTTCTTGACATTTTTTAGCTAAATAAAATTCACAAATAGGTAAATCTACTTGACATAAATAACTTAAGAGGCCCTCTTTAGCTAATCAATTTGTTCAATTTTTACTAATATGATATAGTCTAGCATGTCATAAAATTGCATTATTGTTATTAAAATTATGAGATGTCAAGAAAAGGAATAACATATGTTATTATTTGAATAAATAATATATAGAAAAACCATCCAATATAAATCTATGACTATAATAAATGTTTCCTAAGATATAAATCCATACCACCACTATGGAACTTCACATTAAAAGAGTAATTAAAACTTACATAGAGATAAGATTCCATTTAATCATTAAAGAATATACCACTTTATGTAAGATTAGGGATCCACCACCACGAATATCTAATTTATAAGTTCCAATCCTTTGTACAGTAGCCCTTAAGTTGTCTCCTACACAAATCCATCATGTTCCATATAAGATTTTTCCAAATTCCATGAAGGCATCTCTATCCTTCGCTATATGGTTATTGCCTCTAAGTTTACAGTCCATAGAGGATGTGATCTAGTTAGTAGGATAAAATAAGAGACACTCAAATAATAAATGTCTATATAATTACATTATACCTTTTTGGCTCACTACAATCGTTAACAAAGTGACTCTTATTGCTATAATTAAAGCAGTTGACTCTTTTCATGTTTTGCTTTTTAAAAGGACATTTTCCTTTTCCATGTTGGTTTCACTTTATCTTTTTAAAGTCTTAAGTATAATGGGTATTTCTTTTACCCTTTCTCCATTTGGGCCCACTACAATGCTTAAATTTATCGATTCATAGTTCCACATGAGTTAGAACTAACTGCTTGTATCTCAGAGATATTTTGGAGGCTTCAAGACATTCTTCTTCAAATATAAGATGCCTCATAGCATTTCTATTATCCTGATGCTCCCATTGTAAGTTATATGCATCTTCTTATGCTCCTAACTCTGAGGTATCGAATAGATTAACAATTACACTTACTTCTTATATGATAATTCATAAACAATGTCACATAATTCGCTTATCATATTTGACACGTGCCTTAAATGTTATTTACATTGTGTGAGTTAAGCTTTTTTTATATATGTCAAATTTTATAATAAGTGACCCCACTTTGGTTGTTGAGGTATCTCCAAAATGTGCAACTAAAGCGGACCGTATGACCTTAATAGTACTCATGCATGATATCAGTATCCATTCTACTCATTAACAGAATATGAGCAATAAGTTCTTTTTCTGCCATATTTCATAAGGATCGTGATCCTTTTCTTATTGGGCCATATTGTCTTCCTTAAGAATATCTAATTTTATGTTTAATACTTCAAAAGCCTTTTGCTCCTTAAATATATTCAATTTTCATGTTTTAGATTTCATAATTGTTGTCATTTAATTTTTCACCCTTTTTAAGTTCAACAACAGTAATCTTTATGTTGTAGCCATAATTAAAACATAAAGTTTCTACATAAAGAAAGAAATAGTATATATGCACATCAATGTCATGTTATACATATATATTTAGAAAACAATTAATTTTCCATTATCTATAAAATCAAAAGAGCACGTATATTCTCAATCATCATTTATATGATGATTAAACACCAATTATCGTACTCAAGAAGAATTGTCAAGTAAACGTTCGTATAATATGTGTTATAATAAATTGAAAATATCAAACTTGATATGCATAAATAGACATAGAGTTTAGTACAACTTAGTTTAATATATAATAACCAACTCTTCACAAAATAAAGTCAACTAATTCATGTGATAAAGCTTTTGAAGCTCGATATGCCATCATTTTGATTATTTTGATCTGAAGGCTAATTGGATACAAAGTCCTAATCAATTCTTTTCTACAAATTTCTCTCATAAACATTATCACTAGCCATTTATATGTTTATAAATTAGGCCAACTTAAGTTCCATAGGATGCTTAATAGTTCACTTTTTAGTTATGGAACTGCTAAGAGTAAAGTCATGTACATTACTTCAGCCTTTACAAAAGCCAAACAACCTCCAAATAGGTATTGTATTTGGAGTAACTACACAAACATAATAATGACTTGTCTCATATATGTTGCCGTATGCAAAAGTCTAGGTGATCTTTTCATAATTGGCATTTTTCTAAAAACACATTTTCAGGAATTAGAAGCACCTTTACAAAACCTAGAAATTATAAAATAAATGATTTAACTAACATATTAATTAACTTATGCTCATAGAAATTATAATTATACTCAAAATTAAAATTTCAATTGTTATTAAACTAATCATAATAAATTATAATTATATCATTTTTAATTAGAAACTCATTTCTAATTATTATAGAACCAATCAAATTAAATTATTAATTAAAAACTTATTTCTAATTATTATTTCACTAATAATTTCAATTTAATTATAAACATATTTGTAATTTTATATATTGTTTGCATTAATCAAATTAAATTAAATTAGAAGTTTATTTCTAATTTATTATTAAACTCATTAACTTAACAATTTAAATCTAATTAGTAAATTATTCGTAACTAAGATTGAACTAATCAATTTTAAATGTAGAAACTTATTTTAAGTATTATTAAAAGAGTGTGTGTGTTATCAGAAACTAGGAGTTTTGCTTTTTTTTTTCTTTCGAAATTTCACTCTATAGCATACATACGTAATTTAAGAATATTTTATTATTGAGTTTTTGTTCTTCTAGGAATTGTGATACATGTATCTTTGTGATCTTTGATTAAGAGATAAGAATAGCCATTTTGAATTTCATTGTCCATTTAACCCATGAAAATCAATCAACTTTGATAAGTGAAAATAAACAAACAATATGGTCATATTGATTAAGGGATAACAATAGCCATTTTGAATTTCATTGTCCGTTTAATACATAAAAATCAATCAAATTTGATAAATAAAAATTAAAAAGGCAATATACTTATGATCTTGATAATTGTCACTTAGAATTCAAATAAGTCATAGAATAACAACTAATCCAACACAAACACAATTACACAATTTTAATTTAATTAAAAGATATTATTCAAATTAATTCTCCAAGTTACTGCTGGTTTTCTTTCACGTATCACATATTGTACCCTGTCCCTTCTTTCTCAAAACTTCGTATACTCTATGAAGTAACATTCCTTTATTTGGACCGACAATTATATATAAATACCAATTATATCTGACTATATAGTACGCATGCATCAATCGAACTCTATAACAATATCAGCCATATGCAGCGTACAGATATCTAGCTAGTAACCACGAGAAGATAGGTAAGACTCCTTTGACAGCCGAATGATAATTTGATAACTATTTGCGCACTCAAAAAGTTTCACGAAACCATACAACTGGTTTACATTTTATGATCAATTTATGCAGAATATGTTTATGTATAAGGATTTTTACTCTAGTATATTAAATTTAATTGATAACTTCAGATTGATGGTTTGTGTGTTTTTTTTTTTTCCTTCTTTCTCTTAAATTTACTCCCCAAGCCGGTCGGGATATATATAGTTTCGTCCTATTCGAAGGCTGTCGAACCAAAATTCCTGGAAACTGCATGTAAGAGAGGTACTTTCCCATGTTATCGGATTAAACCAATCGAGGCAAACTTTGAAGTAGACGAAGAAACTAAAGCCACATCTATTACAAAACTGTCAGAAGTTTCTAGCTCCTGTTTCAAATTAAACATGCAAAACGATTAATCCCGATATAGGGGCAAACTTGATTTCATCTGAACCTTGTTTATAGAAATATGGAAGTTGATGAAAAATACTACCTAATTTCTTTAAACCAAAAGAAGAGAAAAGAATCAAAGGACAAACAACTTGCTACACTGATATCTGATGTTTTCAATAAGAAAATAATGAACCTGCCATGTAACTTGAAGTTGAAATTTAAGAATGAGGTTGGAATATTTGTCAGGGGGACATAACTTGTCTCTCTCTCTTCCTATCCGTCTCGATCCTAACATAGAAGCTTGTTTTAAGGGCACTTGTCTTCGAAGATATAATGTTGTTCCAATTGTCTTTGACCGCAAGGCTCAGTGTGGGTGCATGGTCGTTAAGACCAAAAACGGTTGAAAACCTTCTGAATACATAGTGGATGCTTGGAAGCTTATCTGCTGCCATTAAACCAAAACTTGCCGCCACCACTCAAATTCTTTTTCTGATATACAATCAAAGCTATAGACCATTGTTATATGCCAACATATGTTTGTTTATCAAATATACCGGTAAAGGTTGTAGGGCCCCCAAAGTTTGTGGGAATATGTAGTTAATGTCTGCTAAAACACATCCCTCAGCGTGCATTAATGCCTTTTGATGTACGTATGTGATATCAGTAGGATGCCTAGCTTTTTATTTTAGTCGAAATGTTCCTTTGAACGTCAAATAACATAAAACAATTGGAACACTGGTTTTTTCAACACTTATTGGGCTTCGGAGTAATTTGGCTTGGGTTTCATATCATAGAATAAACGTATTCTGATTTGTGAAGCCCTTTCACGAGTCATTTGATTTTGTTTTCCACACCACAACAAACAGAACATTTAGCGACAAAAATAAACGTTACTAAACAATAACCAATCATCTAAAATTAGTATTGGCGACGAAAAAATATCATCGCCCAAATCGTCATTAAATCTTAGTAATAAAACAACATCCGCGACATTGTTTCAAAGTCATTGCCAAAACGTTTTTTTCGACACAAATAGTTCGTCGGTAAAAAGTATAATTAACGAGAATAATAAACATCGTATATAGTTTTTTGCAATGTTTATATTTTGTAACTTAAATTTTTTCCCTACTAAACTATATTCTTAAGTAATTATTTTTAGTGACGATTTTATTTTGGTAACAGAATAGTTTTAACTACTAATTATTTATTGTAGGGAAATGTTTTTAAAGACGTTTCTGCAAACATATGTAAAAATATTTTGTGACGATTTTAATTTTGGTAGCTAATAGTCTTTTGTGACGATTTTGTTTTCGTAGCAAAACACTTTTAACTACTAATATGTGGTTGTAGTTAATGACTTTTTGTGACTAATTTGTTTTAGTAGTTAATATTATTTAGTGACAATTTTTAATTTTGAATTTAAATATTATTATAATTGTTAAAAATGAATTTCTTTTAATTTATTACAATTTTGAAGATAGTTTGAAATATTAAAATAATTTATTTTATAATTAATGAAATTTTTAAAATAATAATAAATTGAAATAAAATAAACATTAAAAATGGAATGTATTTTTTAAAAAAAATTACAAATCATACATAAACTAAGACTCCTCATCATCTTCACTACTACTAACACATACTGAGCCTAGTAATTGTTTTACCATCTTTTTAAGCTTGTTAACTTCTTTTGCATTACGATTTATCTTGTCTTCTGTACATTGTAATTTAGTGTTCAGTGTCTAGTTCTCTTCTTGAAGCACTGTGACATATGCTGGTCATGACGATGAGACACCACCGGGCCTAGGGCCATACTCAAGACCTTTGATATAGTCCGATCATGTACTAAGGACATTGTTGCAAATGTCATCAATATTGGGTTGATTCCTCTCAACCAATGACATCTACAACAACCCCTGCATCTTGTCCTACAATTTAAAGTAGAAAATCGAGCTAACTAAAAAATTATTACTTACTATTACATAGAAAAATAAATTGTAACATTAATTTATTTGTACTTATATAATTACTTTGTGCCTCTTCAGACGTCCAGCCTTGCTTTTCCTTGTAGTGTGTGTGCTTGTACAGTGTGATACTATAACACTTTTACCCTTGGAGTTGTGTTTGGCTCTATAATATGAATTTAAAAAATTATAACCAATTAGAGTTTATTGTATTAAAAAATAGAATAATAAATTGAAAACCTTACACTTACAAATTCTTATTGGACGACGACAAATGATCTAGAGCTGGTATTATGAGAAGTCTTCATTTTTGCTCTGTTAGCCTTGGCTTTCTCACACTTTTCCTAAATTAAGAGTAGTCATGAGATGTATAAACATAATTACTGGAAGGAAATATGAAGAGAAAAAAACAAACCTGAACCTTTGCTGAAGCCCAATAATCACACATTCATTCCAATTTTCTTCAGTCTCTTGTTTTAGAACATGTCTCCTTGCCTCTTCATCGGAAAGGAAAGACTGGTAATATTTTTGAAGTCGGTATCGATGATCCTTAACCCTTTGTTTCAATAGTGAACTAACACTACTTGAAACCTCAGGCATATCGATATCAATGATATTGAGCTTTATCTGTGAAAAATACGTAGAAGTTAAGTTATTATTTTTGTTAAGTAAAATCGCAATACATATAATGAAATGAATTGAAATATTACCGAAACTTTGTCCAAAGCATTTTGGAGCAAGTTGTCTTCCTTCAACTGCCTTACATGCTGAAAGCAAGACAACTCATTCCTGACAACAACACCCAACTCATTGTCTAATTTTGTAACTTGGATCTTATCCACTGGACGTCGTTACGTGGGGTCAATTATCACTAACAACTTAGTATTTATTGCAACATTCATCTGTTGCAACTCAGCACCTTTTGTCTTACCTTTACCTCTTTTTCTGATGTCCTTATTGGAACCTGAAAAAAAATGAGAAAAACATACTAAACATATAATGAGCAATTTCAACATAAATGTAAATATGTTTGGTTATTAATAACATACATGAAGATCCCTCATGACTACCAGACAATGTTGGTAAAGGTTATTGTTGACTTTCTTTTAGTTGTTCTGTGGGAGAAACTTCATCTGTCGTTACCACCAGCTTTCCTTTGTTTCTACTAGGGCTCATTATAATAAACCCATGTAAAACGAATTATGAACATAACGTATAATTGTAATTGAAAAATAAAATTAACATTTTGTGAAACATTAAAAATATACTTGTAGTCATGGTAAATTAACATAACTAAAACATCAACAATATAAGGCAGTTACAACTTGGAGACATTTTAAGCAACAGAAACAATTTATTTACATGCAATCATCATGATCATGATTTGGATCGATGTCATCATTAAGTGACACATGAAAAATATGTTTCTAGTCATGGTAAATTGACATAAGTAAAACATCAACAACATAAGGCAATTATCTTCTTAACATTTCAAACAACACAAACAATTTATTTACATCCAAGCTACTGCACTTAATCAATATGGGCTTTGGTATCTCTTAATATGCATAATGACCCGTATGATTCACAATGGAGCATAAAAATGTCCAACACTTGTCTATATTTTAAACTCCTCACACCATAAACATTCCTCCCATATGTTGAGAACAAATTAAAAAACAAAAAACATAGACAGGAGAAGGAGGCACTGAAATCATACCTATAGAAAGAAAGTGATTACAGAAACTTCTTCAAGTTTTTCTTCTCACCCATATAACATTGCCAACAACACACAACTCAATTTATTATATAGATAGAGAATAAACAAGAATTGTATAAATATACAAAGATAAAAGAAGGTTAGAGATGGGAAGTAGGAGCTACTGGTCTTTCAACACCATTTGAAATCGTATAAAACAAGTTGGATCAAAACAGAACAATTAAAACCCCCCACTGGACTTTCATCAAATACCTTCTAACCATGACATAAAACCCACGAAACTTTAACCATTCATTGTGTCTGTTCCCTTTCTTCACCATAATGGACACATTCAAACACCCACCCAACAATTATACATGTCAATCCATTCAAACAAACCCACAACTATCCTACGTTTGCTACTAATAAACACAACACGAAACACAAACCCACAAAAATCGAAGACATACTTACTAGGTTCAGTTCAAGTCCACAGAGATGCTAGATGACAACCAAAGATAAGAAGAGAAAGTTTTACATGATTTAGGGACGAAAATAGCAGAAAATGAACGAGAAAGAGGAGGAAAAAAGTTCAAAGGTGGGATGGGGGAAAGAAGCGTCGAGTTAAATTTTTGCTTAGGTGGGATGACGTCGTTTGTGCTAAAACAAACGACGACGTCTCACTTAAAAAAAATTTTTACCATTGCAACATTTTGCAACAAAAGCCTAATTCTTCATGCATTGCCCACATTTACTGACCTTATTTGATAAACGTTGCCAATATATTTGGAAAATTGCAAAAAACGACATAGTTATATTATTCTGATCGCGTACATTTCGCGACAACCTTATATTTCGTCGCAAAATGTTATATTTTGCTACAAAAACTAGATACCGTTGCAAAATGTACAACATTTGGCTACCAAACTGATAAATCATTGCCCTAACTCAACCTTTTCCTTTCCCAACGGTCACAAATTTCATCGCCTAATGTAGATATTTTGCTACCAATTGTGTTAAACATTGCAAAACCCAACCATTTTTCTTACATTCTTAATTTTCTTAATTAATTAACATATATGAGTTTTTCTTATTACCAATAACAATATGAAAAATTAATCTTCTCACTTATATACGCAATTGTTCTTCATTTGCTTATTTTTTAGGAATGAGTAATCTTTAAATATAATTTGTTAGAAATAGTTTTATAATTATATTACAATATCGTGTAAAATTATTATTATTTATTTTTCTAAATTAAAAAAGTAAAATTTTAATTTTTTCACATACATTTTTTGAAATTATAATAATGAAAATGTATACTTTTCTTAAAATTGTAAGTCAATTTTAATTATTTGAATGGTCAACAAATTAATTTCCAAATAGTGTTCGAATGAATAATTTAATTTCTAATTCAAATTATGTTTTGTTTGGAATAGGAAAATAAATTTATTAAAAATTATTTATGAACCGACGAGCCTTAGCCACAAACCATTTATTATTCGCTACATCTGACAATTGTCGATTGAATACAATAAATCGTCGCAAATTAATTAATACTACTTCCAAACAACTACAGCAAACAATAAATGACATCATTTACCTAAACTAGAGAAACGATGTTGTTTTGTATTAGGTTTCCAAAGACAAAAACACAAAAGCCTACTTCATTCTCGTTCAAGCAGTCTTCTCAAATCCAAAATCCTCTCGTAGATAACTTTTTAGGTTTTGTGTTCTGCTCATCGCCTTCGAAGAATGATTTTTTGACATTCATCGGTATTATTCTTTTGTTCTATTGTGAGTTATTGTAATTATTCTTTTGCTCTTTGTTCTATTATGATTATTCACTAAAACCCTTTAGGTGTTTATTGTGAGTTCTTAATACTAACATTTGATGTATGAATTATGTTTATGGTTGTGTTTTAAAGATGATTTGTTGTATATCTTTGTTATTTGTTTATGTCTGTCTTCCCACTGACGTTTAACGCTTACTCTCATCAAAGCTTTGTTTCTGCATTGATGAAATTGTTTCAAGAGTATTTTGCTTTTATTCATTTCCATTAATAGTAACATAGAGACATATAGATAATACTATATTTCTATACATCAAGAACATAGTCATGTCTATTATACTTTATATTCTAAATTTTAATATGATACGTAATACACAATAAATTTTTGAAAATTTTATTAAGGGTAATTTTCATATCATTAGGCACATTGAAGATGTATAAGCACTAAACTGGACTAGTTTCACTTGTCATCATTTTATTCTAAATCGATTTTTTCAGAATATACCTCTTAACATTATTAATCAAGGAATGTCGATATGGAGACTAGTTCCGGATGGTCCTAATTCATTCCGTTGGGAGGAATGTGGCAAAATTATCCCCACTACTAAAACCAACAATTCAGAAAAAATCTCCACTTCATACACTAATCATCATTTGCCCTCCATGACCGATCTTCTGCTTCAAGGTGTTTACTATCATCTGAACAACGTCACTTTCCTTATTATGTACATCTCATTTCCTTTTATGAAGCTATTATATATATTCACATTTGGTGGTTTATACTTCATGTTATTTTAAGCTTCCTTGAGTCTCGAAGATGACATGTATGGCCATGGAGGCAGGAGCAATGTCACAACAGTTTGTAAAGGATTAGAGAAATCGGTTGTTTTGGAAAATTCGTCAATTCCACGTACTTCATCTACTCATTCACATATGCGTGTCACTCAAATTTCAGTTCATTTAACGGTTTACTAATATGACAATATCTAAGTTTTATACTGATTGTGTTTTAGCTACTAAATCTAATGACTCATTAACTGTATCCTCTACAGGTTTAAATATAGGAGAAAAGTTGTTGCAAGAGGGTGTGAAAAACCCTACGCTTGAGGGAACAACTGTTATTGTTCTAATTAGTGCGTTCGAACATTTAAGGACCCTTCTCGGGAATCCAAATATCGGGGACTCATTTACTTTTACCGACTACTTGGAATCTAAATAAATAATTATATCATTGTCATTTAGCGAGCTAATTAAATGAAGTCATCTTTAAAGTTGATTTATTGTTGTATCTGTAATAATTTGTCAAATAACATATTTACTACTTAGGCGTCAAGTTGCGTACTATTGAATGTAGATTGTATTGTTCTGATTCTATAACTGTATGAATTGGGTAACTTCTAATTCAAAATTCGTACTACTCCATGTATCATATTATTATATTCATAAAATTATTTAAAAATTTTATAACTAATTTTTGCAATGTTAGTTAATACTAATGATTAATTAATACTATAGTTTAACACTTAAAATTATGTTGTGAGTTTTTTTAAATAATATGTTGTAAACATTCAAAATAAATCTCCGATAAAACATATCTTAACTATGATAGATTATAAAAATGTTAGTTTAATAATTTTGGAAAATGTCATAAATGTTAGTTTAATAATTTTGAAAAATGTCATACATTTAGTGACGATCACTGAATGCTTTACATTTAGTGATGATTTTAAAAAATCGTCTCTAAATGTTTAACCTTTTTGCGACCAAATAAAAAGTTGGTCACCAAATATTGACCTTTTGGTCACGCTTTGAAATATCGTCGCCAAATATATACCCTTTGGTGACGATTTTCAGGATTTGTCGCCAAATGTTTGATAAGTTATAATGACGTTTTTCAAAAGCGTTGCAATAAGCTTATTTAGCGACGAATATTTCCCTTTTGTGACGCTTTTTATTTTAGTTGCTAAACAGTTAGTTTTAATGACGAATTCTTTTAATCGTCGCAATATGTTATCCTTTGGCGACGATATTCGTTTCGTTCCAAAATAAATTGTCGCAAATTCAGCTGTTTGTTGTAGTGTGTATAGTTAATCCCTTTATTATGATGTTATAGTCTTAAAGCCGAAGAAGTGGAGGTTTGGGGACCATTTAGTCATTTAATCGAGGAAAGTGCATGTTCTGTGTCTAGCTGGAGTTCCAAGTTAACTAGTAGCAAGCTTTAGAATTGCGATGTTAAGATCTCATATCAATGCAAGTTCTCGTTATTTGATTGGTTAATGGCAAGTTTGCTTACCGAACATGTGAGGCTCTCGACATGTAATTTTTGTTCTTCGAACATTATTTAATTATTGTACCAACTTTGTCTTATAACATTTACCTTTGACTAAATCGAAGGAATAAGTTTGCCCCTCTGCGTTGACATCACTGACCATCAAGAACTTCAACACGCTAAAGAAACCCATGACTAATCCTCATGCCTTTTGTTGTCTGTCTGAACCGAAAGAAAATGTTAAGGATTATAGTAAATTCTCTGCTGAAAATTAGTTGATTACACAGGGATAAGGTTAAGTTAATAACCTCACCTAATTAAAGCACAATTTTTCTTTAAAAAGAAAGGAGTTAATAAAAATTCAAATTATTAACATTATTTGTGTATGAAATTCTTTTATACTATACTGAAAAGTATTAAAGGTGAAATCAAAATTTAAATTTTAATAAAAGATTAAATTTTGACATTCTCTTTTTCTAAATTATTAACTATTTAAATTTTAATAAAAGATTAATGCGACATTGACTAAAAGAATGTAAAGAAAAGGTTGGAACTATTTTTCCTTTGTAATTGATGGGCAACTCGAAGGCAGATTCCAAATGCCACATTGACTAATTTTGTTTTGCTGTGTTGACTTGTAATGCTGAGAGAGTCCATTTGACGTTGTCATGATATTGAAGGAAAGGCCTCAACTTGAATTCAAGCTTTGGAAGGACAAATAGAACAAAAATTGTATATAAATGGTTCATGGTCATCCTCCTAAATTAAAGTACACGTTCTCAGCCATGGATGTCTGGAAATTCGTTTTCCAGTTCAGATCAGAGGGTTGAATATTTAATTAGAGTCAATCCTATTATCTTTTTATTTTCTTGATGGAACCAAACTATTTTATTTAGAGATGCCACGCATATCAATGGGAAAATTAACTCTTGTTAAAGGAAAAGGTTGACTCTTTATTATGTGTCCAGGCATAAGACTAATTACCAAGTACAAGTTGTAACCTGATCCCTCAGGCTGAGGAGTGTAAGCACTATTAGGATCTTTATTTTAAAATTCAAATATTTTTAAGGATAAGTATATCTTCATCACTCTTACGTCCAGATTTTCGTTAATGTCTTCAATAAAAAAATTAATGAAATATCCAATTTGAATATTAAATCATTTAATAACGAAAATAGAAACCCTTGAAGTCAACTTTGTTTTTGAAGGACTAAGAAACAACACCAATCATCTTGCATTTTTTGAGTGGTATTTTATCATGCTCCTAATTAAGATTAGGCTCAAAATGACGTGATTGTAGGCTGAAAGACGTAAACCCGCTAAATAATTTTTTATGACGCAGTGCTTTTGCATTTACATAGTATTATGCTCTCGATAAGGATATGCAGCAAAATAATCATCAAAAAGTAAAGGACACTTATCCCGCATGCCACTGTTGCAGTATATTTAGCAAACTGAGTATTCCGAAAAAGAATGCCCTTCCCCGCTTTGTCATTCACAAATTTATACACATTTCAACAATAGTTTCCTTTATTATACTTTTGATCAACTCAGGAACAAATAGACTCTGAACACATACCCCAAGTTTGTAGGAAGTACATGCCGAGATAGTAAGGGCCTAAAGAAAAGAAAATCCTTGATATCCCAAAATCAAGTCTGGTGTACACAGTCCTGAGCTTGGCTCCCCAAGTGCCTTCGATAAGTCCTCCACTGTCATCGTTAGCCGCTTGTCCTGCTCACCCAACATAGTTAGTTGCTGTCAGTATAAAAGAGCACAAACCTGCAGAATTGATGCGTGCCTAATTATTTATACGTTCACTCCATAATGATTGTTGTTGTGAAATGCATAAGATATTTATTTTAGTTCATATTTGATATTAAGTATAATTTAAAAGTTCAATAGTTAAAATGAGTAAAAGTACATTCTTTGAGTCATTCTCTTGATTTCAAATTCATTTGTCTTTGTGAAACAAGAAGAAAATGGATTAGATTGAATATGAGGCAAGAAATTGCCGTAAGAAATGAAGAATTTACTATCTAGTGGCACCCAACTGCCCATATGCCCAAAAACCTAATTTTTGCTATAAATTGACAACTTGAGCAGCCAAAGAGAGGGGGATCGTTTTTGGAACATGAGAGGCAATAGAAGTCCAACTTCTTTGGGATTTATGGTATGATGCTCATAAAATTCTTAAACCATAATTAACCAAATAGTTCCCAAGATATATCATTAATTATCAAATTCCTCGTTAGCTCCAAAAGAGAGGATTGTTTGTCAGATACAAAAGTATTCTATATAACACAACTATTAGAGTTGGCACATTCAAAAATATATACATTCCAAAAGTTTTACACAAGTAATCTGCTAGCCCCACCTAAACTCTACTCTGTCCGTCGTATACTCTTGAGTAATCAGTAATCACTCGATTTCTTAAAAAAATAAATGGCAAGAGATGAATTGCCTACTCAGTATGGATAACCGACCATACCCTTAAAATCAAGTAACTCCATATATAATTATAAAACTTAGTCAACTGATTAAATCATGCATATAATATGTATATACACAACAACACTCAGTCTAATCCAAACAATTAACAAACATCTCAAAAATTTTGCAAAATTATGATTAACACAAATATTAATTTCAAGTGCCATTTATATTTTATTCCAATATTTAACTAAATTGCTTGGGCCCAGCTTAACCTAATAGGCCTACATCTAATGGTCTGTCGACTCGTCTCAACTCATCATAAACTCTTATTAAGTGGAAATGTAATTAAATGTATAAATATCGACACAGGGTATCTCAATTTCTCAATCTTCACCCCAGTACTACTCCAGTGCCTAGCCATCAACACATGATATCCCCGGGACTCAGGATATCCCAGTACCACTTTGGTACCTAGTCATCAGCATAGGACATTTCCGAGACTCAAGATGCCCTGGTATCTGCTCCACGGATGGATACGTAGCCACCACTCACTCATTTTGACTCAACCTATCCATCTAAGACTGTCGAATGTAGCCTATCCTAGGTAAGCAATCGATTTTAGATTTTGACTAGTTATTCTCAACATATTACCAACGGTCTCTATTTTACACATTTTCGCCAAGTTAACATGCAATACACCTCATAATATGCATAACAAAATACAATCATGAAACACCTTGTACTTTTATTAATTATTAATGAAATAAATTAAACATAATTCATGTAGGTAATTATTAATCATTAATTAAATTAATGACCAATTCAAATTATAATTTATTAATAACCAAATGGTACTTAATTTTAACAGTAAAGTCTATCCTTACCTCAATTTCAAACTCAATTAATTGATAATCTCAATTTTTCCTTAATCGGACTTTCAGACTTAGAATTTACAAAATTTTAATAGACTAATTTACCAAAAATTTCTTACCCAATTACACTTAATAATCCGACATTATTATCTCCTCCCTTTTAACCTCCTTCACTTTAGTTAATACCAAAAATGCCCTTCTTATAATAAAATTCCATATTTACCCTTAACTTTCTGCACTTCTCATTCTGCCCTTATATGCAACTTAAATTCTAGATTCGACCTAACTTTCTGCACTTCCCATTCTACCCTTACATACAACTTAAATTCTAGATTCACCCTTAACTTTTTACACTTCTCATTCTGCCCCTACATACAACTTAAATTTTCAAAACAATGTTATCATCTTCACCCTCTCCTCTTCTTCTCTTCTTTCTTTCATCATTTTTTAGCCCCATTTTCTCTCTTTATGCAACTTCCAAATATTATCCCAAACAACCATAATATTTAATCTAACTACAAACTAGTGTAGGATGATCAAAATAAAAAATGACATAATTTGGCTGCTAGAATTTACCTAAGTGTAAGGCACTTAGGGGTTGTCAATCTCCACAACTCCCTCCAATTTTTCTGCAAAAGAAACACAATGAGGTAAATCTATGAAGGAAGTGTTACATGAAAGAGAAAGAGTGGTGATCTAGACACTTACCAGTTGGAAAATTTGAGAGAAAGATGAAGAAATGATGTGATTTTCATATGTTATCATCTAATTTCCAAATTCTGGTTCTTTTATACATGTTTAAAGGTTGTGGGTTAGGTTGGGCTATGGGAAAGTTATATTAATGAATGGGCTATATAGACTCCCTCTCTTAAAATAATTTTGTCCTCCAAATTAAATTACACACCTGAGGATCTAAACAAATGAGGATATTAACGTCGAACTTTATCGTCTACCTTCCAAGTCGCCTCTGTTGGAGAACGATGATGACTCTACAAAACTTGCACCATCAGAATCTCCCTCCTTAATTTTCTAATTTGTCTATCCAGTATCTCCACATGCTCCTCCTTATAAGTCAAGTCATTTGCAACTTCAATCTCAGGCCTCGATATAATATGACTAGGATCTAATTGGTACCGTCTCAACATTGACACATGGAACACATCATAAATCTGTGATAACTCTGATGGTAATGCTAATCTATAAGCTAACGGCCCCTTACGTTGTACAATTTCATATGGACCAATATATCTCGGACTCAACTTCCCTCTCTTACCAACCTCAGAATGCCACTCCAAGGTGATACTCAAATAAAACCATATCTCCAACATTGTACTCCATCTCCCGATAATATTGATCAGCATATTTCTTTTTCCAATCTTGAGCTCCCTTTAAGCATTTTCTTACCACCTTTATTTTCTCCATCGTCTCTTGAACCAACTTCGGCCCCTCTAATAATCTGGCTCCCTCTATATCCCAACATATCATGTCTCTATGTTGCCTACCATATAATGCCTCAAATGGTGCCTTATTGATGCTAGAGTGATAACTATTGTTATACGCAAACTCCATCAAAGGTAAATATCTATCCCAATCACCCTCAAAGTTCAACACATAAGCTCACATCATATCCTCCAATATCCGAATCATACACTCCAACCATTCATCCTACTGAGGGTGAAATGCAGTACTTAAATTTAACCTAATCCCCAAAGCTGTCTGTAAACTCCTCCAAAATCAGGAAATAAATCGTGGATCTCGATTTGATATAATAGACATTGGAACCTCGTATAATCTCACAATATCATCAACATACAACTTTACAAGCTTGTCTAATGAGTCTGTCTGCTGTACAAGTAAGAAATGAGCTAATTTAGTTAGCCTATCCACAATTACCTAAACTAAGTCATGTTTACATCTTGTCCTCGATAATGCAACCATAAAATTTATCAAAATTTTCTCCCACTTCCATGAAGGAATGGCTACAGGTCTTAATTTCCCCACTGGGCCTGATGTCCTACCTTAACCTGCTAACAGGCAAACACCTTAACACAAACTCTACTACATCTTTCTTCACTGTTGGCTACTAATAATAAAGTCTTAAGTTTTGGTACATTTTTGTAGTATCCGGATGCATCGCATATGGTGCATTGTGAGCTTCCTTGAAAATCTTCTCTCGTAATCCATCTACATCTAGTACACAAGCTCGCTTCCCAATCACCAACACTCCATCTGCTCTTACTGAAAAGTTAGTCCCCTATTCTGTTTCACTTTCTCCTTCATCCGCATCAGATATGAATCTTGAGCTTGTGCCTCTCTAATCCTATCTCCCAAATATGGTTGGACCTGTATCGTCACTAATAAGCCACTCAAATAATCAATCTCTAATTTCCATCCAATGCCCTCAACTCCACCAATGGCATCATACTGTGTCCACTCAAACTAGCCATTACACTAGAGCTTTTCCTACTCAAAGCATCTGCCATTATATTAATCTTCCCCGGATGGCAATCAATAGTACAATCATAATCCTTCAACAGCTCAATCCATCTTCTCTACCTTAAGTTTAACTCCTTTTGAGTTAAAATATGCTTGAGGCTCTTATGATCTGTAAGGATTCGAAATGTCTCTCCATATAAATAATGTCTCCAAATCTTAAGAGCATGCACAATCACTGCTAACTCTAGATCATGGGTAGGATAATTCAACTCATACGATCTCAACTAATGAGAGGCATAAGCTATCACTTTTCCATGTTGCATTAGTACACACCCTAAACCTATCCTCGAAGCATCAGTATATACCTCAAAACCTCCACCTCCTGATGGTAACACCAAAATGGGCTGGAAGTTAATCTCCACTTAAGCTCATCAAAACTCTCCTGACACTGATCAATTCACTTAGACCGAACTCCTTTCTTCAACAGTTTAGTTAATGGGCTGGTTATTATCAAAAATCCCTCTATAAATCTCTGATAATACCTAGTAAGTCCTAGAAAACTCCTCATCTCTAATATATTTCTAGGTGGTTTCCACTCCACAATTGCCTTTACCTTAGTAGGATCAATCATCACTCCCTTTCGAGACACCACATGTGTAAGGAAAATTACTCGCTCCATCCAAAACTCACACTTACTCAACTTCGCATACAACTGTCTCTCCCTCAAAATATGTAACACTATCCTCAAATGTTGCTCCTGTTCCTCTTTACTCCTTGAATGCACGAATATATCATCAATGAACACTATCACAAACTGATCTAGATACTTCTGAAAAGACTTGTTCATCAATGTCATAAATGCAGCTTGTTCATTAGTTAACCCGAAAGGCAACACTAGGAACTCATAATAGCCATACCGAGTGCGAAAAGTTGTCTTGGAAATACTTAACGTAGCTATCCTTAACTACTAGTATCCCGATCTTAAGTTAATCTTAGAAAATATAACGGCTCCTCTCAGCTAATCTAAAAGATTATTTATCCTCGGCAATGGATACTTATTCTTCAATGTCACCTGTTTAACTGCAGGTAATTCATGCATAGTCTCATACTGCCATCATTTTTCTTCATAAATAACACTGGAGCTCCCCATGATGATGTGCTTGGTCTAATAAAACCTTTTTCCAACAACTCCTCTATCTGCCTTTTCAACTCATTTAACTCAACAGTAGCCATCTTGTAAGGTGCAATGGAAATCAGAGCCACTCTAGGCATAGTCTCAATGGTGAAATCTATCTTTCGTTGAGCGGTAAACTTAGTAAATCATCTAAGAATATGTCCTAAAATTCCTTTACCATAAGAATATCCTCTAATCCAAGACTTACCTCCCTTATGTCTATAATATGAGCCAAATATGCCTACATCCATCCAATATCAACTGTTTAGCAGTCACAGCTGAGATCACACATAATGGAACCACTATACGATCCCCCTACAAATATCACTTTCGAGTTACCTGAAGACTCTACCATCACCTCCTTCGCATAACAATCTATTATTGCTCGATGTTGTGATAACCAATCCATCCTGAGAATCACATCAAAATCCCTTAAATCCATCACTATTAAGTTACCTAGTAGTTCCACTCAACTAATCCTCACTAGCATTCCCCTCCTTACATTATTTACTACTACATAATCTCCTACTAGTAATGATACCCTTAGGTTATGTCCTAAAGAACTAACCTCCCCTGGAACTCTAGAGGCAAACTCTAAAAAAATGTAAGAGTGTGTAGATCCTGGGTATACTAACACATAAGCGTTAACATCAAATAATGAAATCATACCAGAAATAACATCATTGGCTACAGGTGCCTCCTCCCTCGTCATATGGTATATCCTCGCCTGAGTTTGGCTCTGAGTTGAGGATGTCCCACTAGTACCCGTTCCTACTACTGATCCATGTTCAACTCCTCCGCCACCACCTCTGCTACCAGTTCTACCTGAACCTCTGCCCGAACCAAAGGCACCACTCTAATCCTGTACTGGCTTCTCTGCCCTTATTCCTGGACTCCTCCCTACTGTTGGGCAACTCCTCTGTAAATGCCCCCACTCTCCACAAATATAACATACCTAACTGATCCTAGTAGGCCCCCAATATGGTCTTTTGTGAAATCTCCCGCAGGTGGCATAACTCGGATATCCTCCAACTCTTCTTTCAAAAGATCATTTGAACCTCTGACTACCCCCTTTGTCAGATCCAATTGATGGTGCACTAGCAGTGATATGTTATCCTGAATCCCTACTAGTTCCTCCACTAGATCGATAGAAACTACCACGCTTTTTAGATATGGCATTGACTCTCCTAGATCCCTCAGTACCAATAGACCATGAATGAGTAACTCCCTTTTTAACAGACTGACTCCCCTCTCTATTATGACTCTCCGATCGCCTCTTTAACTCTCTCCTCCTTTTACCCTGTTCTATTACATCCTCAACTCTAAGTGCAGTCTCTAGTAACTTCTTAAAGTCAAAAGTAGCAACTCCCAATCCTAAATGAATATTTGTCCTTAGACCCTGCTCAAATATGTAACATCTATCTTTGGGATTCGCCCACAACCTCCAATGCATACTTAGAAAAGGTTGTAAAGCGAACCTCATGATTAGCCACTGACATCTCTATCTGAACCAAACTCATAAACTCCATCTTCTTTTGATCTCGATATATTCACAGAGTGTATTTATCTCTGAATTCTCTCTAGAACTCCTATCAAGTCATCTCTTGGGATAGGATCTCTTCACTAACTTCCACCAAATCAATGCATTGCCTTGGAATAAGGAAACAATGTACTGTAACCTTCTTTTTAATATACACTCCAGACGATCTAAATTTTTCTCTGTCTGCTCCCACCATACCTCAGCCTCTTCAGGATTTGTAGTACCCCAAAACTCTACTAGACCTATCTTACAGATCAGCTCATAGTTTCGATCCAACCTAGAATCACCTCAGGCTGGATCTACAATAATAGCCTGCTGCATCATTTGTGATGGCATTAGCACCTCTCCTCCTACCCTATTTGCTTAAGCATCCCCCTAATTTGACACATCCAGAGCACGAATCAAACTCCCTGATTCCCTGGGTGACTCAGGGCTAGCATTATTCTCTCCTGAAGCCATCCTAAAAGAGATAAGAACACATCATTAGTTTAGTTTTTTTTTACTCAATACCTCCCTAGAAATGTAAACTTGCTCTGATACCACCTAATATGATGCTCCCAAAATTCTTAAACCATAATTAACCAAATAGTTCCCAAAACATATCATTAATTATCAAATTCCTCATTAGTTCCAAAAGAGAGGATTATTTATCAGATACAAAAGTATTCTACATAACATAACTACCGAAGTTGGCATATTAAAAAATATATACAATCCAAAAGCTTTATACAAGTAATTTGCTGGCCCCACCTAAACTCTACTCGGTCTATCCTATACTCTTGGGTTATAAGTAATCACTCAATCTCTTAAAAAAATAAAATGGCAAGGGGTGAGCTACCTACTCAGTAAGGATAACCGACCATACCCTTAAAATCAAATAACTCCATAAATAGTTATAAAACTTGGTCAACTGATTAAATCATATATATATATCAACTAATTAAATCATATATATAATACTATATACACAATAACACTCAGTCTAATCTAAATAGTTAACAAACAACTCAAAATTTTTGCCAAATTATGATTAACACAAATATTAATTTCAACTACCATTTATGTTTTATTCCAATATTTAACTGAATTGTTTGGGCCCAGCTTAACCTAGTAGGCTTACATCCAATGATCTACTAGCTTGTCTTAACTCATTGTAAACTCTTAACAAATCGAAATGTAATTAAATGTATAAATATCGGCACAAGATATCTCAATTTCTCAATCTTCACCCTGGTACTACTCCAGTACCTATCCCTGGGACTCAGGATATCTCGATACCACTCCGATACCTAATCATCAGAACAAGACATCCCTGGGGCTCAGGATGCCCCAGTATCTGCTCCGAGGATAGATACCTAGCCACCACTCACTCATATCGATTCAATCTATCCATCTAAGACCGTCGAATGTGGCTTATCTTAGGCAAGCCACTATATCTAGATTTTGACCAATTATTCTCAATATATTACCAACCGGTCTCTATTTTACACATTTTCGCCGAGCTAACATGTAATACACCTCATAATATGCATAACAAAATACAATCACGAAACACCTTGTACTTTGATTAATTATTAATGAAATAAAATAAACATAATTCATGTAAGTAATTATTAATCATTAATTAAATTAATGACCAATTCAAACTATAATTTATTAATAACCAAACGGTACTTAATTTTAAGAGTAAAGTCTATCCTTACCTCAATTTCAGACTTAACTAATTGATAATCCCAATTTCTCCTTAATCGGACTTTTGGACCTAGAATTTACAAAATTTTATTAGACTAATTTACCAAAATTTTCTTACCCAATTACACTTAATAATCCAAGATTATTATTTATTCCAATTTATTCTTAATTATAAAAATAATATCCCCACTAACCTAACCCCATAATTACTTAAATACCTTTAACTAATTAAAAGTCCATCTTACCCTCCTTCATTTCAATTAATACAAAAAATGCCCTTCTTACAACAAAATTTCAGATTTATCCATAAATTTTTGCACTTCCCATTCTGCTCCTACTTGCAACTTAAATTTTCAAAATAATGCCTTCATCTTCAACCTCCCCTCTTCTTCTACCTGCCCTCTTCTTCTCTCTTTTCTTCTTTCATCATTTTCCAACCCCATTTTCTCCCTTTATGTAACTTCCAAAAATTATCCCAAATAACCACATCATGTAATCTAACTACAAACTAGTGCAGGATGATCAAAATAAAAAATTGACATAATTTGGCTGATAGAATTTGCCTAAGTGTAAGGCACTTTAGGGTTGTCAACCTCCACAACTCCCTCCAATTTTTCTGCAAAACAAACCCAATGAGGGAAACCAATAAAGGAAGTGTTATATGCAAGCGAAAGAGTGGTGATATAAACACTTACTAGCTCGAAAATTTGAGAGAAGAATGAAGAAAAAATGTGATTTTAGTATGTTATCATTTAATTTCCAAATTCTGGTTCTTTTATACATGTTTAAAGGTTGTGGGTTCTGCTGGTCTGTGGGTAAGTTATATTAATGAATGGGCTTTACATATGGAGGGATAATTTTCCTTCTTTCGGTTTGAAGGTAAAATCGACGTCGAGGATCACATTTGAGCATATCGTCATTATGTATTGTTGAATCTCTCTCTTTCTAGGGATTGTTTATATTATTCTTTGCTTATTGATTTGTGTATTTGTGTAAAAATGACCTGGATTAGATTTTTTATATAAATCCATTGTTGGAATATCAAATACAATACGTAATAGTTATGTTTTGGATTCATTCGTGGCAACTAATAGTGTTGAATCATTAGGGATAATGTAACATAGGTTAAATGTTTGGGTTGTATGATTATTGCCTAGATTGATCTATTTTTCTTATTCGTAAAGCAGCTGTCTGACTAAATCTAGAGAACTTGTTGTAGATTGCTTAATAGCTAGGTTTAGTTAAAAAGTTTATTTCGATTAAACACAACTAAGGAAAAATTGAGGTTAACAGAGCTTATTGTTAATCTACGATTAATAGTCTCTAAGAGAGATGTGAAAACAATAACGCAATGAAGTATGTTTATTTGTGTGTAGGCTAAGAATGAATCGAGAATCAAATTCCAAAATCATTCATTAATTTTCTCACTTTTATGTTGTTTAATTTTATTTTCTTTTATTAGTTCAATTTTACTTTGTTTTGTTATTCAAAATCCCCCCTCTCCAATTCTTAAACACCGATTCTTTTTATTACAAAAGTTACACGTACATTTTTTGTGGATATGATCTCTATTCACCACTTTTATAAAATTTGGTTATACACAATTAGGTTTAATTTTTTGGTACATTCAACACGTATCAACAAGAATATACAACAAAACATTGGACTACAATATACCTTTAGCTGCTTCTCCCTTTTTGTCTTTGACTAACTACTGCCTGACGTGCATTGCATTGCCTGCATGACACATCATGTGTGGGAAACATCTGTTCTAATGTTTAAAAGGATGTAATCCCCATTAGAACATCGTAGACATGATAAGAGCGATTGATAAGTTAACACAAATTACTTATAAATTAATATTAGTGTATAAGTTTAAGGAATCTTTTCCAAAATATCTTTTTCCAATCTACCATTAAAAAATATCTTCTTTTCTTTCTGAATTCTTTCTTTTATTATTTTGTTAACTTATGTAGCAAAAAAAAAATATCCAGCCAGTTTACAAGTATAAATGCTAACAAAGACAATTAAAAAATTTAACTATCCTAAGCTCAAAAGCACATATACATGTAATCTTTTATGGATGATCTGATCTCTTGCATTTCCTACTTATACATGATAAGATTAATCGTCGATTAAAATTTCATAGTAGTTATAGTTGTTTAATAAATGACGATAGCTTATTACTATATTTTTGTTAGGAATATATGTTATCTCAACTAATAAATCGATCTTTAAATAGATTTTGTATGTTATACCTTATTTTATCTTTTTCTTCTTTGATCTTATTTTTTATTAAACTATAATCGTATTCAAATTTTTCGCTAAGAAAGAATGTTAAATTCAATTTTATGTACCTTACCTAATCTCTATTTTTTAAGTTAGTTTTTACAAACACCCAGTGGTCATCGATTCGCGGGATAAACATGACATTCACTCCTATTTTTGGGTATTTTTTTGATTAAACAGTCTCTTCTACTCTGTTGTTTCCTGAGTTTTGTGTTTTCTGAAATTTCTATTCTTTAGCTTCTTTGTGTGATTTAAGGTTGAATGGTTTATGGGTTTTACTATTTTGATCTCTTTGTATTTGATATTGTTGGGTTTATGTTAAGATTGAATTTTTATGTTTAATGATCTTATGGTTTCATTTTGGAAGATCTTTTATTGTTCTTTCACTTCAACAGATCCCATTTCTTTGCTCTGCCGCCATAGCTCTGGTAAGGCTTAGATCTGTACAATCTTATGAATGGTTACTTGGTTTATTGTCATTACACTTAGTTTTGTTTTACTTGTTATAGTGACCTATTGCAGTTTTTTTCTCTTTTTAACGGTAGATTGATGCATAAAACCGAATGCTAGATGTTTTTGAAAACTCTTCACATGTATATCTTTTTGATAATTTTTCTTTTGTTAAAGTTCTAATTTTTGTTACCTAGATTGTTGTGGTTTCCTTTGATACACATTTTTATAAAGATTGTATTATATTTATTTATTTATTTATTTTAGTTTTATTTATTTACTCTTTTTAACCTGCATCACTTATTTGTAGTTTTCTGTTGTATTATTAATTTTTTTCATTATCACATTAGCATGTGGGTTTACCGGAAACAGCCTCTCTACAGTCTACTCTGCAGGCGTAAGGCTGCGTGCTATTAGAC
>JANIIA010000002.1:29558774-29580670 GCA_027478495.1 Erythroxylum alaternifolium
GTCACTTAGAAATTTTCCGGGTCCGGAAACAGTTCCGAAAAATTCCCAGAAAATTTCCATAATTCTCTAAAAATTAGGGAATCACTATGGACCTCTCCAATTCCACTTATCACTCACAATATCTATTGGCACAAATTCCTCATTTATTCACACTTATACCGGGACAATTGTCATGAATGCATGTACAATAAAATTTGTATATGCACCTATCACTGTTCACAGATGCATGAGCATGAGATGTGCTATTCTAATTCCTCTGATTTACCACACTTGGACCCGTTTCTCTGGTCCGACCCGTTCTCTGGAAACGGGATGTTACATTGAAAGCTCAAAAGTCATGAGCATTATATGTTGATGCAAGACTTAGTTTTCTATATGCGACAAGAGGTCCTTTATCAAAGCAATAAGTCTTAATTATATCTAAGCTCTCATCACTATTTAAGGCAAGGTTAAGAGGTTAATTAAATGGAAATCAAAGTTACTTTGATGCTTAGCTAGACTGTGAATAATATTTCCTCCTGAGGTTATTAATGCATTTAGCTGTTAATGTTTTTATCTTTAGTGATATTAGTAGTTTAATTTTTTAAATAATTAAATAATAAGAAAAATATCAAGTTTAATTAAAGAACAATGTAATTAAATGATAAACAAAATTATTAATGTACTTAAATTTCAAATCAATATAAATGAATATCAAGTCATGGTTACAAGAATCAAACTCCTCGCTTGTAAGTTAATCAATGTAAATTACTTGTAATCCTTAAATTGCTCATTTCAGAAGTTAAAGAGTTTAATCATTACATGATTATACATATAGGACATAATATAAATACTTTTCATAATTAAGAGAATTAAGGAAGGTTCTAAATAAACTCCTCCTAGTTATCAAAGTACTTTTGGAGAACTTTTGCAATGATTATAAATCAAGTTTCTACTAAAAAAATTATATTTTATTCTTTAAATAACTTTTAAGATTGAAAAACTAAGTTTAAATGACTTAGCATAATATTATAAATTTGCTCTCTTTTTTGTGAAGTCAATTAATCAATAAGGATATATCGATCAACCGAAGCCTTCGCACGAAAGAAAAAGAATAGTTATTTTCTATTTTAGGAGTAAATACCCAGTTAAATAAACCTAAGTTAGCCAAAGGTTTTATATTAGGTATTTAATCATATTTTTAAAAGTGGTAGAATTTCATCAGAATGAGAGACTTTAAAGTTAGGAATTCAACTAGGATTTTCCTAGCTAATATTTCCAACTGAATGTGATTTGGTTGACCAAAGATTGGTTTCAATTAACCGAACATATTTAGAAACTAGTCATTGCACCAACCAGTTTGAGAGAGTATTAACTATGTGAACGTGTTTTGAATATAAATAAAACCACATATGAGTTATGAGAAGAACTTTTGACGTAGTAAAGAGTTCCTTAAAGCCTTTAGAAGCTATTCAGAGCTTTTGAGTGTACATATGTATTGTATAACATATAGTGAGCTATAGTATACTAGTGTGAGCAAGAAATAGAAGTTTTGAGTTATATATGATTATGTTAGTGTAACAATTGATGAGAGCTGATAAGATACACCTTGTAAGGGCTCCTCTAACATTGAACAACTATAAAAGGTTTTATTCACTATTGGGAAAGTAAAATAAATGGACGATTTCTTCTTCACCATTAACAAAGAAGATGTTGTACAAAAGGCTTATCTTCACTTATTGAAGAAGTTGTTCGTGAAATTAACATATGGAGCTTGTAGTGCATATATAGGCTAAGGATTATTTGATTGAATTGGTATATATCAAAATTATACTCTTTTTAATTATTATTATCATTGCATTGTGATTATCATATATGAAATTGTCATAATCATTTATTACAATAAACAATTCATTCATTAATTTTAAAATGTCATAAAAAATTATAGATATAATTCATTTCTTCTTATGTACCATCTTGGGAAGAACAATTGATATAAGAGAGGATCTCACTAATTGTATAATCTTTCTAGAAAATTTTTTAGCACATATCAAATGGCACCATTGGCATTATTTTGGGATGGTATTGATAAGATGTGCTTATGTAATTAATTAAACCGATCTCTTATTCAGTTGAATACAGTAATTAATTAGTAAAATTACTATTTATTTTGTTTTAGGAGATTAGACCAAATTTAGCTTCAAACATCTCATTGGAGCATCATCTATCAAAACCACAAATTTTGGAAAGATAAAGCCAAAGATGACAGATTGTTGAAGTAGATAAGGTGAGATCATGCCCAGAGTCAGATTACTTTAAGAAGTTCAATTCAATTAGGAGACTTATTCTCAATTACATTATTTATGGATTTTTATTATTTAAAAGATTATCTATGGATTATTAAAAGAAGTTTTATTTTCTTTACTTCTTTCATGTATTTGTGTGCAACTATAGCCATGTGTGGCTAAATATGAATTTTCTGATTCAATGGGAATTAAAACATTAGTTGTAACTTTGAGAGCTTTGTTCTAAACTTATATTTTATTCAAGTATTTATCGTTTCTTATTCTTTTATTTCATATGTAGTTAATATTGATTGATATGAAAAATTAATTCAGTGTTGATTATTATATGGCTATCTATGAGTTCAGTGATCCATAATTGTCATGAATGATTGGTACAAGTAGCATGTAGGGTATTTATATATTTTCATATTTAAATTATGAGAAACAAGAGAACTAAACTAAATAGTTAACTATCTCAATTATTTAATTTAAGGTTTTGCTTTTTACATTAAGTTTATTATTATCATTTAATTGATATGAAATGCTAACATACTCAATCAATTAATGGTAAGTTTTGGTTTGAATATTAAATTTAAATAAATTAATTTAGCAATATTGAAACTTATTATAGCTATCTTAATTGGTTTCAGACTAACTGTTTGAGTAGCAAAAATTTATTCTTTTAAAACCAATGACCAAAGTTATAGCTAGATGAGATCTTTCCTATAAATCAGAGTTGAGTACAATTGAATTTCTCATTTTTATACTCAGTTGATTTATTTTGATTCCTTATTAATTTTAGACAATTTGATAATTAATCATAAACCCTTATTTTATTTTATCAATTGAAATTAAAAAACTAGTTTTTAGTTCTATTGGGATTTGACTTGGTTCCGCGACTACTACAAATTATAGATGATTTTTTAAAGCTTCAACAACCTATTTAAAATTTTGGCACCATTAAAGGGAAGTTATTTTAATTTCTTAGTTTCTTTTCTTTATTTTACAGTTAACTACTAATATCTTATCATGTATGATTTATTCTTCTCAAACAAGTGAATTGTAATATAATCTAGAGATTGAGAAGACAACACTCATTTAAGGAAAGAAACTAAGTAAGGAAAAAGTTGTTCACCTTCAAAAGTGAAAGTTGAGGTAGATTTAAAAATTGGTGGAGATTCTAATTTCCAAGAAGTTAAAAAGACGATGGCAAATCCTAACACTATAACGTTGAGGGAGTTAGTTATACTAAATTTGGCTCAGAAACCATCATATATAAAATTTTTAGATATTAAGGTAGATTTTAAATTGAAATCTAGTTTGATTCACTTACTCCTTATCTTTCACGATCTTGCAAGTGAAGATCCCCATAAACACTAAAAAGAATTCTATGTTATTTATTCTGGAATAAAGCCATAAGGAGTAATAGAAGAGCAAATTAATCTCAGAGCCTTTTTCTTTCTCATTAAAAGAAAAGGTAAAGTTTAAGCTGTATTGTCTTCCCTCTAGCTCCGTGACAACATGGAATGAAATGAAAAGATTGTTCCTGAAGAAGTTTTTTCCTGTATCACTAGTTGTTAATATAAGAAAGAGATATGTGAGATAAGACAATTCCCTAGAGAAACATTGTATGAATATTGAGAGAGGTTTAAGGAATTATATTTTAGTTGCTCACACCATCAGATTCTTGAGTAACTTTTAATTCGATAGTTCTCTGAAGGCTACTGCCAATGAATAGGAGTATGGCTGATGTAGCTAGTAGAGGGCCTTTGGTAAATAAAACACTAGAAGCAATCAAGCAATTGATTTTAAACATGGCAAGAAATTCTCAACAATTTAGGACAAAGATGGATGGAGTTGTTAAGCACGTGAATAAGGTAAGTACTATTAACCTTAAGGATAAAATTTCATATTTAACTACTCTCATCTATCAAATGGTTGTAGGTAAATTGCAATCAGTATAAGAGTGCAGACGATGCTCGTTCTGTAAGCATCATACGAATATATGTGTTACATTGCAATAAGACTCCATTCAAGAAGCTAATACAATAGGGGGATATTTTTTGGTCAAACATAAAGAAAATGTAATACATTTTAAATTCATTATAAATTGAGATGGAGAGCCCTAATTTTAACTATGGAAATCAAGGATGGAAATAATGATACCAAACTTAAATTTTCAATATACAACCCAAGCACCTACACATTTTTAATCTCACAAATTCAGGTGTGTCTTTGGATGAAATTGATAAGGTGCTTGCTACTAGTTCTTAAAAATTTTAATAGAAAACAAGAACAAGCCTTTAGAATTTAGTAAATTAGATCACTCAACTAGGCACTTCTATTAGTTATTTGGAAGCAGGAGCATTATAAAAATTACCTTCATAAATTGTGTTGAATCCTTAAGAGAATATGAGTACAATGACGTCTTGAAGTAGGAAGGAAATCCAATATGGTTCTTCATTACCAATATAGGTAGAAAAGCATGAAAAAGGAGAGAAGAAAGATGAATTTCTAGCTAAATATTCAACTAAGGTAAAATATGACTTTTCTTTACATATTTAATCTAACGTACTTGTACCTCCTTTCCCTTATAGGTTGGCTAAATCAAAGGAAGAGGAATATGAGAGATATGTATTTGAGAAATTTAGAAAGGTGGATATTAATATGCCATTTTTAGAAGCCATCAAATACATTTCAAAATATGAAATGTTTTTTTAAAAATTATGCATAAATAAAAAAATTGAAGGATAAAGAGAGGATAATTTTAGGAAAAACATATCAGTCAAGATAAATAGGAAATTACTAGAAAAATGAAAAGATTGAGGTATGTTTACACTTTCATATGTCATTGGTGATAAGAAAATTGAGTGTGTCATGCTAGACTTAGGTGCATCTATTAATTCCATACCATACTAAATTTACCACACTTTGAACCTAAATTTTTTTCAAAAAAATATAATGTGATTATTTAGCTAGCTTATCGTTCTTATGGGTGTCTTATTGGTGTTATGAAGTGTGTTTTAGTTTAGGTTAATGGTTTGGTATTTCTAGTGGACTTTTGACATCTTGAAAACTGATGGAGATAATGTCGAACATTTAACTTCAATATTGTTTGAAATTTCGCTCATAAAGATGGCTAAAACAAAATTTGATATGGATGAGGGTACTCTTTCCATTGAGTTTGATGGAGAGATGGTGAAACTTGATATTTTCAAAGTAACGAAATACCCTAATAATTTTCACTCTATTTATCATATGAATATTATGGATTCAATAATATAGGATTTTTTGAAGAAGAAAGTGTTGGTAATGAGCCATAGTTTAATGCTAAATTGGAAGTGAATGAACAAGTTGATAAAACTTGTAAAGTTGTAGAATCATTAGCAGCATTGATAATAAAGTTAAAATATTTAAATGCCAAAATTACTATAACTCACAAGAAATTGTTGCCTTTTGTTTTATAAGCTTCAAAGATAGAATTGAAGCCTTACCTGATCACTTAAAATATGTCTATTTGGGTGAAGGAGAGTCATTACCTACAATCATCTATAAAGGTTGACCAAATGGTAAAAAGAAAGGCTACTAACACTTTTAAAGGAGTATAAAACAATAATCGACTAGACTTTCGTTGATATCAAAGGTATAAGTCCAGTAATTTGCGTGTATAAGATTCTTTTAAAAGAAAATGCTAAGCTAATTAAGGAATCGCAAGGATGACTCAATCCAACAATGAAAGATATGGTAATGAAAGAAATTCTAAAGCTTTTGGATATAGATATATTCAATCTAATCTTAAAAGGTGAGTAGCTAAGCCTAGTTCATGTTATGCCAAACAAAAATGGGGTGATAATTATAAGAAATCATAATGATGAGTTGGCATCAATAAGGGTGAAAAAGAGGTGGTAAATATGCATAAATTTTAGGAAGCTTGACTTGGCTACTAAAAAGGATCATTTCTTATTATCCTTTATAAATCAAATATTAGAAAGACTTAGTGCTAAATTATATTTTTGCTTTTTATCTTTTTATTCATGGTATTATCAAATAACAATTACTCAAGAAAATACTTTCTTTACATATCTTTTTGGGACATATACCTTTAGGCAAATGTTTTTTGGTCTTTGAAATGCTCAGGGTACATTTTAAAGGTGCATGATGAGTATATTTGTGTGTATATTGAAAATTTCATTGAAGTATTCATGGATGATTTCACTATTTATAGAGATTCATTTGATGATTGCTTAAATCATTTATCTAAAGTTCTCAAAAGATTCGTTGAAACAAATTTGGTGTTGAATTATGAAAATTTTCATTTTAAGGTTGATCAGGGCATTGGGTTATGAGATTTGATTTCATAAAATGGTATAGAAGTTGATAAAGTAAAAGCGGATTTAGTTGTGAACTTACCTTACCCTACAAATGTTAGGAAAGTTAAATCTTTTTCTTAGACATGCACGATTTTAATGCAGGTTTATTAAATATTTTCAAAAGATTGTTATGTTATTGTAAAAGTTGATGTAAAAAGATGTTCCATGTGAATTTGGAAAGGAATGTCAAGAATTTTTTTAAAAGCTCAAAGCATGACTAAGAATTGTGCTTATTATTTGAACACCAAATTGGGATCTATCATTTGAGATCCTATGTGATGCTAAAAACTATGCAATGGGAACTTTTTTAGGCCAAAGGATTGAGAAAGGAAGTCATATCATATTTTATGCCTCAAAGATATTGGATGTTGCACAGTGCAACTACTCTACAACTGAGAAGGAGCTTTTTAAAATTGTTTTTACTTTAGATAAGTTTAGATCTTATTTGTTTGGCTTTAAAGTTATTGTGTATTCTAAGTTTGTAACATTGAAATACCTTTTGACAAATAAAGAGTTAAAACCAAGGCTAATACGATGGATTTTGTTACTTCAAGCTTTTTTTTAGCAATAAGAGATTGAAAAGGAGCAAAACGTTCAGGGATAGGCTACTTAAGGAGGTTGTAGAGGATGAAGATATTTTACCTATTTTTTAAACTTTTTCTAATGAGCAATTATTCCAAATGAAAGGTACAATTTATTGGTATGCAGACCTTGTAGCTATTTTGTTACTAGAAACTTACCTAACTATATTAGTAAGTCTAGGAAGGAAAAGATAAAGAATAAGGTAAAATAACTAGTTGTTTTAGTTAAGTTTTTACACGTTGGGTGCCAAAATGTAAATGTCATTCTATCTTAGCATTTTGTCATAATTATACATAAAGAGGTCAAATTGGTCTTAAACAAACTACTAAAAAGGTTTTAAATAGCAATTTGGCTTAGTAGCCTTTGTTTAAAGATACTTATGTGATATGTAAAAGTTGTGATATATGCCAAAAGACAAGTATGTTGTGTAATAGAAATGAAATGCCTCAAACCATCATTCTTATAGCTGAGATATTTGATATATGGGACATTGATTTTATGGGACCTTTTGCCTTTATCTCATGATTTTTCTTGCATACTTTTTGTATTTTATTTTGTTTCAAAGTCAGTGGTAACAAAAGCCACTAAGAATAATGAATCTACAATTGTTATGGGTTTTACAAAATCTAATATTTTAAATACATTTGGAGTTTCACGAGCCATTATTAGTGATCAAGTAAGCCATGTTTTCAATAAAAAAGTGACGACATTATTCAAAAAGTATGAAGTGCACCATCTAGTAGCCATCACACATCTTCCACAAATGAATAAAGTATAATACTGAATAGAGAAATGAATTTTGATTTGAAAAAGATGGTGAATCCAAGAATAAAGGATTGGAGCTTATGTATAGACGATGTTCTTTAAGCTTATCATACAACCTACAAAATTGATAGAAATGTCTCCTTATCAATTGTTTTTTAGTAAAGCATGTCATTCACCTATGGAGATCAAACATACAGTTTATTAGACAATGCGACATTGTAACATGGATTTGGATAAAGTTAGGAAGGCAAGAAAATTATAGTTGTAAGAACTATAAAAACTAAGTTGGAAGATTAAAAAATTTTGAGAATTTACAAAGAGAAAATCGAATTGTTCTATGATAATATGATCTTAAGGAAGCAATTTGAGGTGGGAAAGAAAGTGTTATTATAATAATTCTCAATTAAAGCTTATGTTAGTAAGTTACGTTCTAGATAGATTGATCTTTTTCTTATAACTAATGTATTTTCTTATGGTGTAGTGGAAATAAAGACTTTAGCTACCAAAAAGATCTTCAAGGTGAACGGAAGTTTATTGAAACTCTTTTACGAAGATATAATGGTCTTAAGTTTGACGGACTTTGCTTTGACACTTCCCCAATACGTAAAAGATTGAGAAGAAAATACCTTGTTGCGCATAAAAATGTTAAACAATTGCACTTTTTGGGATACAACTCAAACATCATATTTTTCATTAAATCTATTTTAGTTAGTTATAAATTTCTTTTTCTTGCTTTTATGTAGCTATTTTATTGGTTTAAAGGAGAAATTGGGTCATAAGTTCCAAATTACTAAAATTCATAAGGCCAGATTATACCTTATATAACTTAATTTCTGGAATTAAATCCCTTAAGTTCTAAATTACTAAAATTCATAAGATGAGATCATGCCTTATGCAGTTTAGTTTTCAAGATAAATGACCTAGAGTTTCATACTGCTAAAATTCATAAATGAGATAGTTTTTTAATTAAAAATAAAAAATGACATCATATTACTTGAAATGTTAGATTCCCATATCGATTGGAGAAGGGAACGAAGTAGGCCTTATAAAGGCTATAGAAACCTCTTCCTCAAAGACGTGTTTTCCTAAGGGGTAAAAATAGTAAGACCGTGAAGGCTTGGCTGGGCCAAGGCCCAAAGCGAACAATATCTGTGAGCAGGTGGTCTGGGATGTTACAAATGGTATCAGAGCTAGTACTCGAATCGGTATTTCAGTAAGGAAGCTGGGCCTCCAAGGGGGTGGATCTAGGCCTGTGTGCCAGTAAAGACGCTAGGCCTCAAAGGGGTGGATCCAGGCCTGTGAGCTAGTGAGGACGTTGGGCCTCTAAGGGGTAAAATGTTAGATTCCCATATCCATTAGAGAGGGGAACGAAGTAGGCCTTATAAGGCTATGGATACCTCTCCTTTATAAGACACATTTTCCCAAAAGTGAGAAGAGCAAAACTGTGAGAGCTTGGCTGGGCCAAGGCCCAAAGCGGACAATATCCATAACCAGGGTGGTCCAGGGCTGTTACAAATGGTATCATAAACGGTACCTGGGCTGATGTGCTAGTAAGGATGTTGGGCCTCCAAGTGAGGTGGATCTAGGCCTGTATACCAGTAAGGATGTTAGGCCTCCAAGGGAGGTAGATCCAGGCCTGTGGGCTAGTGAGGACGTTGGGCCTCCAAGGGGAGTGGAATGTTAGATTCCCATATTAATTAGAGAGGGGAACGAAGCATGCCTTATAAGGCTATAGAAATCTCTCCCTCAAAAATGCGTTTTCTCAAAGGGTGGGAAGAGCAAAACCGTGAGGGCTTGGTTAAGCCAAGGCCCAAAGCAGGCAATATCTGTGAGCGAGTGGTTTGGGATGTTACATGAAACAACATCATTTTTCTAAAAATTTCACTCTTCAGGCTAGGCTAAGCTCTGGCTAAAAAATCCCAAGCCAGGCCCCAAGCCCGACTAAACTAAATTAGGCCAGTTGACTTTGAGTCGGGCCATATTGGGCCACTCCTAGGCTTAACTGCCACCCATACCAGCATCCTAATCCTCAAAAAGTTTTCTAGGTGACTAGCACAAAACACCAATAATGTTCAGCTCCCCTTGCCTGCTTGCATCTAGCTCCACCAAGTAGTACCCACCATTATCTTAGGTTGCACAACATATGTCCTGTTAGTCTCTTGAACTAGTCAAACAGCCAACCAGTGATGCTGAACCACACTAATTCCACCAGACCAAAGCAAGCACCACACAATCCCAAATGTTATATTAGTAATTATTCACTCCAATTGATTTCTAAGCACATGTTCAGGTCCTTGCAGTCTGTCATTCCATGTTTGTCTTCCTCCTAGTACCACACTAACTCCACCAGACCCAAGCAAGCACCACACAATCCTAAATGTTATATTAGTAATTACTCACTCCAATTGATTTCTAAGCATAAGTTCAACTCCTTATAGTTTATCATTCCACGTCTATCTTCCTCCTAGTAGTATTATCGTAGCTATGGGAATAATAAAAGGTACCAAAAAATATAAACAAGAGCTAAATCTATACATAATCTAATTGACGAAAAGTAATTTGAGATTGTGTCGACCATTACTACCAATCGAAAGAATGCCTGAATAGCTAAAGTGCATGTTTGAGCAGGATGAAATTAATCGAAAAACAAAAGAGAGTTTTATTTTGTCTCACGTGATCACCTCCAAAGAAGTTGTCCATCACATTAATAAGATGATTAGGATGTTCATCAACCATTATATCTTTTAGCACTATTGATCTGACAAGTATTATTTTCGACTAGAGAGGTTATAACATAATATTTATAAAATGGAGAGGAATTTGAATGCTTTGCTCCAATTTATAGGGGTGACACCTCCATGTCCACTACACCATAGTGCATTTTGTTTAAGATTCTCACAACTTGGTGGAGTATTCTAATCTCTAACTTATTTTATGCTAATTAATTTTGTAGAATGTGAGCATCTTATGGATACATTGGGGAAGATATATGATTTAGGTGGGTGAGAAATAGTGCATATACCACGTTCAACTAAGTCTTTATTTTTCTTTGGTAAAATTTGTGATTTGTGCTTGGACTCATGAATACTATAATTTATATGTTCATTAGTCCTCGTAACAGCCTAAAATTTTCTTATTATTGTTTAGAAATAGTTTTTAAGCTTGGATACAGTTTTTGTTTTGAATTTTAATGCATAAGAGACTGCCCTAATTATGGCAGAATATTTTGAGATGTTAATGAACAAGATGTATTGCTATTTATTGGCAATATCTTTCGTTTTATACAAGCATTGATGTTTTTCTTTAAATTAATTAAAGCATCTCATTAGTTTTAATGAATAAGGATGTGCAAAACTTGATGCATTTTAATAACTATGTAAGCTTTTGAGCCTAAGAGCAATTCCTTACATTTTGAGCCTAAGAGCAATTCCTTACATTTGTGCTCATACATTTTTCTTTGTGGTGTATGTTATCAAATATGACTTGTTTATGCTAGAAATTGCTCTTGTATACATTTTGAGACCACATTTTTAGTGAATTTAATAATAAAGGCACTTAAGTATAACCATTTTTAATCTATAAAAGCCTAGTTTAATTTTTATCCTTAAAGAACCAATTTAAGCCTTGACATTTCTTTTTTTTGAATATTAACTTTGTTACTAGCCACTTTACCTTTCTTTTCCTTGATTTCTTTAATAATTTTGAGCCCCTAAATTGAAAGAATTATATAAAACTTATTTGCATAAGATTTTAAATATTTCCAAGAAAAGAAAATTGTTTATTCAAGTTGCAATATTTTTATTTCTCATTTGTTAATAGAATAAAGAAGAAGTAAAGTAAAAAAAGGAAAATTGATGATCTTATGATTAAAGGTATGTAATTTAAATCGAGTGAATTTTGGACTGATTTGAGTGAAATTTCCTTATTTTCCATACCTTTACTTAAGCCCCAATGCAATTTTTTCAAGTTCCTTTGATTTATGCATTAAATTCACATTTGTTAGTGGTGGAGATGTGATTCATGAGCTAGCTTATGAAAATAACTTGCTATATTTTGATTCAATAGCTTAATGAATACTAAATACTTTAAGTGTATATAGTGAAATACATGAGAGGGTGTCAAGTCTTGCTTCATTTGATTTTGATGGAATTGATGAGATATTATATTTTCATTCTAAAAATTTTCCCTGTGAATGCTTGTTTTCTTAATTGTTATTTTATCTTGAATCTTTAATCCATATTTATCTTAAATCTTTAATCCATATTAACTTTTGGGATATTTTTGGATGACATGAAAGAGGATGAGAGGCTGTTAAGAGGATGATTTATATAGTGAATTATAAGATGTGAGTATATTATATGAATTAAGCTTATCTCTTTTGTTTTGAGTTGATTTTGCTGCTAAATTGGTAAAAATTAATTTTCATTTTATTTTAGAAGGTGATAAGTGGAGATTAGACCAAATTTTCCTTTAAACATCTCATTGGAGCATCGTTGGTCAAACAAAAAATTTTGGAAAGATAAAGTCAAAGATGACAGATTGCTAAAGCATACTTAGAGCCACATCACTCTAAGAAGTTCAGTTCGATTAGGAGACTTATTCCTAGCCCCATTATGTAGGGATTATGATTGTTTAAAAGATTATCTCAGGAATATTAAAAGAAGTTAGATTTTTTGGTAGAAGAAGAAGAGGAAGAAAATGTTATCCACATTTTCTCATTATTCCCTTTTGCATTTCTTTTGTTTTCTTTTCTTCTTTCATCTATCTTTGGTGTGAAATTATAGTTATATGCGGATAATTAAGAGGAATTAAAACTCTAATTGTAACTTTGTAGGTTTTGTTCTAAACCAATATTTTTATATTAATGCAAATATCTCTTATTTCTTATTTTTAATTTCATAAGTAATTACTATTGATTGATCTAACAAATTAATTCAATACTGATTATTTTATGGTCATCTATTTGTTCAGCGATCCATAATTGTCTTGAATGATTGATACAAGTAGTAAGTAGGTTATTTATGTATTTGTATATTTAACTGATGAGAAACAAAAAAATTAATTGAATAATTATAGCTATCATAATTATTTAATATAAAGTTTAATCTTTTTTATTAATCTTATTACATTGATTAAATCGATACAGGATGTTATCTTTTCTATTAAGCTTATTGAAATGATTAAATCGATACAAAATGTTATCATACCTAATCAATTAATAGTAAATTTTGGTTTGAAAGCTAAGTTTGAATAAATTAATTTATGAAAATTGAGACATATCATGATTGTTCTAATAAGTTTCAAACTAACTGCTTAAATTGTAAAAATATATTCTTTTTAGACCAGCAATCAAAGTTACAATTAGATGTGATCTTTCCTTTGAATTAGGGTTAAGTAAATTTCAATTTTTCACATTTTATACTTAATTGTTTTTTCTTGTTAATTTTAGGTAATTAATTAATTAACCAAACCCTCATTTTATTCTATCAATTGAAATTAAGAAACTAGTTTTTAATTTTCTTGAGATTCGACTTGCTTTTATGACTACTACAAAAGTTAGTGAATCAAAGATTATTTTTAAGGGCTTTGACAACCTGTTCAGTTACACTTTCCCTTATTATAGACTTCGGGTTATCATCTCCCTTATAATTTAATAATCTATTGTGATTGCTTGTCCATCATATCCCTCATCTTAGTATACATCATATTCATTCTTTCAAACTATTATTACATAGCATGTATAAAGTACGAGTAATTTTTCTCCTCATAATTTGGTGATGAAATTCCTTTAGAAGATATATTTGAGTGCTACAAGAAAAATAATACTAAAAAAAGTTTCCCATACACTCCCACATGTGTTTACTCTTAAAGATTAAAAACCACTCATATTTCACTCCTTATTGGACTTTTCTTGATGTTAATCTCATGCTCTCTTGCCTTTTTTTTGTTTATCCTTTGCTTACTTTACAAGTTCTTTAAAAAACTAAACAAACTCAAACAAGAATTAAACGTAGTAAAGTCCAAAATTCTAAGAATTCTTAGTCAAAAAGAGAAACAACAATAAATCATAGGTTAATAAAGAAATACGAAAATTAAATAAAACAAAGGCTAGTAAGAATTTCGAATTGTGTTTAGAAATATTTTCTTAAGGTAATCCTTCCTGCACTACTTTTTTTCATGTCTTTACTTTTTATAATCACACAAATAATCTAGTATGAATGATATGAAATGAAGTAATTAAACAAAGAATAAACCTTACCATAAAAGTAGAGATAGACAAACTCTAAAAGCAAGAAGATGACAAATTTTAAATTTTTATTACAGCTTGATAAGAATTTGATGTAATATAATGAAAAAATCACAAGAAACATGACTTTTATTCTCTTAAACAAAGAATAAAATTAAATGATATGAAAATAAAAAGGATAACAATACTTAATTTAGAGCCAAGCTCTTATGCCAATTTATGTGAACCCATTTAAAAATATGTTCTAAAGAACTTACGACTAAGTTTGAATCAAAGCTAAGAAAGCTAAAATAAATGTATAAAAGTAAAGAATCAAGAACCAAATTTGTATAGTATTTGAATGCTATAAAAAAAGATTTAATTGATAAACTCTTTGTAAACAAATATATTTAAAACATTTTTAATTAAAAAGAAACATGCCTTAAACACTAAATAAAAATTAGAGTTTTGAGTAGGCAAGATCTTAGACATGAATGTGGGCTAGGCTATGTTGGTTATAGATAATTTGACGTTACTTAACATGATTTGGGACACTATCATGTCTAAGATTATAGATCGTCCTATAACTTTCTGAATTTAGACATAGTTTGGGATACACTTATGTGAAGATTATGGATAGTTTGTAACTTTAAAAAGATAGACACAATCAAGGCCATGTTTATGTTAGAAACTTTATTCTTCCTAAAACTTTAAGTCCTACATCGAAGGAGGGGTACAGGCTAAGACATACTCGTATGTGTCGTGTTCAACCAAAGATGAGTGTTTTGCCTCCAAATCTTTACAAAGTCTAGCTTTTGTAATTGATCGAAGTCCATATGCTATAAATCTCCTATTTTGGCTAGTCATGCTCTCATTCGTAAGGTATTAAAGAATATAAATGACGAGCAATAATGACAAAAGGTTTGTTATATTAAATAAAAAAAAGGAGTGAATATTCTGTGTTTATGCTCTTATTATAAATGAATTAAATAGTGTGTCTAAATATAAAACATTCTATAAGATGATACATACTTCAAGTAACATATAAAGACATTACACAAGTAAAAAAGAGAAAAAATAGTTTATTAGTTCATCAATATGAGTTATTTTATGTTTAAAATGACTTTATTTTTAATATATATGATTTTTATTTACATTATTAATGCCCTTAAAGATCTTGGTAATACTTCTTCTAACAGTGAATTAGTATAAATTTTACTTAGGTATTCACTAAAAGATTAAGGAAAAGGTGACAACCATTTAAGAAGAAATTAATCACCTTGCCATTAGAAGAGTTTATCTAATCACTTCTCTTATATAAAATGCTAACTAATGAATTCTATGAAGAGGAAGTGGCTCCAATAAAGAGGGGTGTATTGCTCAAGGTATCCAAAGATGACATAAATGATGAATTAGACACCTCCACTAGTTAGAAACATTTTATTTTTATTCTTCTTAGTGCCCTTTTTCTTGCATTTAAAAGATTCCATATTAAGAACATAATTGGGTTCCTTTTTAAGGCATCCCTCTACAGTCTTAAGCATATTTAGCAATTCAGGAATGGCATGTCCTTTTGGTTCATATGGAATATCATAGTGAACAGTGAAAAGCTTAAAAAGATTTTAACACCAAATCAATGCTTAACTAATAGTCCATGACAAACCTAATCTGCCTAATTTTTTCATATAGCTAATAATCTTCAATATATGTAGCTCCACTGAAGATCCTTTTGCCATTTGACATTGATATAATGTTTTAAAAGTCTCATATCTCTCCACCTTACCTTTATACACCAGATAACTCCTTGAGATGTAAAATCATAGTAGGAGCATCGATGTTCTCATACTGCCTCTGTAACTTAGGAGACATACTAGCTAACAATGTAGCTTGTTTAACATCATCAATACTATTATGTTGATATCTCTCCCAGGCTTCATCAGTTGCATCTGAAATAGGCTCTAGTATAATTAGAGTGTCAAGAACATACTTCTTTTCTTGTGTGAGAACAATTCTTAAGCTACAAAACAAATTTAAGAAGTTTGGTCCAATAAGCTAATTAGCATCCATAATACTCCTCAAGGATAAATTAATACTCATTTTATCTAATACTAAAAAATACATAGAGGAGTAAGTATTAGTTTATGCTAAAAAACAAAATAAAATAAGGACTTTAATAAATATATGGTTACTTCCACTATTTTATTCAAAATAATGGCCCTTACTCTTAAACCTAAATATTATAAAAAATCTTCTAGTATGCTAAGATCATATTTAAACTAAGTTGATCTTGAGCTACTTAATAAATCAAATAAATTTAAATTAGGTAGTAACATTCATATCAATCACATGTTATATAACTCTTAAATCCATTAGGTGACAACTTTTTATCAAAATATATCTTATATATTATTTTTAACCATGCCTATAAATTTATATAATCATGAATCACTCATCCAAATCATACAAATATAGTTAAGTAGGACCAATCAATTTAAGATAAAACATATTTGAGTTAAAAGGACCTTAAGTAACTTAACAATTCTTATAATAATAAGAAATATGGTTTTATTCTCAAATAATAGAAGGCAAATATCACGTTCTTAATATGTACTGAATATTTAACTGAAAGATTTAAAAACTTCAAAAGTTTAGGTCTTATAAAAACTTATATAATCTTAGTTTTCTAATTATATCTAATATAATTGAATTTTGAAAGAAATTCCTTTAAAACGTTAACTTGATTCTAATTATTGGTTTAATAACTAATTTAATTTAATAATTCAACTCTTGAAAAATTAAAATAAATTCCACAATGTTCCTAATAAAATTTTCCCTTTTAGAAAACAATTAGAAAAGACTTTTCTAAATTTATTAGAAATTTAAACTAATTAGATCTTAATAAAACTAATTTAATTAAAAGAAAGGCTTAAAATAAATTTAAAAATAAAACAGAAAAGGGGATCACTGGAATGTGTTTTGCACACACCATCCTTTTTTTTATATACATTGGAAAACCAAACAAAAGAAATCTAACTCCCTAGCTAACTCAGAGATCTACGGTACTGAGTTCCGTGCTTATCACAGTTGAGGTGATCTATGACGACTGCCAAAGGCGCCTGTAGAATATGAAGGTTTGGGCTGGATATCATTGTAAGCGATGCTAGACTGTCTGCACACTGATTCCCTTTACGATACACGTGATGGAGTTTCACCTCCCAATCTCGGTGTATTAGGCTATGGGTACCTGTCACTAAAAAGTAATACTCAGCCGAAGGTGGAACAGAAGAGGAAAGAATATTGATCACCTCTAGAGAATCCACTTCGACAATCACTCGTCGATATCCAAGCATCCAGGCTAGGGTCAGTCCTGAATGGACTCCCCAGAGTTCGGCAGCTAAAGGCGAGCCTCGGCCAATGTGATGGAGGAATCCCCCACACCAGTGTCCGTGGCAACCTCTAATCAGACTACCTGCGACTTTAATGCTACACCCATACTTAACCACGCCATTGACCCAGCCCTCTATCGGTTTTGTCCAACCTGTAAGGTGTCCTATTGGTAATCCCTGGTCCCTAAAGACAACGCTTTCCATAATCTGTGCCCTTACTATCCAGTGTACGTAGTCTATTACTGGCCTAGTTCTGTCTTCAGGCCACACAAAATCATCTTCAAATATGTTGCCGTTACGCCAATACCAAAGGAACCAGCAGGCTACTCCATAGATTGTAGGCCATTGAAACTGCTGCATATACAATTGCTTCAGAAGATTAGATTGCACCCATCTCCCCACATTTAGTTGAAAAAATTCCGTGTCAACCACTTCTGGGGAGAATTTACACCAGAAAGCCTTCACACATATGCAATCCTAAATGGCATGCAAGGTCGATTCCTCATACCCACAAACATGGCACCTGTTATCCATTGTGAGCTGTCTAGCCACTATTTGTTGATTAGTCAATAACTTCTGTTTTGTTATTAGCCATAGGAAGGCCCTGATCTGCTGAGGTCCTGCCCATTTCCAGATTAACTCTCGATGTTTACTAGCCTCAGACATGGAAGTACCTTCAATTAAATCATAGGCAGACTCTGTGGTAAACCTACTATGAGTTGTTAGCCCCCATATGATGGTATCATCCACCGGGTTAGCCCGATTGGGATGGATAGTCGATATATCCATGCAGACTATAGATGGGAGATGCTGTTGGAAGAGATGCCACTGCCAGATGCCTGCATCATTCGTGAAGTCTGCAACTATGGCGTACAAAATGCTTTCAGGAATTGGGGAGGTAACCACTGAAATTAATGGGCCCCAATCATGCACCTAATTGTCCAACCAGAATAAGACATTCCTCCCTGTTCCCAGTGTCACCTAATGCCTTGGCGAACAATTTGGCAACAAGCAGAGATACCTCTCCAAAGAACTAAAGCTTCTGCCCTATCGAGATTGACAGGGATATGTAAAGTGTCTAAATGATACTTAGCTCTTAAGAGTCTGACTCATAAAGCTGTAGGTTTCATAATTAAAGCCCAGCCCAGTTTAGTCAGGAGAGCATCATTAGAAGAACGGACGCGTTTTAATCCTAGGCCCCTACTTTTTTAGGTTGGCACACTGCGTCTCATTTGACGAGATGGATTTTCCTGTACTCGCCCATTGAGCCCCATATAAAATGCCGCATGATGTGCTCCAAATCATCACAAAGTTGTCTCAGGAACCTCACTGTTTGCATTGTGAAAATGGGAAGAGCTGCAATAACTGATTGAGTTAATGTTACTCTCCCTACTAAAGATAACATCTTAGCCCTCCAGCCTGAGAGTTTCTTGCGAGCGTTATCCAAAATATACTAGTAGGAGCTCCTCATGGTACGCTCATGAATCAAAAGAACTCCTAGGTACTTTCCCAAATTGGTCGTACTTATGATGTTCAGGATTTGGCTGAGCCTGCGAGCAACGGTATGGGAGACGTTTTTAGAGAAAAATCCTAGTTTTCTCCAGGTTGACTTTCTGTCCTGAAGCATTGTAGAACACCTTCTAAATTCTAGCAATTATATGCGTTTTAGACTCTGTAGCTTCAGCAAAGAGAAAGAGGTCATTAGTAAAGAAGAGATGAGATATAAGGGGCCCTGTTGAGTTCATCTTTATTGGTTTCTAAATGCCCTGCGCCACTGCCTGCAAGATTAGATGGCCTAAACGCTCCATGCACAAAATGAAAAGGTAAGGTGAAAGAGGATCTCCTTGCCTAATACCCCGCGATGGACTGAAGGGCTGAGTACAAGTGCCTTGCTAAGCAACTTACATTGTAACCATTGTGACACATTGCATAATGACTCTGAGGAGGTTTACCGGGGTACCGATGTCCATCAGTGCGTTATGAATAAAATCCCAACGAATTCTGTCATAAGCTTTTTCCAAGTCGACTTTGATCGTAAAATAGCCGATCTTCCCCTTTTTCTTACGCATCGAGTGGATCACCTCCTGAGATATTATAATGTTATCTGTGATGTATCGGCCAGGAATAAAGCTACATTGCGTCTCCTCAACTAGATGCGCCATTTGATTCTTAAGACGATTAACAATAATTTTAGAAATAATCTTATAGAGCACAGTACAGAGACTAATAGGCCGGAAGTGAGCCATATCAGATGGGGAGGGGATTTTTGGGATCAAAACTAGAATGGTGTGATTTAACTCCTTTTCCCACCTTTCGAGACTAAAAACCCCCTGCATGTATTCCACTACTTTAGGACCAACATGTCTCCATTGATTTTGGAAAAATAAAGCATTAAACCCGTCAATGCCCAGGGCTTTATTAGGATTCATATCAAAAACTGCATTCTTGACTTCGATCTCATGGACCGGCAAGTTAAGATCTTGAATCCTAGCTTTTGTAAGCAGATGGAAAGCACCATAGAGCAGAAAACTATGGGAAGGGCCTTCATTGGTAGTGTAGAGTTTAACAAAAAAAGTTCCTGGTGATCAGACCTAGTTGAACTGGATCCGATATCAGGGATCCAGTAGAATCTGTGAGTCGATCGATCTTCATCTTCTTCCTTCGAGCAAGAGTGAGGGTGTGATAGTACTTTATATTCCGATCTCCCTCCGAGATCCACTAGCAACGGGCACGCTGGTGCCAAAGACTCCTCACACAGTACTTAGGTCAAATCCTCACTCAGTTTGTCCTCCAATGCTAATAACGAGTCCATGTTATCGACCGTCATGACCCTTTGAATGTTTGCCAGCTATGCTAAAAGTTGTTTTTTCCAATAAAAAATATTACCAAAATCTTGCTGATTCCATCTTAACAGATGCTTGGAGAAGGTTTCAAGTGATTTACTCATCGTCTCTTCAGCTGGAAGCCAATGCTCTGCTACATCCTCAAACCGGGGGTGGGTGAGCCAAGCATTCTGAAATCTAAAAATAGTAGTTCCTGATGTCCTAAGATTCTGTCTATGAAGGTGTAGCAGTAAAGGACGATGATCTGACCCCAGAAAGGGCAGATGTTGATTCACTGTATTAGGGAACTCCTGGAGCCATGCTATTGAGCCAAAAACACGACCCAAGCGATGCCATGTAAATTTAGAGCCAATGAATCCCAGGTTATGATGCCCACATCCGTAGACCCAGTCCTGAAATTTTTTATTCACCACTCTCGTAGACTGACCCCCCTACGTTTATTCGATTAATCAAGTTTTGCATTAAAACCCCCTCCTACAAGCTAGGGTCTATGTGTAGATCGACCAATCCAACTTAAGACTAGCCATAGAAAGGTTTGAGAAGTGATTTGCGGGCTTGCATAGACCACTGTAAAATCGAAAACACACGAAGCATGATTTATGGTGGTATGAATAAACTGGCGATGAGCGATGACTATCAAAATATCAAAATCTGACTTCCAATAAAGCCAAATCGCTCCTGAAAAACCAACAACTTCTACTTTAAAGGAGAAATCAATCCCCAACGAATGGACTACCGTGTTGGCCCGCGAACCACTAATATTGGTTTCCAGTAAAACGAGAATACTAGGCTTAATAGTACGCAAATAATTATGCAGGATGGCTAAGAATCTAGGTCCTCCTGCGCCTTGGCAATTCCAAATGAAAATTGACATAATAAAATAAGGAAATGACTCTACTTTATGACTGCAATCAAACTGTACCTCCTGTGGGGTCTGTTAAATTGTCTACAGCCTAATTCTTCGGAGCACCTTCCTCCTTAATCTGCATGTGATCTAAGGCCGCCAGGTCACCTGTCTGGGTGCCCAGATCTGGAGATTCGGTTGGAGGGACTTCTGTGCCTTCGATGAAAAAATTACTCACCTCCTGATTCTTGACTCCTTCCATAAGTTGGAGACTCGCCTCAACAACTGGAGCCTGTTCCTGGAGAATTTAGCTATCGCAAATCATTTCCGTGTGGGACAGAATTTCAATGGCTAAATGGTTCTCCTAGGGGATGGTTGTATTTGGATTATTGGGGCAGTAGGCAGCCCTTGTTCCTGTATATGCCTGACTTGGGAGCTTTCTTCCCAGGTTGGCTAAATTGGGGTGATCAGTGGTCCTCGGGAGTTCCACCTAGAATATCGTTTGGGCTTGGAGGCCTTAAAAACTAGCCCTTGATGAGGTTGTTTACCTTTTCGACTACTGTAGCCACGTTTAATCTCTGTCTAAGCCCAAAGGGATTGCTTACTTGTGGGGCCG
>JANIIA010000002.1:29671758-29689567 GCA_027478495.1 Erythroxylum alaternifolium
GATATTCATAATAATTCTGTTAGACATTAGTTTGTGATATAAGTAGTTAAAGTAAAATTTGAAAATGAAGGGTTGCTTCCTTTCCAAGAGTTGTAATTTGTAATGAACAAACGTGACTGTTTTGAAAAGTTGCTTCCTTTCCAAAAGTTATGACTTGTAATGAACAGACGTGACTGTTCTAAAGGATTGTTTCTTTTCTAAGAGTTGTAACATCAAGTGAACAGATGTGAACTATTATGAAAACTATATATATATATATATGTGTGTGTGTGTGTGAGAGAGTTTTAATCAAGCTTATATACATTTTTTAAACAACTCTACCAACACAATCTCTACATTTATACTTCTTGAAAAACATTCATATTCTTGCAACTTAAATGTTCTGTTGTTCTTTGTATCCTAAAAATAATTTGCATTTAACCCAGTTTGCAAGTATAGTGGGGGCAAATAATACTTTACGAAAAGTGTCTAAGACACCTAAAACACTTTAAACTTTGTGTTTTGATATCAAGTTCTCTCAATTCTCTTCATCACCATTGTTTTGTCGACTTCCAATCCCCATAAATATTACAATCTTAAGGTGTTATTTTGTTGCTATCATAGAGTCTACTCAAGAATCCACTCTCAAAGTGATGAACCAAGACTTTGTGAACTTAGGTGGCCTTGATGGAACCGGTACCAACTTCAATCGTTGGAAGGACAAGATGATGTTCTTCCTCACTACTTTGAAAATTGCATATTTACTTAAGCCCTCTCTTTCTGCAATTCCTCTTCCAAAGGAGGGTGAAGTAGACACAAAGAAGGTTGAACGAGATAAGCGTCAAGAAGATGAATTGCTTTACAGGACATTCTCAACACCCTCTCAAACAACCTTTATGATCTCTTTACAACCGTGAAGAGTCCAAAGGAAATTTAGGCATCGCTTGAACACGAATATGCATCTCAAAAGCAAACGTAGATAAGTTTCTTATTAAAAGATATTTTGAATTTAAATTTATTGATGGTTCCTCACTTATGAATCAAATCCACAATTTACAAGTAATTATTTCAAAATTTAAAAACTTGGGTGTTAAAATTTTTGAATCATTACAAGTAGGGGCAATTATTGCTAAGTTGCCTTCTTCTTGAAATGATTATCAAAAGAAGTTGTTACACTCTTTTGAAATTTTAACTATAGGTAGTATTTTGAGACATCTTTGAATTGAAGAAGATGCAAGAATTCTTAAAAGAAAATAAGTGGAAAGAGATCCAAAGGTGAATTTTGTGGATGAGAAGAAATTCAACAATTCTAAAAGGATAAAACCTGAAAATGTTGATGCTAAAGACAAGAAAAAGAATCGAGTTTGCTACAATTATGGAAAAAAAATGACACTACAAGGCCGACTGCAGATCCAACGAGAAGCAAAATGGAAACGATGTTCTTAGTGTTAACCTTGTTAATGAATGTGCAGAAATTATGGCAACCTTAACTCTTGGTACTGTGATGGAACTTCACATGGCAACATCAATTCCTTCTAAGGATTGATGGTATGATTATGGTGTAGTAATTCATGTGTGCAATAACAAGGACCAATTCAAGAACTATGAAGTTCTTGAAGGACATGAAGTGGTCATGGCCAATGATGTCAAAGCCAAGGTGCATGAAAAGGGAGATGTGCATTTGCTATTCACTTCTGGCAAAAAGTTGGTGCTTAGTAGTGTTCTTCATAATCCGGATGTGATCAAGAACCTTGTTTCTATGATATCCTGAGCAAGAAGGGCTTAAAGGTTGTACTTGAGTCAAACAATGCAATCGTATCTACGAATGGTATTTTTGTAGAAAAAAGATATTCTTGTAATGGCATGTTTAAGCTTAGTCTTAATAAAGTGAATGATGTTTCTCTTTATTTGGTTAATGATTCTTATTCTTCATGGCATAGTAGATTAGGACATATTAGTCATAAAGTGATTCATTATATGTCTAAAAATGGACTAATCTCTTATAATGGCCAAGGGAATAAGAAATGTGAAACATGCATACAACCAAAGATAACCAAACTTCCTTTTCCTAAAGTTGAAAGAAATACAAAATTGATTGATTTAGTGCATTTCGATATATGTGAATTTAATAGTTTTTTAACAAGAGGTGGTAACAAATACTTCATTACTTTCATTAATGATTGCTCTAAATTTGTGCATGTTTATTTTATGAAAACTAATGATGAAGCATTTAATATGTTTATAACGTATAAGTTTGTTGTTGAAAATCAATTAATCAAAAAGATTAAAATTTTGAGAAGTGATAGAAGAGGAGAATACTTCTCTAATGAGTTCTCAAAATTTTGTGATTAAAATGGTATTATACACCAAACTAGTGCACCATATACTCCCCAACAAAATGGATTGGCTAAAAGGAAAATACAACTTTACAAGACATAATTAATTCCATGCTCTTGAGGTTGGGTTTGCCAAAAAACTTGTAGGGTGAGGCTTTATTGGCTGCGTGTCATTGCATAATTGAATTCCATCCTTAAAGACTAAATTGTGTCCATATGAAGTATGGAAAGGAAGGAAGCCAAACTTGTCATATTTAAAAGTTTGGGGTTGTGTAGCTTTACTATAGAGCTGCTGACAACAAAAGAGAAAAGTTGGGACTAAGAGCACTTAAAAGTGTGTTAGTAGGCTATGTAGAAAATTTTAAAGCTTATAGGCTACTAGACGTTAACTCTAATGTGATTATAGAATCAAGGGATATTAAGTTCTTTGAGGATTTGTTTCTTAAAGACTCAATGGTGAATAAGGATCCATCAAATGGACCTACTCCTTCTCCAAGTATTAAACTCTCAAGTGCATTAAAAAGACCAAATGTAGACCCTCTAAGTGAACCAAGGAGGAGGCAACGTCAAAAGAAGGAAAAATATCTTCCTTCAGATTTTATTTCTTCATAATCTATTGTTTTCTTATTTGAAGGCAATAGGGATACTCTACTAAATAAAACTCTAGTTTTATTAAGTGTAGAGGAAGATCCTAAAACCTTTAATGAAGCAATGAAATCAAAGGATATGGCATTTTGGAGAGAAGTGGAAAATAATGAAATGGACTCAATATTGTCTAACAATACTTAGGTTCTAGTAGATTTACCTCAAAGGTCCAAACCAATTAGTTGTAAATGGTTATTTTGAAGGAAATATGCCGCAGATGATACTATTCTAGCTTATAAAACAAGGCTAGTAGCTAAAGATTTTAGACAAAAAGAAGGAATCGATTACTTTGACTCATATGCATCAGTTGCTAGAATTACATCGGTAAAAGTACTTTTGGCTTTAGCTTCGATCTATAGCCTTCATGTACACCAAATGAATGTAAAGACAACATTCTTAAATGGTGATCTAGATGAGTAAGTATATATGGAACAATCAAAAGGCTTTGTGCTGCTAGGAAATGAAAAGAAAGTATATAAGCTAGTCAAGTCATTATATGGCTTAAAAAATGCTCCTAAACAATGGCATGAGAAATTTGAATTTGTTTTACTCTCATATGAATTTAGATATAATAATGTTGATAAGTGCATTTATTCTAAATTCAATGATGAGTATGGAGTAATCATTTATCTCTATATAGATGACATGCTCATTGTTAGTCCTACATGTAAAGGTCTGGTTGAAACTAAGAAGTATCTTTCTTTTAAATTCAAGATGAGGGATCTCGGTGAAGTAGATACTATCTTAGGTATTAAAGTTAAGAAACATAGCGGGGTTTTGCACTCTCTCAATCATATTATGTTGAGAAAATCTTGAAGAAATATTAACATTTGAATGTGAAAGAGGTAAGTACTCCTTATGATCCTAACTTTAAGTTGCATGAGAATGAAGGCTGTCCAATTACACACCTTAACTATGCTAATGTAATTGGAAGTTTAACGTATGCAATGAGTTGCACTAGACCAGATATCTCATCCTCAGTGTGTAGACTAGCTAGATGCACTAAAAATCCTAAGCCAAGAACATTAATAAGCCATTAAAAGAGTACTAGGATATATCAAGAAGAAAAAACATTTTGGGCCCTTTTATAATAGCTTTCCAAATGTTCTTGAAGCATTTTCATGTGCTAGTTGGATTGCTAGCATTAGTGACCAAAAACCAATAAGTGGTTGAGTATTCTTACTTGGTGGTGGAGCTGTTTCTTGGGTTCTTAAGAAACAAACGGTGATTACTCACTCTACCATGAAAGCTGAATTTACAACTCTATGTTCTTTTTGTAAGGAGGCTGAGTGGTTAAGGGATTTGTTGTTGGATATAGATCTTTGGCCTCGTCCCATGCCTGCGATAACCTTACATTGTGATAGTGAGTCTACTATATCTAGAGCATTGAACAAATTGTACAATGGTAAGTCTAGACATATAAGCTTAAGATATGCATTTATTCGAGAAATGCTAAATAGAGATATCGTCTTATTTGTTTATGTAAAGATATGTAACAATTTGGCAGATCCGTTTACTAAACCTCTTGCAAGAGATTTAGTTAGTTCTATGGCATCTAGAATGAGATTAAAACCTTTTAATCAAAATCACTAGCAATGGTAATCTAACCGTCTTCTAGTACTACTCTTAGATTGTAAGGTTTAAAGGGTAATAACAAGTTGTGTAGTGATTGTGAGCACTAAGATTGTGTAAACCATTCCAAGTAATTAATGTTGCAATTTGTTGCTCTTAAGTGAGAAGGTTGAGAGAAATCTCTTAACGAAATTATTTTTGAGTGCTTGTTTATGGTAATGTAAACATAGCTAGAATACTTTTCACCTATATGATCATTAGAAGTGGTGCCGCTTCTAGCAAGAGTTTAAGGTAATCTTTTGTATTTGATCATTAACTATGATGAGCACATGGTCAGTAATAAGGCTAAAATTGTTATGTGAATTAATTGAATGCTAAGAAGGTTCATGCGTGTGATATGTCTGAACCGTTGTGAATGATGATTTACGCAATGAGCCACCATTCATTTCCTTTGGATTTTGTGATATGTTTGTACTATAGGATGATTTAAGGCGAAAGTTACCTTCGTTTAGGCATGATTTCTTGTTTGTGTTGTGTTTTTTCTTATGTCACAAACCAAGTAGGGGATTGTGGGAAATTAGTTTGTGATATAAGTAGTTAAAGTAAAACTTGGAAATGAAGGGTTGCTTCCTTCCTAAAAGTAATAATTTATAGTAAACAGATGTGACTATTCTGAAGGGTTGCTTTCTTTTTAAGAGTTGCGACTTGTAGTAAACAGACTTGACTGTTTTGAATGGTTGCTTCCTTTCTAAGAATTGTGACTGGTAGTGAACAGATATGACTATTCTAAAAACTCTATATATACATGAGTTTTAGTTAAGATTATATAAGTTTTTTGAACAACTCTACCAACACAATCTCTGCATTCATAATTCTTAAAAAAAAAATCATATTCTTGCAACTTGAATGTTCTTGTGTTCTTTGTATCCTAAAAGTAATTTGCCTTTAACCTGGTTTGTAGGTATAGTGGAGGCAAATAATACTTTAAGGAAAGTGTCCAATATGCTTAGAACACTTAAAACTTTGTGTTTTGATATCAAGTTCTCTCAATTCTCTACAACGTCATTGTTTTGTTGACTTCTAATCCCTATAAATATTACAAATACAGCATGTATGATGATCTGAACCTACATACACTTAACAAAATCTTGGGAACTTCTTAGGTTTAGTTTGGATAAACACTTGGACAACCTAGCTACTACACAAGAAAAGAAGACCCACACCATACCTTTAGTCTGTCGTGGGACTCTGTCAATCTTTATTGACTTTAGTCATATTTACATATCATATATTCGGAACAGATTTTTTGTTCCGGTGAACCATTTCTTATTCTATTATATTAAATCTTATCCACACATTTATATGAAATTCACATAAATATACGGATAAAATTAAGTGGTATAAGGGTCGACCACCCTAACAGGAACAGGGTACTCCAAGCCCTATATATCCTTAATTCCAAGTGAAGATCGTCTTTTACTTTTATCCAAGACCAGCCTTATTCTGAGAACAATTCTTTTTATCCGATTAACTAATTCTTACTCGATTTTATTAAATCTCATTAAGATATTTATAAAATCTATATAAATATGTAAATAAAATTAAGTTACAAGAACATCAAAACAGGGTGCTTTTCGTCACTACATAATCACAAATTTTGCTGGGACCCGCTGAAATTTGTGACTTAGAAGGATGGCAAAGGGTTGGCAGTGGATAAAAGCAACATAAGCATTCCGCAATTCCCCAGCTCGCCTCACTTAACCGTCTCATTCATTCATTTCATTGTGGCTGCTCTCTCTTTCGTCGGCGGACGCATCTATATGGCGAACCATAACAAATATCTGCAGATGTTTGTGGACGAGACCACTATGTACAACAACATTGTACTGCCACACTTGCTCCCCTCCAACTGGTGGACCCCGCTTCCCCACCTATGCCAGACTTGGCTTCGTAACTACCTTGCTGGACTCCTCCTCTACTTCGTCTCTGGCTTCCTCTGGTGTTTCTATATCTATCACTTGAAACGCAATGTTTTTCTCCCTAAAGGTATACATCTATACATATATCTTTCGGTATTCTACTTCTACCTACATTTTTGTAAACTGCGTACCAGCTCTTGTTTTCTGATTCTATGTTATTTATATGATTTGGATTTACTTTTTCCTTTCAGTGCCTAGATTTTACTTTTGCTTTTCGTCGTCTATACTCTGATTGGTTTTCGTTCTCTTCTGTTTTCAATTTTGTGAAATTTTTATTCTTCGTTGTATTTTTTAATTTAGTTCAGATGTTACTCTGAAATCGGGGTTCGGTCAGAATGTGAATAATTTTTCTCTCTAATTTTCTGATGACTTCCTTAGATTTTCACTCCACTCTGCATTACTCTGATACTTGTCTTCAACACAGCTACTTTTGTCTCGCGGAGCTCTTGCCATAGATTTTGATCTGGAATACGGGTCTCTGTTTTCTGTTCATAAGCTTGCAAACAGATCTTGCTATCTTTTATATTCTTGTTGTTAGCTTTTTGCATAGTTTTTTCTCAACTTGGACAAAGTATCTTGGGGAGTTCACATGCGGACATGTTGATGGCCTTTTCATGTGGATCCTGATAGTCAATTCAATTATTGCTGTACTTATTGTCTGGCATGGCTGGCCCGAAGTTGAGTTTTTTTGTCGTCTCTTGCTTCTTACCATCCGTTGCTTTTAATATGGTACCTGGTTTTTTAGTCTGGCAACTTGTTTTAGTGGATTGGCTAATTAAATTGGATTTTTATTTTTACCTTTGGCCCAAACGATATTCATATGCTTTCATATAAGAATTCAAGAAACTAGGTCACTCTATTTTCTCTCCTGGTGTCATCGGGTTCATGATTTTTCCTGGCTCCAAAATTTCTTTTTTTCTTTTCTAGATATGTTTGTAATCTGTGTTTAGTCCTCAAAGTTTGCAGCTACGTTGTTCTAGGTGAATGGTTTTTAGTCTCACCGTTCTTCTAGCTATACTCTGATGGGCCTCCAATTAAGCTTTTCTACTCAAGAAGAAAGAAAAGGGGCTAAACGATTAGAAGCAAAGACCAACAATTCCTAAGGTTGATACTGAAGGGCTGCTATCTGTTATTTCTGTTTTATTACTTGTTTGTTTTATTGCTAGCAAGATTCTAGAAAGTTGAGGTGGGATGGTTGTTAGAGTATGGTGTCAAGTCAAGGAATATTTAGTTGGCAGAGGGGAGTGGAGAGGAGGCAGTCATGATGTACTAGGATAGAAAATCTCTAAGGAGAGAATGACACCTCTTGAATGTTGCCTGTAATTTCCTCCCTATTGATTTTCATTTGAATAAAGGACCGACACTATTAACCATTTCTCTCCTGTTTTACTAGAGAATTAACAAATCTAGTATTTGATAGGCCTCTAGGTAAACTTTTCTACTCAAGAAGAAAGAAAAGGAGCTAAACAAATAGAAGAAAAGCCCAACAATTCCTAAGGTTGATACCGAAGGGCTGCTATTTGTTATTTCTGCTTTATTTCTTGTTTGTTTTATTGCTAGCAATATTCTAGAAAGTTGAGGTGGCATGGTTATTAGGGTAGGGTGTTAGTTTAGGGAATATTTAGCTGGTAGAGGGGAGTAGGATGATAACCACTTATGTTTAGTTATGCGACTCTCAAAATTTCCAGTGGATCACAAAACAAACAAAACACCCAAGGTCCAAAGAAGAGGAGAGCTATCGTAGAACAAACAAAACACCCAAAAGAGTTATATGTCCGTTGCTTGCTACTATAAAAGATTGACTATTTTTTCTTGAATACTTTAAATGGAGCTTGAAACATAGGGACAAGCTATTACTTTTTTTTGCACTTGTTAATTTTAAAAGCTCTCTCATTTTGATTGCTGCATTGGATATTACATATTAATTGACTTTTATCTTTTAATTCTCAATAAACTGACTTTCTTAAATGTATTAAGTCTAAATTACAATATAATTTCCTCTAGGCATCAAAGTGAATAGATTGAAATAAATATAAATATCTAGGCAGAAGGATGCTGTTATGTGCCTGTGCTTGGGATCGAGTCCAAGGACGATTCTCAAGAAAGTTAACATCTTTTCCCTTGTTTACGTTGGATCCCTTCTTTGTAGAACCTATTTTTTCTGATGAAAACGGGCAGCACTTTTTGAGGACAAGGTCTGTCTAGATTGGACCAAGTTATTCTACTTCTAAGCTAATTTTATGATAACTTGTTGCTTACTTTATTGCATAACTTAATAGCCTTATATAGGCAAAGAAACACAAAAGTTCCACCTAAACTAGGACTCCTACAAAGACTCCTATTCAAGTTGTTTTAGGACTCTTAGAAAAAAACTCCTATTCAAGCTGTTTTTATTAACATAACTATAACAGAAACTAGTGCAGAAATAATAGGAAAATAATGGACTCCTACTAAAAATAAAATACTCCTCTAATAGACTCCTAATAAAAATAAAAAACTACTCTAATAGACTCCTAATAAAACACTTATCCATATCAGATGTGCATAGCTATTGATTTAGGGGCCTTTGCAAACTTTTCATCTGTATAGCCAAGTGAAATGGAATTCTTTTAATACTTGCTGCTTATTCCTAGATACCAGTTGCTATGTGTTGAATGATTGGTTTGAAAACTTATGTCACGCGCACGCGCGCGCACAAATACACACATGGGATTAGTCTTACTTTGGGCTTTGTTATTACTGACCATAATAATTCCGTGAAAGCAGATTTGTTAAAAGCTACCACAAACTGTTGGTTGCATTATGTAGTTTTGAATGTCATATACATGCTGTTAACTTCTTAATGGAAATATCCTGAATTCCACTTAAATCTTGTGATAATTCCGGTGAGCTAAAGTTCTGTTCTTGTTTTATCCATGGTATAATACTGTTTTGAGTATTATTATTGCAGATTCTGTCCCTTCAACAAGAGCCATGCTCTTGCAAATATATGTTGCTATGAAGGCAATGCCATTTTACTGCGCTCTTCCAACTGTTTCTGAGTATATGGTAGAAAGTGGCTGGACAAAATGTTTCTACACAATCTCCGAAGTTGGTTGGTTTGCCTACATCGTGTATACAATTATTTATCTTGTCCTAGTGGAGTTTGGGATTTATTGGATGCACAGAGAATTGCATGATATTAAACCTTTGTACAAGTACCTACATGCGACACATCACATCTATAATAAGCAGAATACTCTTTCTCCTTTTGCTGGTAAGTTGGGGTAGCATTTATTTATTTTTTGGAACTTGGTTGAGTTGACTGCTTATCAGAGAACATGAATAGTTTTACATCTGAGACTTTGAATAAAAAATTCACTTATATTGGGATCTAATGAAAGTTTGTGTTGTAGGAAAATGACTTGGAACAATTACGATGGTTTCTAGATCTCATTGTTTGTTCTTTGTCTAGCATGTGAGGGACTTCAATGTAAAATCACAGTGTGAGTGAGTATTCGAGTGATTCACAACTTGTTTCATTTGATTGAGAATGTTTTAGCTACTCTTTGTGTCGTGTAAGGCATCCTTTGAAACAGGATACGAAACTGTAAACTTCTGAAGCACTATTTTGTGACTGAAGATGCTAGCATCCTTTTGCTTATTTGCTTTTATTATGCAAGTTTTTGCCAATCTAGAAGTTCACCCTACCGTTTGAGTGTCTAATTTTCTCAACTTCGCATAGGCTTTAATTCCTACTTTTTAAAGTCCAGTCATCTTTATTTTGGTAATTGCTGATAATTTTGAATTGTTTTCGATAGATAACAATGTGTATTTCATCAACTAAATATCATTGAATCAATGATTGGGAAGTAAAAAATTTTGATTTCAGGTTTGGCATTTCACCCAATGGATGGGATACTGCAAGCAGTACCACATGTGATGGTTCTTTTCCTTGTCCCAACCCATTTTAGAACTCACATAGGTCTCTTGTTTCTTGAGGCCATATGGACAGCAAATATTCATGATTGCATCCATGCAAAAATATGGCCCGTAATGGGTGCTGGCTACCACACAATTCACCATACTACATACCGCCATAATTATGGTCACTACACCATATGGATGGACTGGATGTTAGGAACTCTTCGCGATCCAGATGAAGATGGGGACCAAAAGCTGAAATAAATTACAAATTTGCAGCTCCTGAAGCATTCCAGGTTTCATACATGTAAATCTGTGGTTTTACAGTGCCCTTCTTGAGAAACAACTGTTTTACTTATTGAAGTTGCAGCAGCAAATCGTAAAAGGCCCACAACCCCATGTATCCCGCATCTTAGATGTTTCATGTACCATTTGAACAGCATATTGTGAATGGAATGAGTTCTTGTTAGAAGCGTGCTCATCAATGAACTTGTCTTGCAGTGATGTGTCTTATCATTAATGTTTGTGTCATTTGGACTTCTCTGACACTGAAGTTACAGTTACACCTCCCAGCTTTCTTTTCCTTTCTTTAATTTTGCGTGAGCAAGCATTGGTGTGCTTTCTACGCAGTCATGCTCGATAAACTGGCAAATGCCTTTGTGCACAGCTGTATTTGGGTGACTAATGGCTAATGGCTTTAGCCCTCAGAAATTACGGATGACAGCTTAGGCTCGGCTCAGTTAGTCTTTTCTTGGCCCGATTAGGTTGGGGCAGTCTAAAAATTAGTCAGATTAAGACTTTAAATGTAATCACTTTAACCAATCTCTTAAAAATTGAGTTGAAACTTGAAAATTAAACAAATAAGACAAAAAATTTAAGATTTAAAAGATTTAATTGGTATTAAATTGTTATAAAATTAGCTAAAGATTAAATAAAATTTAAAGAATTTAAAATGTGATTAAAAAATTATTTTTATCTATCGAAAAATTTGAAGTTTAATTCAAAAAAGATATTATTAAATCAAAATAAATCATGATTTATTTTAATTTATAAGAATTTAATAATTTAAAAAATTAATCGATTAATTAATAAACTAATTGGTTTTATAATATGATTATAGATCATATCTCACTTTCGGAAAATTGTACATACCCCTCATATTTCAAAGGAATGAGTTTCATTTATGAGTTTGAGTAAGTGTTACCGGCGTCTGTGACACCTCTTGTCACGCCTGTAACATACATCTTCTTTTTCTTTTTAAATTAAATATAATTAATTAATTATAATATAATTAATTAATTATAATATACTTAATTAAAATATAATTAATTAATTCAATATAATTAATTATAATATAATATAATTAATTAATTAATTACAATATAGTTAATTAATTATATTATTCTGTTTTTTAGTAATTAAATATGATTAATTAAAATATTTTAAAATTTGATGTAAAACAAAAATTTAAGACATTTTCATTTCTAAAAAATTTAACAAAATTTTATTTATCAATATTTTTAACAAACTAACCACAATCAATGATAACAATAATTATTTATTCTTCTTATCCTAGCTATCATAATTAAAATGATTATATGTATTCTCATTCGTTACTATATTAATTCTTATTCTTATTCTTATTTTCCTCTATAAACCAACTGTCCCTTTAATTGGAGTGTGGTCAAATTTTAAGTTGAGTTTTATTTTTTTTTTGTCTTCAAATTTCGATAAAGTCTAATGCTTATCGTCATTGGTTTTGTGCTTCTCTCTTTTTCTTTGTTAATTGTCCGAGATGGTGAGATTTCTCTTGTTTTCCTCTGTTACCTCTCGCCATGCGTTTCATTTTGAATTTTAATCTTTTTTTCAACTTTGTTTGATGTGCTCTCACTCTTCTTTTAGTTTTTAGTGTTATCTCTTTCAATCTTTATGTTTTGTTGATTTTTTACGATGATATTTCTCATGCTTCCTCTATTTTTGGATTATTTGCACACTCTTTTTTTTTTTCATCCAATTGTTTGTTATTTATCTTTTTTCTCGTTGTGCCTCACAATTGGTTTATGTTCTATAGTCAATCGATTACTTGTAGTTTAGTGACAATTATTTAAAGACGTTTTTTATCTTATACATATTTAGATGTATATGGTAAAGTACATAAAGTAAACATGCATTATAGATGAAATCATTATGAGATCATAATTATAAGATTAATATCACATTTATATATTATTCACAAATTATTTCTAATCTTTCTTCTATTGAGTCTGGATATCAATAGAATGTAAAAAGATTAGTACATATTTTTTTTCTTCCGTAAGATAGAAGTAGTCAATTTTATAGACTAGAGTGTAAAGACACTTAAACAAATGTGTTTGCTTTTTAGAAAACAAATTCACTAAACTCACCTCGTATGAGAATTATATTTAAAACATTACTTATATGTGACAATTGTATAAGTGATCATTTCACTTAAAATTATTAAAGTATCTCATACAAGGATTATTATGTTTTACAATAATAACAATAACAAAATAACAATAACAACAACAACAATAACTACAACAATAACATCCTAATAGAAATTCTGTTAAACATGACGTTCGGGGAGGACCAGAAGTGCATAGACTTGCCCCTAACTGGTAGAGAGATTATTTCCGATAGATTCACATGAATATATATTTATATAATAAATAAATCAATAATATAAATAAAATAAAATAAAATAAAAAATCTATAAAAGGTACATATTTAAATAATAAAGTAATCATGATAAAAATTAAAATTAAAATTAAAATTATAAATAAAAGATAATAATAAATTAAAAAAATAAGTACGTACAAATACAAATGTAAAAATAAATAATAAAATAAATATAAAACAAGGTAATGAATAAAAATAAAAGATAAAAAGTAAATAAATACGCAAATGAGAAACAAGATAAATAAATAAACAAGTCATTACCAAAATGTTTAGCCTAAGTAAGGAAATGTTTAAGCTAAATAAATAAGAGGGAAGTATTACATATTAAAAGTTAAGGTTAAATGTAAAATATAAGATTTGAAGGAAAATATTTAAAAGAATTACAAGAAAGGGAATGATTTCTCTACGTAAGATCATTGACCTGTATTCCAATACACCAAAATTTTCTATTGAGGGTCAGGTCTTTAGTAAATTTTAGTATCATTTTTTATTACCTACCTTCAATTCTTTTTAGGCCTTCCAAATAATCTAAGCCTTGTCTTTCTTACTTTTTCATCAATATTAGTCACATTTAATTTGTCTCTTCCCATTTTATTCCTGATTTAATATCTTTTAGTAAAGTTGCACATCCAATAGATCATTCTCGTCTTAACCATCATTAACTTATGATCTATAATACAAAAAGATAGCTCACTGTGAGTTGAGTGATTAATATAAGATTTATTACTTTAATATAATTAGAGAAAATATAAAATTGTTTTTGATTAGCATTGATTCAAAAAATACCAAGATGGAAGACTTCCCAACAATAGTATTAAAGTTGATGTTAATTATGTAACTTGATTAAAATTTATTTGATTGTCATTGACCAAAAATTTGGAATTGAAATTATGAAGTTTAAATTTCTAAACTCAAATTAAATTTGATTATGTTTGAAAAACAATGATTCGAAGACTAGATTAGACTGATCAGTTCGACTGGGTTAAGTTGTTTTTGATTTTAACCATTACGAAGGAAAACCAGCCAGTTAAACAATAAACTGGCCGGTTTTCTCTGAATCGGGAAGAATCGTAAATAAGTTTTCTTCTTCTTTGCGATTTGTCATCCACTCACGATGGGTCATCCACAAATACAAGCAGTCTTCCTCTTTAAGCTTGAGCAAGATTCCTGGTGACTTCTTGATCTGTTTCATGGGGTGGTGGAGAACCATTAATTCCTCTACCAATCCAATAAACAAACATCAAAGAAGAATTAAATAATCATGAAATCAAACAAGGAAACAAAGCACTAGAACAACTAGGTAGTATTTGAGAATAATAACAAAGAAATTACATACCCACTGTAGTTCAATCAAGAGAGCAAGTCGAAATCTTCCCTAACATGCAAAATCGCAAACGGAGATCAAGTATATAACAAGGAACCTTGACAACATGCAAAGAAAAAATGCAAAACCCAAAGAGACAGAGAGCAAACGAAACACAAAGAGAGAAGAGAAATCTAGTAAAAAAGTCGCAATTTGTACAATGAACAAAAGAACACTAGAGACAAGTAGGAGTGGCCTAATTAGTTTCAACTCCTCACTTAAGGCTCTCTTTTGTAGGAAGTTTTGAGTTCGACAAAAAAGAGGGGGGAGGGGGAATTTTTCCTATTGATGATCCTCAAGTTCCTTGGGCATACTTCTTATTCGGATCAATTATGGATGTCTCGCTTCCAGTAGCAGTGTGGGAGTTGGAACTACTAGAGAAACTGAGGCTGATAGGAACTTGATACTTAGTAGGGCCAGTGATTAATCAGCAGCTGACTAATTAGTATGTGACGATTCTTTGTGTGCAAAAGTGTATAGGTTATGTAGGAACCTAAAGGACCTTGGAGTTTCAGATTTACCTCCTCTAGAACTCTTAGAATGGTGTGTTAAGGGCTTAAGATTAGTCCGACAAAACTGAGATACTTAATGTATATAAAAAAAGGAGGAACACCAAAAGTCCAAAGTTATCAGTTTTGTTGCTTTTTTTCTTAGAATACTTTAAATGAGAATTGATTACTTGATTCTGAGCAAGTCTAACAGGTAATAACTGGGATGAGACATATCTTTATTTTGTGTGTGTTGTCTTTGTCCATTTGAGTAGCAGATGGAGAAATGGGCAATGAGTGATAGATGTTGGTTTTGAAGAATTGAGAATAAAATTTTCTTTTTTGAATAATTAAAATTTATTATATTGAATTTTATATCATATTTAAATAAATAGTAAAATTTAAAAATAAGAAGAAGATATAATTTTTAATTATTTTGAGATATTAAAATATTAGTATTTATTTATCATAATAAAAATAATTTTATTTAAAATTTAAATTTTATATTTTAAAAAGCATGCTAAAAAATTAATAATTAATAATTTAGTATAAATAAGAAAATTTGTTTAAAATAATTTTAGAATATTTTAAGGAGTAATATTTAAACTTTAAAGAATTAGAAAGAAAGAGACCAAAAAAGTTATTAATTAATAATTTAGTATAGATAAAGAAATTTGTTTAGGATAATTTAAGAGTTTTTAAAGAGGTGTTGCTTAAACTTTAAATAAGTACATTTAAAGAAAGAAACTTAAAAAGTTATCAATTAGTAATTTAGTATAAATAAGTAATTTTGCTTAAAATAATTTAATAGTAACGTAAAGAATGATGTTTAAATTTTAAAGAAATATATTTAAAAAGGACGATTAAAAAGTTATTAATTAATAATTTACCATAAAATAAATAATTTATTTAAAATAATTTATGAGTATCCTCCTTTAAACATAATTAAACTTTTGACTTTTTAGATATTTAATATTAGAAAAGAATTCAATATCTATTTGAATTGAATTTTTTAATACTTTCAATTTTTTTCAACCTGCTTTTGTATGTTAAGAACATAAGATAAATAAAATAATTTTTTATTTATTTTTATAATTTTACTTTTTTTTATTATATACCGATTTTATAAAACCTTTAATGAGTTTGATGACTAGTCTGATTTTTAAAATATTGCTCAAAAGTTTAGATTAAAATTCTAAAACCATTCAATTTAGAATTGAAGTTACAATAAAATTCTATGTTACATTAAGAATATGATTATGAATGGTTTGATAAGAGAACAGGTTCAGCTTCATGATGGGTTTCAAAAACCCATTCAACTAATCAAAACCCTATTCTAAAAAGCATAGATAGATCGTAATGAAAGCCGTTAGAGAGAGATCCTCCAACATCTCTCTATAACTCTTTCCTTCATTCATTCTCCTTGCCCTTTACTTGTTTGTTAAAAGTCCTCAATACATCACGTTCGACAAAGAACTACTTACCGATGACAAACGCCGTCCTCTCCCAAGATACTGACCGCCAAGCAACCAAAAAAGTTCGGATCCGAGAAAGAGAAGAAGACCCCCCCTCCTCCCGCACCAGTGGCACCAACCACTCAACCCAACTACAGTGCGGTGGTCACGGGTCGCTCTGACCCTGGCAGTAACGCCCACGAACTCGACTGGCCCGATGAGGAACCCATCGAAACTACCAAAGGTGATATCTCCTTCGTCCAAGGACAATATGGCCTGGGCATAGAACTCTCAAACACTTTCAAAAGCAAACTCGATCAAGCTTGGGCAACTGCTATTGTTGTGAAATTGTTGGGACGTAAATTAGGGTTCAACATGCTCAAATCCAGATTATTAACCCTGTGGAAACCTTCTGGTCCGTTGAAAATAGTTGATTTGGACAACGATTTTTACCTTGTTAACTTCGTGGAAGAGGAGGACTACGTGCAGGCACTCACACAGGGTCCATGGATTATCTCCGGCCATGTTCTCTCTGTTCAACCATGGTACCAGGCCTTTCGGCCTTCGACTGGCCAAATTACGCATGTGGTAGCATGGGTGAGCTTTCCAGAACTCCCTGTCGCCCGGTACCACCCCTTCATCTTCACAGCTCTCGGTAATCTCTTGGGTCGCACGATCAAAATTGACAGTAACACCCAACAAGCTCACCGAGCAAATTTGCTCGAGTGGCAGTCAACATCGATTTGAACTCACCTTTGCGTTCAGTAGTCGAGCTAGATGGCGAATGCATCAAGGTCGCTTACGAGGGTCTTCCACAAATCTGCTTTACGTGTGGGTTGGTCGGCCATGGTGCCCCGTCTTGTCCCTCACGGCCGAGTGGCCAACCAGACCACGAGACCTCAGATGCAATGCCGTCACCGCTCAACCACTCCGACCCCCCAGGCGCCTCCACTACCGGCCACCTCCGTCAAGGAGAGTTCGGCCCCTGGATGCAGGTCCAGCGTCGACCGCGACGTTCGCTAACCGTTCCAACAGTAACCCACTCTGACACCCGATTGCGCTCATCCCACGTGGCGTCGAATGGCTCCCGGTACTCGGCCTTGTCTGAAATAGACCCGTTACCTCCCCGTACGGACAATCCCTCAATGTCAGAACCTCATCTCCCCCCCGCAAACCATGGCATCTCGAATTTAGGGCCCATACCAGCGAGCACTCCACTTCCCTCGAACCTTCGGGACTTGCGACAACCTCGCTTGTTATCTAAGGGACACGCGCACTCCTCTGCACGCAGCGGCAAGAAAACGCCATTCACATCCAGCCCACACCCCGTCAACATGTCGTCGTTCTTACCCACCTCCAGCAGTCTCAACACGACGCCGTCCTCTCCTTC
>JANIIA010000002.1:29689667-29702635 GCA_027478495.1 Erythroxylum alaternifolium
TCACTCTGATATCGGCGTCATATATCTCGATACTCCACCCATTGGGTGCCACTCAGTCCTTTTAGAGGATTTATCAGGGATTTGTCTCCCTCGTCTCAATATGTAATCTTTTTGCTATTCTTCCTTTAGATTAAAAAAAAAAGAATAATTGCCCACAATAAGCCTTTATAGTTCGACCCTTTTGAGGCTTTTGAAGTTGGGAATTAATGAATGGACGAATCGCTGTTTTGGGGGCTATTGTGGGTGAGTTGTTAAGTTTTGGTGGATTATGTGACTGCGAGAGAATTGTTGAAGGTGACTGATGGGCTGTCTGGGGATAGGAGCAGAGAGGCAGCAATGTTGGTGAAGATATTCCTGCCATTGTTCATTGCCCGCAATGGAGGTGCAATGTTGGTTTGGCAGTGGCTAACGCTAGAGCCAGTGCCAGTTACGGCAGTACGCAATGGCTAGAGGCTAAGTATGAGTGGTGTCGTCACTAGAAAAGGAACTATCACCAGTGGTTAGAAGAGAAAAACGCCGCAGCTAAATGGCTTTAGGATGTGGCAGTGTCAAAGGGCAGTGTCTAGAGGTTGCTTGCTTCTCTAGTATGGAGCAGAGGCAGCTGAACCATGGATGATGACGGCAAGTCATGGGAGGCAACATCGTATTGCTTTTGTAAAATTAGGGTTTCGATTGTGGAGGCTAGGGTTTTTGAAAGTAGGAAGAATATGGAAGTTTGGGTATATAGATAAAACTATTTTAGGGCTATAATAAAGGGTATTTGGAAATTAGCATAACCATATTTTAACATTTGAATAAGACAGTAATTCAAAGATAAATAAAAGGTATCCTTGGTTAATAATAGAGTATTCTAACACTTATTTTCAAACAACATTTAAGATTATTTAAAAATATTAAATCAAATCTATAATTATATTAATTATTTTACTTAATGTGATTAAAATTAATAACTAAATTGATTCATAATTAAAATTTTAGAAAAGTTGTTTATAGAATTAAAAATAATTATATTTCAATTAGATTGAAATTAGTTAATCAGATCCCTTTATAATTAAGAAAAGTATTTTTTAATAATTCAAAAATTATTTTTATTTCATTATATTTGAAATAAATTATATTTTATTTTATTTATATAATTAACATTCTATTTATTTATAAATTATTGCTTTATTTATTTGAATAATAAGTTTATTGATTTATTAGAAAAATATATTTTCTTGATTTATTAGTTAACAAATGAAAACAAATTTCCAAATTTTAATCAAGAAAATATAATTTTTTATTAATTAAGAATTTAATTTCAAAATAAATAATGTAATGGACGTAACTTAAAATTGTTTTATTTAATTTTAAAAGTAGCTTTCTTCAATATTAGAAAATACTAACTAAGGAAAAGTAATTTCTAACTAGATTAGAAATAGTTTTCTGATTGGATTAAAATGTTTTACTTATGTAATTTTGAATAAAGAGTTTTTCTAAATTATAATAAGTAAAAAGAATAGTTTATTGAAAATTATTTTAAATTAAATTTTAATTAAAGGAGTCAAGATAATTAGAAATAGTTTTTAATTGAATTTGATTAATTATTTTAATATAAACTTAAATTTTTATTTACAATAAGAATTAATTTACTTAGGAGTCAATATGTTTAATGTAATTTAATTTTTCAAAGAGTTTGAAGCCTTATTTTATATTATGAAATATCTTATAATTATGTGTTTGGACAATATGATTGTTGCCTTCTATTATTAAGAATAATTACATAGTTTTATTTATTGTAAGCCTTGTTGAGAGATTCAAGACCTCTTTAACTTTAATACATTGTATCATAAATTAATGAGTCATATTTAACTAAATTTGTATGATTTGGACGTGTGATTTATGTTCAAATGAATTTAGAGGTTAATATATGAATAATATAGAAAATATATGTTGACAAGAGTTGACAATAGATCTAAGCATGAGATGTGATGATAAAGTTGTTATCTACCTAATATAAGTTTAGTTAGTTTGCGGTGTGACTCAAGGTCAATTAAATTTGAGTAGGATCCTAGTCTATTAGAGAGATTGGAGTAATTCTTATGAATAGTAGTTAGAGTTATTATTTCGAATAAAAAAGTGAGAGTAATCAAAGTCCTAATCTTATTTGATGGTCATGACATAAAGCCAATTATTTGTTTTTCTTACATTTATATTATGTTCTGAGTAGATATTATTTTTGGTTCGTATAGTTGATATGAAAGAGTTAGTGAACCAAATTCCTTGAAAATAGGTTAGGTTTGAAAATATTTCCTAAAAATAGAAATAAAATTTGTATGTCTATTATAAAATTGCGCTATTAATCCTTGTTGAGGATTTAGTGAAACAGTTTTATAGATATGTCAATTTCATATAGATATCAAAATGTAATGACATTTTGACTTGATTAATGTTACATAAAGTTTGTTGATAACATATAAGATGTGTGATAACATCATAATAGTATGATACAAGAGGTTACATGAAGTAAATTTGAAAAGAATAGTACTTTGATAGAATTGTTCCATTCAATTTAGGCTGCTAAAAGCATAAATATGGATTACAATTAAAGACTTTGCTCTAATATGATAATAGTTGTCATTAGAAGAAAAATAATTGCATGACTTTTCATCCTTATACATAATATGATAAGGAACATATGTATTTCTAATTCTTACTTTTGAGTATTTGACACTTAATCTAAATTTGACATTATTACAATACTTAAAGCATGATAAAAAAAATAAATTGTTAAGTAAAAATAGTTGATTCAAGTTTGTACAAATAATTTGAATATATTAGATCAAGGGAGACCTATGTTTAACATAAGTGGTATGTTGAATATATTAGATCAAGGGAGACCTATGTTTAACATAAATGGTATGACTATAAAGTAAGATAACAAAAACTATCTTGTTATTTCATGTTGATCAAATTAACATAATGAATACATTTAAGGATGTATGTATCTTTTTTTTATTATGAATCATATGAGACTTGTGAGACTTGTTAGGTTGAAGAATGACTAAATCGACTTTTAGTGAAAGGATGATGACGGTATTAAATTGCTAAATCCTATATATGTGGTATGTTGAATAATAACAATTTATAAAATAATTTTTGTATTTCATTAGATGTAATAATGACTATATAGTGATATGTATTAAATAAAATAATGATTAAAAAATTTGAAAAGTTCAAAATGTTTAAATATGAGTATAAATTTAGTGTTGAGAATATCAAAGCATTTCGATGATATCAATGTAGTGAGATATCAATTTTTCGGTTATTTATAATAAATGAGATTCTCTAATAAAGAACTTCCATAATAGTATGGATTTGTGTAAGGAAAAAGTACAATATGAAATATCGTATAATGTAATATCCGTTTCTTCTATAGCTAAATCTAGTACAAAAACTTATCTTCTAAAATTTTAATTAAATAACAAGATTTCATATTAGATATGAAAGTTTAAGACTTTAAAGAGTCAAAGTTAATGATGGGATATGATGCTTAGTTGAAACATGTATTATCCAATAAGATTATAATTATATAGAATAATAAAGAGTTATGAGATAACCAAAAGGTTGGATATAATCTTACAGACCCTATTCAATTAAGTGTTTGTTTCAATGTATACTTATAAGAAAATGGTTATTAAGATAAGTAGAATAAGTAAGATGAAATTTGAAAAGTTCAAATCTTATGACAATACATCCAATTAGAATTAGTGCCTTTATACTAGCAAAGGTTGAAATATCATCCTCTAGTAATCTGCTATTGCTAGCGTGGTTTGCTTTCTAACTTTTTAGTATATTTTTCTTGCCAGTCTGAAATTCCTCATTATTTGAATCCATTACCTAATTATACCTGGAAATTAGATGTAGAAAGGAAGACATGGATGAAATCAAAAGAGGAAACGAAAATGTGCTTCAAGTCAGCTTCTAGAATTATTTTGTATAATTTGAAACCCTCACAGATTGATGTTGGCAGATTATAGAAGTGTCACGTTTCTTCTATTGCAAGTCACAAGCATACTTCTTACCACTTCAAGAAAATCTAGGCACCAACCTGAATATATAAAGGTATCATTTGAACAATACCAGAACACGTGTCTGATATAGAATTTGCATAAAACTCACTCCCATTGCCTTGTCTATGGAGAAAGTAATGAGCATGGAGCCAAATCACCTGTGCCACTAATGCTAATCCTACTCTGCGTTAGAATTAAAACGTCGACGTTTTAACTCGATTTGATTAAACCAACTGTCGAATCCCTCAATTTATTTCGTTTGAGTCAAGCTGATTCCTTGTCTTTGATTAAAATGTCGATGTTTTAACTTATTTTGATTAAACCAACCGTCAAATGTCTTAGCTTATTTCGCTTGAGCCAAGCCGATTCCTTGTCTTTCTTTCATTTTGCTTTCCGCCTCAACTCTTTCCTTATCCTGATGATGACGATGATGATGATGATAGATTATTATTCAATAATCATCATCATTATTAAGTTTTACTTATTATTATTATTATTATTATTATTAAATTCCTTATCATTATTAATTATATTATTATTATATTCCTTATTGTTATCAATTTTATTAATTATTTTTATTTTTATTATTAAATTCTTTATTATTATTAATTTTCTTCTTATTATTATTAAAATTTTTATTCTTATTATTATTAATTAGTATTATTATTAATTTTCTACTTAAGTATATATACTTATTATTATTAATTTTATTTATTATTATTATTATTAAATTCCTTATTATTATTAATTTTTTCTTATCATATGACTTTCCAACATTTTGTAGTGGTTAATTTTTCCTTCATATACTTCGTGAATTTGGTTTGGCTCATGTCAGCATTCATTATATAGTCGCAACTACAGTATGAAATAACCTTAGAATGATATTGAAAATAAACTTAACATAGATCTTTAAATTAAAAGTTATTTAGTTGAACAAAAATTAAGTTTCATCCCTATTTTAATTCATTGAGATAGCCAGCTTTAAATCCAGTATCAACACTGTATGTTCCCACATTATCAAAATCAACCATGTAGGAAACTAGCACAACATCCTCTTTATAGTTCCACTTTCTTTTTATTCCTTTTGGACTTTGAGAATCAATAGTCGACGGGGAATTCCTCGACATACTTATCTACCAAATTAAAGCAACATTGATAAAAAAATCATCATAATAAAGGAAAAATAAAAACATTCATAAAAATTTTCATTTTATTAACATTAAGCATTAATAGCTTACAAGAACAATATAGTCGATAATAACAGTGTATGACATAAACAACAAAGAGTATAACTTATAGAAACAATAATATAAAATCTCCTAACACTCAAACATAATAGAACACCTAAAAATGTCAATTTTCATTTTACCTAGATGTTTGCCATTCATTGAACATTTCGCGTGCCAATTTAATTCTCCAATTTATCCAAGCATTAGTTGGGTCAATAGTAGTTATACACTCCTCCTCAACAACTAGATTTGTGTGAAAATAATCCCCTAAATCATTCTTCAAAGGATTAAAACTCATCTCCTGCCTATTAAAATTATGAAGCAAACAACAAGCTGTAATAATTTGATTGTGTGTCTTTATTGGATAAAATGATGGACTCCTAAGAATAGCTCACCTAATTTTTATTAACCCAAAATACATCTCAATTATATTACGTGCAGCAGTATGTTGCATATTAAAAAATTCCTCTAGAGTTCTTGGTCAGTAACCTTGACACCATTCATTTAAATGGTACCTTTAACCCCTAAAAGGTACAAGGAAGCCCTCAAAATTTCTATAACCTGCGTCGAATAGGTAATAGCAAATTATATAAAATAAACAATACATAAGTTATTTAATTTACATTAGCTCATATACGAAATTTCAAACAACCTTCCTATATCATATAAGAAAGCTTACGATGAGGCACTTTTAGTTCATATCTCCTAGTAATTACATAATGAAGAACTCGACCATCAGCTACTGACCCCTTCCCAATCAGGAAGAACATAAACAAATTATATGTTAGGTATACACTCACCTAACATATTTTTTGTAATGTCGCCCTTACGAATTTGAAATCTAGGCTTATCTTTAGTTGGCATATTAACTCTGATATATGTCCCATCTAAAGCACCTAAGTAATTCTACAATTCAAATGAAATAAACAATAATGAGATACCTTAATCATATGCATTATATTTTCTTATAAAAGTAATAGGGTGATTATCTACCTTAAACCACATCTACCGATGGTCCGAAGAGTTTGTTAGTATGGGCTCAGGTTTTCTAAACAAAAGATCTTGCAAATACATCACTGTTAAAACATTATGAAAACACCGACTAATTTTCTCACCTGACCTTCTAAAATTTTTCCTAATAACTTGATTTTTAATATGATAAGCAATAATATGTAAGAAAATTGCTACTTGTGCATTAATAAGCTTGTTTTTTGTTGACTTTAATCGTCCTATACTTTCTAGCATTTCTTATAGTTTAAAAAATGCTTGCCTATTCATCCTAACCATTGAAATATATAACTCATCATTTTCATGCACAATTCGCCTCATATAATCTCGATTTGCATAAAAATTTAGAAAATAACTTCTAACCCTTGGCCTATAACTATATAAAGTAGCCTCTGATGCCAACAAACTTAATAGCCAATTAACAACATTATACAACTGCAACCTACAGTTAAGACAACCATAATCCTTTTTGTTATTTTGACATATATATATATACATGCCCATCAAAAAAAAGAACCCAACTTTAACAAAACTAACTCAACCCATAAAAAATTAAAAGAGAGGAGCGTATAAATTAAGAAGACAATAGATGGGTACTAAAAAACTAATAGATGAATATTTGATTATATTTTTACACCCATATTTGATCTATTTTGCTTGATATTGTATACTTTTATTCTATATTTGGTACTTAATTCACTTTAAGTGCTTTCACAGATTATAATTGCCTTCACAGTCTTAAAGGAGAAGAATTCAAATGAAAATATGACATAAAGCAAAGATTTGACACATAGAAGCTATGCAGGATTTTTGACATAGATGGAGAGTCTGAACTTAAACATCATCGTCAAAGAATAATTAGAGGACATCTTAATATTTTCAGGAAGCCCAAATTGGTAGCTATTTGAATTCGTTTGGACTAGCAACAGTTTGTTCAAAGTACAACTTATTTCTGTATAATTGGCTACCTAACCACTGAAGCTTTACAATGAAATATTTGAGGCTTATAAGATCCAAATGAGGTGATTCAAAAGCTCCGATTCAAGATAACATCTTGGGACATAATTACTATATTCAACTTGAGGCACAAAAGTATTGGTTTGGGGGGTTAAAAAGGCTAATAATGAGATACAAAGTCTATCTCGGCCTGATCTGACCTTTCCTTGGTTTTAAGCCCGTAACTTTCCCTAACTAGATTTTTTTAAAGAAAAAGAGGATTTTTTGGAAAGATGAGAAGTGAAGCTATAATTTATATGAAGACAATATGACCTAAATATGAATATATTGGGTCAAAAACTTGAAGAAATGTGAGGATGTGCATTTTCTCGTGCACTTCTACACGATCATCCACTTTCGCTTTTTTCAGAGAATTTTGGTTATGAACGATCTGATGCACAACCATGCATCTCCCAAGAACCTTACATTTCATTATAAAAAACTTGTTTGGGAAGAGAAGAAAGGATGAGACTTTGGGAGGTGATTTCTAGATGTGGAGTCCTTCTCTAGATGTGATTTTGGTCCATAGAAACGGGAAACACAAAGAAATGATCGAAAGATCTATCGAAATTCAAGATCAAGCCTCTATATCACAAAAGCATTTGATATAAGACAATCAGGGAGATTCAGAATTATGTTTTCGTTTCGTTTTTCTTTCATTGTATGATTGATTTCATATTCAATTATATGTAACTAACATCTAGTTAGTGTCTAGGTTAGATGAACCTTATGTTAACACTTTGATATGATTTGATTCTTTTGTTAATGCAATTGGTTTGATTGTTTATTGTGACTTGATTACATATTTTATTGATAATCTGATTTTATTTGTAGAGATTGAGAAATCCTAAGTTAAATATATCTGTCCTAATTAGGAGTTGATTGCAACCCTAGAGATATGATGACATAAATCCTCTGGATTAGGTTCAAACCTAAAAGAGGGACTCACAAATTGGTAATGCATCCTATAAGATTTAACATGAGTAATTCGATTAGAAACCTTAAGATTATTTATTAGTAGACTCAAGGTCAGCTGCTAACATACCATAACAGTCTCCACGGTCTAATACTTCAACAAAAGAATTGCATGATAAAAGATTAATCTGTTAAGGGTTTAGAGGGATTCGAACCTAGATACTAATTTCTAATAATGATGGCTTTCTAAGTGAATTCCACTATCTCTGTGTTCGTTATTGTTTCCTATTTTATTTTATTTGTTTTAGTTTAAATCTCTTTTTATTAAAAATCTAAAATCAATTCTTAGGTTAGATAATAGGGGAAGGGTAAGTACTAATATTCATAATCTTCATGGGATTGACCCATACTTGCCACTACTAGCAAAAACTATGTCGTGCACTTGCGGTTATTACAATTTTGACTATTACGAAATAGGTCAATCAATTTTTGACACCGTTGTCATGGATTTTGATATTAGAAAAGCCTGAATGCTATTACTCTAGTCATTTTTATTTTATTTTTGTTTTTGTTTTTATTTTTCTTTTATTTATTTTATTTTATTTTATTATATATTAATGCATTTTTTTGGGCTTGTTTATTTAATTTTCGTTTGAACATTTATACACTGACAGTATATGGTGGTTTATTTTAGGAATTGAGATTTAACGTCATAGCCTCAATGCACAATAGAAGGATGGAGCAGAGAGTGCTTTTATGGAACCTAGAATATGTCTTTATAATATGAAACATCATTGTATTGGAAGGAGTCGCTTGCTCACATGTTTTTTGAAGGTCAATTGATGTCTATGTCGTGTTGTGATATTTGTGGGAGTAATTCTTACAATCATGAATGTAGAGCACCGGCGTATATATATATAGGAGAAACCAATCATTTATAACCAACCTTAAGGCCCATCATATGAGGATAAGTAAAATTTAGATTAGAGCAATCTTTATGCATATAGATGAAATGACTATGCTCCAACTGAATATGTACAAAAAGAGCAGCAATACGAAAGTATTATAGATAAACTAATGGAATGCCTTACTGAGCGAGTAGCTAGACAACATAAATTCGATGAAAGACTTTCTTCACCTACATATGATGAATATAATTTAAGCTCCCAACCATCTCAGAGTGAAAAAGAGACAATAGTTGATTTCATGAATGAAGATACATTTTAAGAAGGTGAGGAGCTAACTGTTATTATGACAAATATAATGGTCGAGTTTATTCAAGATTCAAACATGATGCATTAGGAAATAGAGGCTCGTGTATAGAATATGGTGAATCAAATCGATCAGTTGATGGATATATTATCTAACAAGATGTAAGGGGGTTTGCTAGTTCTACTAAAACTGATACTATCGACCGAGAGGCAATCACCCACAGTAATGAAGAAGAGCTTCCTGAAGAAGAAGAAGATAAAGAAACCTCCATCCAATAAGAGGAAGTAGAGAAGTGGAAGAAGATAACTGAAGAAGATGAGCTAAAATCCTCTGTACAGGAAGAAGAAGAACAAGAAGAGTGGATAGAGGTGATTGAGGAAGAATTGGTGGAGGAACCAAGTAAGGAAACAACTGATGAGGTGTTGATAATGACCTTACCAAGTAAGGAAACTACTAATGAGGTGTTGGTAGTGACCTTAAGTATAGATCCCACTTCTTCAAAGACAAAATATTTAAGCTAGCCGATGATACAAGGAGTTTTGTTATTCCTTATGTTTTAAACAAGTTATCATTAAAAAGGGCATTAATGGAGTCTATTAGTTTTATTATTCTAACCAATCATGTTCTTTTGATGAACTTACAACATATGGCTTGCTTACAAGTTATGAAACCGCTTTATAGAGAAAGGGGTGGAAGCAAGCCGCTAACTATTGATCCAGGATGAAGTTAAGTATAAAGGTTACATCAAGCTACTAACATTAAAAAATCGCTGCATAGGAGGAAACTTATGAGTTAGTTTTAATTTTATTTCAATTTCTATATTATTTTGTTTTCACTTTCATGTTAGTATAGGATTTTATTTTTTATTATGTTAGTTATTTTGTTTCTTTTTATCCTTTTCTTTAATATTTTACAAGGATATTAGTCTCACATTAGATGGATCCCAATTAAAAAATCGGCATAATCAGGAAACTACCAAACAACCCTCTCACTTGCATATCTACTGTATTATGTACATTAAGGACAATGTACAACTTTAAGTGTGTGGATGGGTTTAATGAACATTTAATTGATTTCTTCTAGCATATTATAATCCTGATAATAAATTTTATTAAATGATATCTTAAACTGGTTGAATCTATCGATGAATACTATGTTTTTGTTGAATATTGATTTGAATTGGTGTGCAAAAGGATGAAGGTTAGAATAAAATTAGTTTTCTAAGTCATATATTTCGTAATTATTAAAATATTCAAGTTGAATGAAATTACATATTATTTACACACATATATACCCTTTTTCTGTGAGTTTTTGAGCCTAAAGTGCAAATTTTCAAAATTTTAAGCTAATTTTATTCTTTCATACGTGTGATATTATGTATAGTAGGATAATTCTTGAACTTGCTTTTATTGTGCATAAGGAGACCGTATTTGTTAAATTAGAAGCACTAATATGATAAAGGCACTTAGATTCAATAACTTGCATTAGCCTATTTCTTTAAAATCACTATTCCCTAAAATTTACCTTTAGGAATAATCAAGTTAAGCCTTAGCCTTTTTCATTGAATAAACCCAAATTATAAACCTTTATGCTAAATTTCTTTAAAAACCTATTTATTATTTTGAATTTTGAAGGTTATTTACATTATTTACTTGTTGAGACTTGAAATTTGTGAAAGTCCCAATATTTCTTGAATTGTGGTACTGAATGTCTATTGTGGAAAAAATAAAAGCACAAAAAAAGAGAAAGAAAAAGAAAAAATAAGAAAAAGGGAAAAATAAGAATAAATTTATGGTACCAATAGAGTTGCGTTAAAAGGACCTATGTGTTTTTGTAACCAAGTCTTGTATTGTTTCATTGAGTAAATTTCCTTTACTTAAACCCCTTTTACTATCCCGTTCATACTGTACCTAAACCCTCTAATAACCTATACAAAGACCTTTTGACTTTTGTTTCTAGCTTGTACATAGTGCTAGAGATGTGATTTTATTTCAATTATATGGTAAGAATTCTACTATGCATTAATTGAGAGTTTTGTTACTTTTCATCCTAAACACTTGAATGCATTGAGTGAAATCTTAGTGAGAGTGTAAAGATATGTACCTTTGATTTCAATGCGATTGTTGATGTGATTACTATTAATATTACTTAAGAAGTTAATTTTAGGATAACTTGGCTCTCCGTGTATATTAATTTAATTTGATAGGATATGATAGCGTATAGTATGAATGGACATGTTGAGATTGATAATGGTAAAATTTATAATTTTGATTATGGTTTGCTTGAGGACAAGCAAAAGCTTAAATATAGCGTTGTTTGATAGATGGATATTTGACTATATTTTTACACCCATGTTTGATGTATTTTGTTTGATATTTTATAATTTTATCCTATGTTTGGTACTTAATTACTTCAAATGCTTTCACAAATTATAATTGCCTTTATAAATTTAAAGGAGAAGAATTCGAACGAAAATGCGACATAAAGCAAAGATTTCACACATAGAAACTATGCATAATTTTTAACATAGATGGAGAGTCCAAACCTAAACTTCATCTTCAAACAATAATTAAAGGACATCTCAAGATTTTTAGGAAGTCTAGAATTTGTAGCTATTTGAATTCGTTTGGTCTAGCAACCATTTGTTCAAAGTAAAAATTATTTCTACAGAATTGGCAGCCCGACCACTGGAGGTTTTCATGGATATATCTGAGGCTTATAAGTTCCAAATGAGGTAATTCAAAAGATCCAATTCAAGAAAACATCCTAAGATATAATTCCTATATACAACTTGAGGCCCAAAAGTGTTGTTTTGAGGGGCTAAAAAGGTTAAGAGTGAGATCCGAAGTCTATCTTGGCCCACTCTAACCTTCCCTGATTTTTTAGCCCATAACTTTCCCTAAAAAGATTTTTTTAAAACAAAAGTAGATCTTTTAGGAAGATAAGAAGTGAAGCTACAATTTATGTGAAGACATTGTGACCTAAATATGAAGATATCGATGTCAAAAACCTGAAGGAATGCATAAATGTTCATCTACCCATGCACTTCTACAAGGTCTTGCACTTTCACTATTTTCAGACAATTATGGTTATGTACGGTCTAATGCATGACCATGTAAGAGATTGTGCATCTCCCTAGAACCCTAGATTTTATGATAAAATGACGTTATCGGGAGGCGAAGAAAAGAGGAGACTTTGGGAGGTTATTTCCATAAATGGAGTTATTTTCTAGGTGCAATTTTGGTCTAGAGAAGTAAGAAACACGAAGAAATCATCAAAAGATCCATCAAAATTTAAGATCAAACCTCTTCATCGCAAGAACATTCGATAGAAGATAATTAGGGAGATTTAGAATTATGTTTTAGTTTCATTTTTCTTTCATTATATGTTTGGTTTTGTATTCGATCATGTAACATCCCGTTTCCAGAGAACGGGTCGGACCAGAGAAACGGGTCCAGGTGTGGTAAATTACCAAATCCCATGCTCATGCAGTTGTGAATAGTGTGCATATAAGGATTTAGTGTACATGCGTTCATGACAAATTGTCCCGGTATAA
>JANIIA010000002.1:29702735-29726971 GCA_027478495.1 Erythroxylum alaternifolium
GTTGAGGCAAGAGACAAAATGAAAGAAATACAAGGAATCGGCTTGGCTCAAGCTAAATAAGCTAAGGCATTCGATGATTAATTTAATCAAAATGAGTTAAAATGTCGATGTTTTAATTCTGACACAGAGTAGAACCAACGTTAATGGCACTGGTGATCTGGCTTCCAATGAACATCTTATCATTAAATGCTTTTTCTTATTTTTATGCCCCTTGTTTCCTTGTTTGGAGTTTGAACATGATATGCATGCTTAATCTTCAATTTAAATTTCAAAAGATTTGAATATGAAATTGACTTGAACTCAGCATAGAGATTTATGAACTCAACATGTAAAAAGCGGTGGTTTTGTATTCATTTAAAGTACTTTTCATTTTGTTTAGTGATTCATGCCGCGCTTTCCATAAAAAATTATTGTTATACATACTTGTACGATTGGAAATCTTTTTAGATTAATTGCTACTAAACTGATATGTCTAAATGCAAGATGTTAGAATTGATAGCCTGCCACTTTTCCCTGCAGTATCATGATGATAGTCATCATGTGGAGGTTTCTACGTTTTAAAGTCAAAAACTCTAACTAAAGACATACTGAAAATTTTGCTAACATGTATAGTGCATAACGATTTTGATGCCTCAATTTGATGCTAACTTTCACGTGGAATATATGTGAATTTAACTTAACAAATTCAGATTAATGACATCATTATACAGCTATCGAGAATTAATAAATGCTGCTGATAGTGGAAATGCGCAGCTTTCTCTTATTATATGACGTATCTGTAATTGTAGTAAATAATCCTTATTATAAAAGGCCAGACATGCTATGAATATGCTGCACTTCTATTTAGATGAAATTATTCTGTTTAGTTCTCCTGCCCCAGTGGCATTAATAGTATGGTTATTCCTCATTACTTCTGAGTACATGCTTGCTCTTTTGATAACCTTACTTTGTTCGTTGTCTTTATAGAAGTATGTGAGCCAAGTTGATGAAAAAGCAGAATTACATACAAATAAAGGAAATAAACCAGAGATTTCATCTTTGACTGTGGTTTTTGACGATTTTTGCAGTTTCAATGTCCAGAAATTGGGTTCAGGTCACGTTAATTATGAATAGAAAGAAAATTTTTTCATGCTGCTCTTTGCCAGGGATCTAATCAAAGTAAGAAAAGTACTGTTCAGTATTGGTGAAGGAAAGATGATGTTGTTTTCTTTCCATAAACCAAGCTGGATAACTATTTTTTCTTGATAGAGGACGTTAAACAACATGTTTCAGTTCTAGCGAATCACAATCAACCAGATTTGCGAAAATGAAAAAGAAAAATCAACCAGAGCAATTAGTCGGCATAATGGCAGGTGATACACTGGCAAGCATTTTTAACATTCTTGTAGGCCTCTCAGTAGAAAGCATGTTAGTACTTCTTTTTAGTTAGTTCTCTCAGCGGTAAGCATATTAGTACTTCTTTTTTAGTTAGTTCAAAGAAATTCTTATGCCCTTAACCTACATTTGCCTATTCACCTTCTATTGACACGCCCCTTTTAGCTACTTTCTTCAAGATTCTAGTCATGGAATGGTGCAAATGAAATGCCAAAGACGGCATTAGAGAACTTCCTGTGATACAAGCTAGACTGACATTCTTGTATTAGGCTTTTCAAAGTAGCAATTACTTACCATATCTTGCCACCTCCAAAGCTTGATTATTTTCATTTGGGGATGCAGTTTATTTCACCTGCGAAAGTTGAACGAGAACTGCTTCCTTGGGAACATCAAGGAATGTTTCTCCCATGTGTCTGTAGTCATGTTTCATGAGAAGAAATTTCTGAGGACATAATGGAAATATTAATTTGATTTTCATATACTTCTAGAGTAGACAAGATCGGCCTTGGTGGGATTTGCAAGGAGGAAACACTCGCTTCGAACATCTCCAAAACCTTTTTCATCGATGGTCTATCAGATGGTTTTGTTTGAATGCACCAGAGACTCACTAAAATCATCTTTCTTACTGTTTCTTCCTCCTCTGTGGTCATCCCACCAAATATTCTGGAACCATGTCCTGGTTCAATCAGCTTATAAATCCAATCTGGGAAAAACATTTCATCACTGTGAGAACTGATGGCATTTTTAAGATGCTGTCTTCCACCAACCATGTCTAGGACCATCATGCCGAAACTATAGACATCAGATTTGTGAGAAACTGGTCCAAAGTTCCTAGAAAATACTTCTGGAGCAATGTAACCGACAGTTCCTCTTGTACCAAGCATTGATATGTAACTCACTTTCCTTTGACATAGTTTAGAAAGTCCGAAGTCTGCAATCTTTGGGCAGAAATCTTCATCTAAAAGAATGTTCTGTGGTTTTATGTCAAAATGTAAAATTCTTGTTTTACATCCTTGATGCAGGTACTCTAGCCCCCGGGCAACTCCTATGGTGATCTGTTCAAAATTTTTCCATCCGAGCGACGAGTTCACCTCCCGACCATCATGATAAATATGCTTATCAAGTGATCCATTAGAAACAAACTCATAAACAAGTGCTCGTTTGTTTTTTTCAAAACAGAATCCCATCAGAGTGACTATGTTGACATGAGAAGTGCTACTGATGCTTGCAACTTCATTAATGAAATCCTCCCCATTGTCCTTGATTTCGCTGAGAATCTTAACAGCTACCAGATGACCGTCATCTAATTTTCCTTTGTAGACGCTACCATAGCCTCCTTGACCCAATTTATCCTTGAAAGAGTTGGTAATTTTCTTAACTTCTGAATAAGTATATCTTTTTGGAGCTAGAGATCCATAGTTCCTTAAAAATGCTTCAAACTTCTGATAATTTTCTTTCTCCTTACTTTTAGAGAAAACAACGGTATGGTTCAATATGATTCTCCTTCCAAAGTAGCACATTAGGATGGCAGAGATTGTAAAAAATCCACCTATGCCTGTTGTACATTTTATGAGGTAACTTAAATTAATTGTGATATTAGAATATCTAATGATTTATCATTTGTCGTGGTGAAAGCATATCTACTAAACACAATAGATTGTGCATTTACCTATCAGGACTTTCCACAGTGATCTGGAAAGAGGCCCTGCACCAAATACAGCACTGATGGAAGTTTGAAAATTGATCTCCTCTTGATCATTTATAGCTAAAGCCATTCAAGGCAACATAACTTCTAAGCTTGCAAGCTACTTGAAACGCAATTTCTTCTACATCTCTCCCCCTTAATGACCCAGCATTCTCCGTACTAGAATTCAAGTTATATTGATAGCTTGAGCTTGAACTACTCGTAATCTTTGATTTATTTGGTTTTGATACTGAAGTTGATAATTCCCCACTTAGGGATGAAGTTATATATACTCCCATTTTTATAACACTAGCTATTTGGATCATTACTCTTGGCGAAATTTGCATGCTTGCTCCTTTATTTTAAACAGAAGATATTTTTCTAATGAAGACTTCGGAAAGATGAGCCTTCTTTGAATATATTGCATTCTACATTTCTCATTTTATCGTAATTAAACTTATTGTAACTTGCAATGAATAAATTCAATACTCCTGTACCCTTACTATGGTGACCAAATGCGAATTGTTTATTTGCCTAGTATCAAAAAAAGACCACTTGTGTCAACTCCTGAAAGATTTGATATCTTTTGCTCGTGCATATGAAATGGATAAAAGGACTATGGTCCCAGATCTAAATACCTGGTTGGTGACAAATCCGATCACCACAAATGCAAGTTGCGGAATTCAATTCGGAGTCGTAGCCACACTGCCCACCAGAGTGCATGCACTTTATACAATCAAAGCCGTACAATTCAGCATCATACCGCACACTAAACCCATCCCTTAAAACCTCCGGGAGAGATGACCTGTTTTCCGTAAGCCTACTCTCACTGCTTTTAGCAATGGGGACCTGTACACTCAAGTTGCAGATAGGAAAAGAGACAAGCGGGTCACTGGGGAGTGCCCCAGTTATAAAATAGGCCTTCCTTGAATGCTCGTTACTGTTACAAGTAAAAGTCTGATTCTCAGACATGCGTGGAACTTCTTTGGAGGAACATCCGTAGAATAGGGTCAACTCTCCCAGGTCTCCAACAGCAAAAGGGCTTCTGAAAGTGGAATTAAAGAAATGTTGAGGGCATATGCCTTCATGCAGGTCTGGTATAGCTAGCCTCAGCCATTTGTTTGTTTGATCAATGTCAAGCACTCGATAAGTGTTCTCTGACACCGTGTTTACTCCAAAACTGCCATGGTACGACTCCATCACTGTCTCTATGCTTATCTCAGTGATGGTGTTGTTGAGGCAAGTAAGCTTGAAAGAAGGTAAACCACAGTAGTTTGGTCGCTGACCGCCACTGAAAGGGTATGTAATGTTGGTAAGGACACCACAAGAAAAGCTTCTATGGCAATATGGGTAGTTTTTGTCAGAAGAAAGTGTTGTTGGCAAGTTGCTGCCAACAAACAAGACAAGCCCGATAGGAGAAAGGAGAAGAAGTTGGACGAAGATGCGAAGATGATGATCCATCTGCTGTGTAAATAAATGATCAAAAAGGTTTAGCAATCACATTAACCCAGAATGAGTCAGGCTAGAGTATGGAGGAAGACAGCTGATGAGGCCTGTAGGAGACAACCATTGACTTTTGAGTATGATAGGGGTAAGAGACTTTTGGAATGTGTTCAATTGTGAATAATTAGGACAGCTTTGCAACTAAGAAGTTATAGTATAATTTAAATGTATACTTTTTATTTTAAAAATTTTCCTTTTCTGTATTTAAAATATTTACTATATATTAAAAAGATTAACTAAATGTTTCAAATTTTTTCTTTACATATATAAAAAATTTTAATGACAGTTTAAATATGATATATTCAAATTTTATTTGGGAATAATGATAAATACTTTTAAAAAAATTTTAAATAAAAATTAATTTATAATCTTAACCAAAATGAGTATAGTTTCACTTTTTTCTAATGTGAAAATCATACAAACAAAAACTGATAATTCTACATTTGAAGTCAAAGCAACGCGTTATGAGTTGAAACAACAGCAGAGAAAAATAGTTAGGACGTAGGAGAGCGATTTACCACTTTTCCGTCAACTCTTGGAGTCTTCCTCCGACTTTGTCCTCTCCTAATTCATAACTTTAGCCTTCTCAAGCCACTTCGTGGGAATTCTGTACCACACCTACTTTCCCAATGCCTGCATTCTCAATCCACTCTTCTCTTACCCTCTCAACCATCTTGGTTATTGGGTTGTTGATTGTTGTTAAGAACATTCCTTCATGTTTTTGTGTCTCATACTCCAATTGTAGCCCTAAGTATGCTTGTGGGAATCTTGCCGCAACTTATCCTTTCTGGGGTAATCAAAGATCTTCTGGCTGTGGGCTTCCTGAGTTCGAGCTTCGTTGCAGGAACGATGCCACCACCATCCAACTTAACAACGTAACTTATCAGGTTCTGCAGATAACTGCTGATACTCAAATCCTCAGAATTGCCAGACAGGACTTCGCGGATGGAATCTGCCCGCCTGAGTTCGTGAACACAACCCTTGATCCTCAGTTTTTCGAGTTTGCTAATGGTTATACCAACCTTACGTTTGTCTACGGTTGTTTTTCCCCAATGCAATCCCCTTTGCTGTTCAACTGCACCGTGAATGGGACCCAGTATCAAGTTGGTTACGCCCAACCAGGAGTAATTGGCCCTGGCTCATGCTATAAGAGCGTGTATGTGCCTGTATCAGTTAGTGTTGCCGCTTCGATCAACATAACAGGTTTGGAAAATGACTTGAGACAAGGATTCGAGGTGAGATGGACAACACAGAATCATTCTTACTGCAACGTCTGTGTCGATGGCGGTGGAGCTTGTGGCTATAACGTTACATCTAATGAATTTACTTGCTATTGTCCCACTGAATCAACCACTTGTTCCTCATCATCAGGTTCAGGTTCTAATAGTTCAGGTACGCATGTAAGTAGGAGATCAAAATGCAACTCGGTACTATTCGAGCGATATTAATTTCTGTTGACTTGCTGGTCTAGTGTAATTTATGTGGCTTCAAGGATATATTATATAAAACTAGTGTACTAGTCCATTAAGGTGGCTCTATCTCTAGCACCCAATTTGGAATGGCGAAAACAAGGAATAATAGACTAAAAAGTCATTCGTATTAATAGTTTTAATGTTTTTTACTTACTAGTCATTTAATGTTAAAAGATTAGTTCATTAAAGGATCCAAGGATTGCCTTTTGCTTTTTGATAATGGTCAAGTGCTGAGAACAAGGACAAAGACTTAATAATAAGCATCAGAAATAATTTTGAGGACATTTTTATGCAAGAAGTTAGAATCTTTTCATCACAATTGTTGAATTTTTGCTTTACGTATATCACAATTGCCATATTTAATCGTATGTCTTAAATTGACCAAATATATTTTATTTCATTGTTCTATAAAACAATCCTAATTAAACGCAATATGCATATTTATTTCTCTTGTAATCATATATATAATCAACTTTGGACTGTTCCAAAATGCATAAAATAGCATCGTGATTATGATGCAGGCTTTCCGTTGAAGTGGAAATTGGCAGCAGGTCAGCTCTCCATCCCCAACTTACAAATTTAGTTAGATAAGTTACTTGATCGTCGGCTCAACATTCCAAGTTCTAACGAAGACTTTCAAGTATTCATCCCAAAATTTGGGAAGCATTAATTTCAAAAAAAAATTGGGAAGCATTAACCTTAAAAACTCTTTAAATCTATTATTTAACGATTATTGGAATTAACAGTTTCATTATTATTTTTTATTTACTAATAAATGCAGGAATTGGTGGAATTGTAACATTCTCGTCCATCCTAGCTTGTTGGTTTGCTTGGAAATATAGTAGAAATGGGACGAAATATGATCATCAGAAGGTAGAGGCATTCATGGAGAAGTATGGAAGTATAGGCGTGAGAAGGTATAGTTATTGGGAAGTAAAGAACATGACCAACTCTTTCAAATTAAAATTGGGGCAAGGGGGCTATGGCAGTGTTTACAAGGGAACACTGTCGGATGGTCGTCTTGTAGCAGTCAAAATTTTGTCGGAATCTACGGGTGACGGGGAGGATTTTATAAACGAAGTTGCCAGCATTAGCAGGACTGCTCATGTTAACATTGTTGCGCTCGTAGGCTTTTGTTATGGAAAAACCAAAAGAGCACTTATTTACGAGTTTTTGTCCGAAGGATCGCTGGACAAGTTCATCTACTATGACGAACCAACTCGGACCAAGCCCTGCTTGGACTGGGAAACTTCACACCAAATCGCACTTGGAATTGCCCGAGGCCTCCAATATTTGCATCAAGGGTGTAGTACCAGGATACTTCATTTCGACATAAAGCCACAAAACATCCTCTTAGATGAGAATTTATGCCCCAAAATATCTGATTTCGGGCTGGCTAAACTGTGCGAAAGGAGAAGGAGCGAAGTGTCGTTGGTGGCTCCAAGAGGAACAGTAGGCTATATGGCTCCCGAGGTATATTCCAGAAACCTTGGAGCAGTGTCCCACAAGTCCGACGTATATAGCTATGGCATGCTGATTCTAGAGATGATGGGTGGAAGACAAAACATCAAGGACGTTGTGTCGAACACGAGTGAGATGTATTTCCCAGATTGGATTTACAAGCTAGTAGAAGCAGGGCGTGATCTCAGAGTTCTTGTGCCCATGTCGTCAGAAGAAGAAGGAATAGTAAGAAAATTGATATTAGTGAGTCTTTGGTGTATACAGACAATACCATCTGGTCGACCATCGATGACAAAAGTGGTAGAGATGTTGGAAGGAAGTGTTGACTCTTTGCAAGCTCCACCCGAGACCTGCCTGTCTACCGCAGCTCATCCACTCCTCCAACTGCCATCTACCTCCTCCACCATTTCACCTTAATACTTTCTCTTCAACTATGATATCTGTTTCTCATTTGAAATATGAGAATTTTGGTACCAGAATGTTTCTTGTTCTTTCCATAATCTCTTTTCTTTTCCGTTTATTTTTTGTGTAGTTTTGGGAGAGGTTTTGGACATCTCCAAATGTTAGATTCTTTCGGGCAATAAAGCAATAGCGGGTGTAGACTGCGTTTCGACTTCAATTTAGTCTGCAGCTTACCTTCTGATATTGTTGAATAGTTTTATCCCTACAGAGGCTCTGATTGTGGGGATATCTTTATTATAAGAACAATTAGGTCTTAATTCTGAGATGTTACTTATTCATATTTGTAAGAAGGTAATTAACAACCTATTCTCTGTAGTGTTTCTCCACATAATTTCACCTCCAACAAGAGTGTAAGTGAGTACCCATTCGCAACCCGAAATAGAAAAAAGATTGATTGATGGATAATGACTAGTTTGACAATCAATATATTGCATTAATTCTTAGCTGATTCTATCAATAGCTAATCGATAGCTGATATAATTAGTTGATTTGACCAATAGATAACATCAATTATTTATTAGAGATGTTTAGTAAAATTAACTGTTTAGTATTAACTATTTACATATAAAACAACTTATAAAAGTGTGACTTTAAAAAAAATATAATAACGTGAGTATTATATCTTAATATATTTTTTAAATATTATAGTAAGAATTTAGATTTTACTTGTTCTAGCCAAAACCAAAACCAGATCTTTGAATCTTTCCGTTCATGACAAAGTCGAATGAATAATTCTTGACAAAAGATGAAGGAGAATCAATCCCACTTTCTCAAAAGATTAACCTGAAATAGGAAAATGTTAGACCTTTAAGAATGGAAATGGCAATGAAGTAGTTCAGATCTAGTGCTCATTAGGGCTGAAGAAGCTACAGGAGGACACGAGTTTTTTCGCAGTTGTATTTACTTAATGTTGTTTGTTTTCTTTAGTTTTCTGCTAAAAATCTCAGAACTCACGAGTGTCCTCTCAAATCAAGAGACCCACAAAAGGGTGTTAGATTTAGATTCTAGGGAGTTGAATCACCTCATCGTTATTAATACATAATTTTTATCAGGACTAAACGCTAGTGGAGAGGAGTTTCTAAAAAATTAACTGGATCCGATCATTTACCAAACATATTTATCGACTGTTACGATCAAACAGGTAAAAGTTTTCAATAAGCCTTTCATAAAGAGGCCAATGCGTAGATAGCATTTTAGTTTATCACATTTCAGGTAATGCCTAGGGTCAAGCAAAATGAACGTCCAGCTTTGAGGACCTTATCATTTGGAACCACTGTCAATAAGGGTGATTATTCTAAAGAGGAGAAAATAAGAAAAACAAAAAACAAGAAAGACCAACACCAATGTTAATACAACAAAGGGATATGCGTGTTCAGAAGCTCTCATATAACACTTAAGGGTTCATAGCCGCTAAAGCATCACTTCCAGAATAAGTTCGGAATTGCAAACCTTCACCCAAAAACACGTAACAAATGGAAGGTACAATCACATATAATGAGCTGATGTTTTTACAGGACTCGAAATACAAATATTGGTGACATATGAGTTGGGTTCTAAACATACAAATGTGTTGGCCATTCATGCAAAAATTACACTCCAATGATTTGCAGGTGGATTTGTTAACAGATTACAACAGCTAGTGTGACAAGATAAGTTACTTTCTCAAGTGAACAAAGACGTGCATTTTATTGAAGTAGCTCACTTTGCGCAAGTAATCACCAAACCAACCCTTTTCTTCTCCTAAATCTATCAACACGGTCAGTGCTCATCCGGGACTTCTCAGGTTTATTTGGCTTCTTAGACTTTTCAAGTCTACTATCTAAACTATTTCTAGAAATTTCTGGTAGGTCAGCAACCAATTCAAATGTATCTGAGGTTCCACAATCGGATGATTTGCTCTCATTTTCAGGCTCGACTACTGTTCTCTTAGAACCATTAGTACCAGATTTTGATTTACCTAGTGATAACACGAACCTCTTTAGGTGCTTGATGAATTCTGGATAAAGTTCAAGATTGCTATGTCCACCTCCACTTATCCACAATGGTTCATATTTCATTTTGCAGAGTTCCCACAGCTGCTTCCCATGGGAGCAATCTACAACTTCATCTGCTGTTCCCTGAAGATTGAAAAGCAGTAGTAGCAGTAACACCATTTCCTATATCTAGGGTTATCATCAAGTGAAGTCACATTATGTACTTTGTCCGTAGTTTCATGCAAAAGGTGATTTAGATTTAAATATCTCCAAGGATCGAAGGTGCAGCATGTAATAGTTTGTATTCGCAGAAAATTTCCATGGAAATGGAACTATTAAAATTAACTCAGCTTTGACTTCTCGTGAGATATCTGCTATGCAATCGTATGACTTTTTTTTTTTTTTTTAATTGTTGTAAATGACAGCTGCAGCATCGTCCTGCAACCACCTATTTAAATACCTATTGCCATATCAACTTCTTGAAAGTTGTTATAGCATACAGTTACATCCATGCTGTAGTCCATCCCAAGAATAAAGAGAACTAGACTTTAAAAAATGGAACTTATGTAGATTTTTTGACAGAATGCTATAACATTCGCAAATTAATCCCATCCCCAGCAAGGCCTTCAGACTATATAAATCTTAAAATTTATCTTCCAACAACCAAATTCTCTCATTGTTTTGAAGCCAGTTTTTTGTCTTCTTTTCCCGCTAATAATCTACAATATAGAAATGCCATAACAAACGTCCAAAACAAAGTTGCATAACCTACTCAAGTTAGTCGATATAACTGTTCCTTTGAGAGATGAAGATGAGAGGAAACAGCCAGAAAAGGAGACAAAATATGGAGGAGAAAGGAGAGAACACTTACGTGAATTATGAGAACGGGACAGTTAACCATACCCATTTTGTCAATATTCTGAATGCAAAAAGTAAGGTAAGTTCTTATGAAGATAAGAACATTGCTAGATAATAAAGTGCCAAGAGATTTTACCTTGTAAATATCAAACCAGTATGTTTTCTTCACTGGATACAACACCCTCATCCCAGACAAAATCGGGCTATGCAGAACCACACCCCTTAAGTTTGGTAATCGTGAAGCAAGGTCAATTGTGGGTCCACTACCCACAGACTGCCCATACAGTATTAATTGGTCATCTTTAACCCCATACTGCTCCTTGAGGCATTTATACACGGCATCTATGTCTGCATATGTGTTGCATTCAGTTGGCTGATTCAAGACAAAGTTTCCTGTTAATTGAAATGCATTTATCTTTTTTCTTTTATAGTAAATGCACATATCGACTTGCATGCAAACTAAGACAATAAAGTATGCTAGTGTAAAAATACTCTTTGCTATTTTGATGGTTATTGGCAATCCACGCTCCTACATTCACACCACATAATTGCTCAAATGTGGCATGGATAGCAACATTGAATTCTGGGGCACATAATAATGAAACAAAAATTCAAGTAAATTCAAGATGCTCTTTGCCATTTGACTGGCTACTCCAAATGTGCAGAAGAGCCAGTCTACACTCCTCTGTTCATGCACTATCGGTTAATTGTTCAAATAAGGAATGAATTAACAACATTCAGTGTTAATCCATGGAGTCATCAAATAAAATCATGGACAAAAATAATAATTATGAAAATCAAGAAAGGAAACAAAATTTCCATCAGCAGTAGTTTTTCCCATTTTTAAAAAAATTTCAGGTCACAGAAACAGTAAGATCATTACCACTAGTGTCATGTAAAATTAAACGTCGACATTTAGGTATTATGTATAAAACTGATAATTGCGAGCAAGTTAAAAACTTTCCAAGCTAAGATGCACCCAAGATTATCTTTTTTATGACTATTGTCATTATTAGAAGTTATGAAAATGAACTTGCTATTAAACCTTGCCACTTGATTGTCCGTAGCCCGAGTAATCGTACCTGGAAGAAAGCAAGGATACACAATTAGAAATTTGTTATATCAATAAACGAATTACGGAGAGGGAGATATTTGAGAGAAAGCATAATACAAGCTTGACCATTAGTTCTAGTATCTTTAGTTTACTAGGAGGATACAATGTGCCCACATATCTAGGAATCACTATTAATCTGTCAATAGCACACGGTTTCAAATAATTACTATATGAACTTTTTAGCCATATGTAGGCTACCAACATAATAAGGTGCACAATTAAAGCTAGGTGCACAGCTCAATCAAAAGTTCATTTATAAAAATAAATAAATTGGAACCATACCTCTTGGTTTTGTTAATAAAAAAGAGCCAAGCTTGAACATAGCAACCCTTAACAAATTGTTCATTTATAGGCTCATTTCTAAGTTTCGTATTAAGTTAATTTAACATTATACATCATATTTTCAGACTCAATTTAATATATTTTCCAAGTGAAGCTTAGCTTAAACAAGTTTCATAAGAAGCTCAAACTCATACATAATAACGAAGGCAAGCCCAATCATTATTTTTGTTGTACGAGCTGAGCTTGATCCTCTGTGCACCAATATAAATCAAGCTCAAACTGCACTTCAACATCAATTTTTAAAATGAGCCGAGCCTGAACATGTTGAAGCCCAATGCAGTTTGTTTGCAGCCCTTGCCATATAGCAAAAGCAACCAATAAAAGAGAGAAAGTATGGGAATTAACAATAAAATTCCTAGCTTAAAAGAAAAACAGAAAGAGCATGTATTTGTACATTAGCAGAATCTAGAAGTAATTCTTTGATAAAAGCTAGTAAGTACAGGTCATCACACAATGCATAGCATTCATAAGTTATCAAGGTACAGCAGGGATGTACTTTAGCAGACACATATAACTGAAAGAGTAAGGGTTCACATAACATGCGCATGAATGGAATCACAATGATAAAATAAAACTCTGAATTTCAATTGATGTTTTAAATGTAAGTTTCATGAATTTTCATTTCTTTGTATGCCTTAACATAATACTATCTATTTTACTTTATGGTATTTGTTTAGTCATAGATTAAATTGCTATGCAGCAATTAACAACACCAGCTTGAAATTTCCATATTTTCCCATCGATATGTGTATGTGTGAGTTCCAAAGGCCATTTTCCCATTAGCACAACTGACAAAGTCAAACAAGGGGTAGGTTTTAACACTTGGTGCTATCAGATGTATGAGGTCACCACCAAAACAATTAGCTGTGTCTCTTTACAGTTTTTGGAGTATGAAGTTGTAACTATATATCAAGCAGTAAAGCAAGACATTTGTGGAATAATATGTAAGATGACAAATTATGCATAGTCACCAGGACCAAATTCCCTATGCACAATCCCATGCATAGTTATTAGTTAACATAAGTGACTTAGAAATCATTAAGCGAAGCTGAGACTTCAAACTAAGCAGTTTTGAATTGACAACAGTAAAAGAGAAATCAACTAACAAACCACACAAATAGGAACTTGCAGCAAGGTGAATAACAAGGAGAAGCAACTAAGTGCTAATACCTAATATGTTACATAATCCATCTCAATATCAAGAAAGGATTGATTGTATTGAATGTTAGGTTTCCATACAAATCGTACAGATCATTATATTTATTTACCACTGTCAAACCAGACAATATCATGAGAATCGAGGAAGAAAATCAATTTTGACATTGAATTGCTTGATTGGACTTTCCTTAGAATCTAATTATTCACAATTATATGACCAATTTAGCTCCTCGAGATACTGCCAATGGTAAACAAAAATTTACTCGTTTAAAGAGGAGTATAATATTGAATTCAAGTAATACATGCAAAATGTCAGAACTACACGCTTCTTTGATGCAAACGGTACCTTGCACAAGATACATTCAAATCAAATATCCATGTGCAGAATAAGTACAGATTCATGTTTAATTAATAGATATATGAGCCTCGCGTTTGTTAGCTATATCATTACCGTAATCAAGTCAGACAGCATAACCTTTTCGAAAACTAAGAGATAAAAGAAATGGACTTTTCTTCATAGCTACCATTATTAAAACATAAACCTGCAGTGGATAATAATCCAATACATGTGACACAGAACAAGACATGAGAATGTAAACTTAATCTGGCAGACCAGATCTTTTGTAGATACTTTGCAGCCCATTGAACCACAGAATACTTTTAACTTCAACTAGCCTCAAAGAAAATGTATAATTGAAGAAAAAATTGATGATTCAACACCCATGCTGCTGAAAGGCAGAACACACCATCCGATGTTTAATTTAATGAGAAAGCCTATTAATGAGCGGGAAAAAAATTCATCCCTTTAAAGCACAACGCGACAGTTAGTGTAAGCAATGGCAGGAAAATGAATCAACTAATATTTACCCTAGGAATGTACAGTCCTTGATAGCTCAACCTGGCACGAACACCACAACTATAGCACCTACCTGAAGAACAGCAGCTACCTGAAGAACCATTTAAAACTGCCAGTCCTTTACCCCATGTGAAGCGCAAATAAGTAAAAGCAATTTCTTGCAAGAACAAAAGATTCTCTTTAAGGTTATGTTTAGTTGAGCGTAAAGTTTTTAACGGAATGAAACATAATGGAATGATTTATAATGGAATGGAATGTAAATAGATGTAATGTCAAAAAATTGTTGTTTGGGAAGGATGGAAGAGTTCATAATGTAATATAGTGAAATGTTGTTTAGATGAAGAGTTTATAATGTCTTATAGTGCAAAGTTGTTTATCATTTCACATTCCATCCTAAACCTCCCAAATTGGAGGTTTTTAATTTTTACTGTCTAGGATAGAATGGAAGCTAATATGAAATCCTCTTCTTCCATTCCATCCCATTCTATTTCATTATAAATTCTCCTCCCAAACAATGAAATAATATTACATTTCATTCCATTCCATTATTAAATCTCCAACCAAACATAGCCGAAGACAGCCAAGAAATGGAACATAAAGTTTTATTATAGCTTAATGATACGGCTTGGAAACAGTGACTCAAGTCTTATCTTTCAAGTGAGCAGCTTCTGATTGTACCATTCATTGGTACCAACCGCTATAATGACTGTAGAATTATTTTGTAAGCAATGGCCTAAATTTTCTCTGCTAATCATCAAGTTCTTGACTTCACTCTCCACTACTAACACTAGGAAGATGCAAACAAGGTTTAATCACAACAGCACCACCAATCATATTTTAACTGGACATATTCGCAGCCACGTCCTTTCCATAACAATTAACAAAAACACAACTTGCCTTTATAATCACCAATTGAAAACACTTCATTTAACCAGTCCCTGGGAACATCGAATCCATACAGCAACAACCAATCAAGAAAAGCAAGCCAATTGCTTTTGACTTACAGCAATTAAAGGTTAAAACTATGAAAGCAAATCAACTCAAAGCAGCACTAGATAAAGAGAGAGACCGAGAGAATTAATGGTTAATACCCCATGAGATTAACGCGAAGGCGATTGCTTAACTCGACGAAGAGTTCAAACAACTGACCCAAATCGGCGGCATTACCATGTGAATAGAGAAGAGTAGCTGATGCCCTCGGGTGCTTTATGTGTACGGCCACGATATCATTTCCACGGCGAGTCCGAAGTTTGAGGACGTCCACCACATCCTTCCGCGGCACCTCCGGTATGTACAGCTTTCCGCCGCTTTGGGAAGTGTCGTTGACCACCACCGTGTACGACGGTGGGGACGGAGGGAAAAAAGCAAACTTCGCGGCTATTGATGAGGTGACTCCGCCCATCTTGCAATCATCAGAAGCTGTGGATTCATAAATACTCGCACCAACCCCAGATCTTAAGCAAACCCATAAATGAGAAAATAAGATCGAGCTGAAGTGTTGAAGTGGGTGGCAGCCGTAGTGATTGGAGAGAGAAAACAAAAAGTAGAAAGGCGAAGGGATAGAAGAAGATGGAAAGTAGAAAGGGAGACGAAAAGATTAGAAATAGAAAGCCAAAGCTTTTTGTTAATAGAGAGAGAGAGAGAGAGAGAGAGGCCAAAAAGAAAAAAAAAATTGAAGGTGTGTGGAGAAAAGCAAGTGGCGCGTGGGAGGTAAATGGAGGCGCGTGGCGAGTGGAAAGACAGGAAGGTTCTTATGAAAACCTGTCCTTAGAAACGTTGGACTTTAGTATTTGAGTTTGTCGTGAAGAATTTTTTTCAACGAATGCGAAGCGAGCACTGTCCGTGACCCTGACGGCGACTTTAGAGGAGACTGCATCCGCATCCCACTACGTTTTATAACACCATTGTCGTTTCTTCCCCTGTATACATTTTTTGACCGTTAATTGTTCTTTCTTGTGATGAAAATAGTTTGTTTTCACGTATTTACAGTTATGTCTTTCAGGCAACAAAGATGAATAATATTTCACTTACGCGAAAGAGTATTACTTTCTCAAAATATTTACTAAAAATTTGAGATTTAAAATTCATATTTTTCTGTATCATTAAATAAAAACTAATGTTAGAAGTACTTTTTTTATATGTATAATGGTTATTTCATATTGTTCAATAGGTCAACTTTATTTTAGTTTAAATAATCTTTTGTTTTTCTTATAAAATAAAATAATAAAAATTATGAACTCAACCCCAACATTAAATATTTAATTTAATTATAATTCATAAAAGTTTTAAATCGGTCGATATCTTTAGCATGACTTTTTTTAATTAAATAATTTAGACAAATTTTAATTTTAATACTTAAAAAGCTCTAAAGATACTTTAGTTCCTAATAAATGCGAAAGTGGCCTTGTTGGATATCCAGAGGAACTCCACGTGGAAGATGCGGTGGGACCTACAAGCGAAAGATAGAGTAGCCCAAAATGAGAGGTAGTGGTGGTGGGAATGTCGCGGCGACGGTGTCACCAGCGAGTGACGACATCGTCAAATTACGATCCCGGCAATTTAACGTAATCGGCCAATTTTTAATTTTTCAATCAGATTTTATTTAATGATTTTTATTATTAAAATTTGACAAATGTATTAATTAATCTACAAATAAATTAATCAATTTTTATAATTAAAATAAATCGATTAATTTTTTTTAACAATTTTTAACTAAATTTTATTTTTTCAATTGGAAAAGATAATTCTCTTTAATCATTTTTTAAAATTTTTAATTTTTATTCAATTTTTAATCAATCTTATGATGATTTAATATCGATTGCTTTCCTTATCTGTTAATTTATGGTCAATGTATTTAACTTTTGGTTTTAAAAAGGTTTCTTAAAAGGTGTCATTTTGTTCAGTCTTCTTAAACCCTAATTCAAAATTTAATTTGACCATATTAATTCAAACCAAAATTTGGATGGCCTAATATATATATTTGTGAGTTAAAAGACAAATTTATTGTTTAATAAAATGAGTGTAATATCAATAATAAATGAAGAAATGAACTAAAATCTTTGAAGAGTATTTAGAGTCTTGACAAAATTTTCAATTGTTTATGTATAATTTTAATTTTTTCTTAATAATCTTATGTACTATCACAGTATTTCTTATTTTTGTAATATTTAGTTATTTTATGATTTGGTAATAATTATAATAACTATCTATTCTTCTTTAAACTGAATATATTTTCTATTTAATTTATTTACTTATCATTTTAACAAATATCTAAAGCTTATAATATGATAACATATAAAATAGTATTGATAAGACTATTATCAAATAATGAAATTAAAAAAATACACAGTGGTGTTTTACCACTACTTAACAATTACAACAACAACAATAATAATAACAATAACAATAATAATATATGTTAGATGTTGTTAATAGTAGAAATATAAATGTTAGATTACTAGTATACAAAAATATAAAATATAAAAAATATAATTTGGTCGAAAATAGAGTTAATCCGTTTAAAATTATAATATTTACAAAAAAGTAAATAAATGAAAAATAATAAGAATAAAGACCAAATAAGATAAAGTGTAATACTAGTCCGAAGTTTAAAGAGTAAAGGTAAATTATGTGAACTTTCAATTTGATACAAAAATAGTCTGACATTAAATTTCTCGTAAACGATATGGATGTGACACAATATGACAATTTTTTAATATTTAATGACGATAAAATAAGTAAAAATTTAATTTGTTGCAAAAATAAGTTGAAGTTAAGTTTCTCGTTATTAGTGTTGATGTAGCACACCACATTAACTGTAGAGCTTGATACATTTTCTATTTTTGTTTCCTTTCTCATTGATTGTGGAGCTTTTGATTATGATTGCTTGCTCATCTCCGATACATTTTCTATTTCTACTTCCTTTCCTATTGATTGTCAAGCTCCTATTGTGATTGTCTAGTTTCCATATGTATTTATAGGCTTTTCGTTCATTTGTTCAATGATTTATTAGGCTTATTATTTCCTTCATTGGTTCACTTTTTCTGAGCCTACTCTTGCTTATTATTTTCATAAGATAACTTACGTTTAGAAGTTGATATTGTTTCGCTTAAAAGTATAGAATTTGATACACTCTCGCAACATAATATGGTAAACTATTAAAGTAACATTCTTCTTTGATGTCTTGAGATAAGACATTGATTATGTCATCTTTACAAAATGACAGTAGTTGAAAATGTATGCCTTCATTTGTTTAGTTATTTCAAACCATGAAATATAAAGACTTGTACATTGTTTATTGTAATCTACTTCTATATTACCATTGGTTATCAAGTATGCTTAGTAGTTTTTTGAAACAAAGTAGTATTTTAACCATATTATGTTAATCATATTTAACTACATCATGGTATTATAGAAGAAATTGGCTGCAAATAAAATATATGTGGCTTTTATTGCATATGCACGTGGTATATAATTGACATGGGAAAAGTGTGAAAATGTTATTAACATATTCAAGAATGATATTTATTGTTATTTCGACATTTTAGCATAAGCTGAAAGGAAATACTCTCAATTTTACCAAAAGAAGGCACTATGTTCAACAGTAAAATAAGATTGATAATTTTTGTTATTATATTTAGTATACAATATGGATATCAATATTCTTAGTAATTTTAAGATTCCCTATATTAATTATCCCAACTGTAATAATAAGATGAAGTTACGGATATCAAGAGCTAAGCTTAATATTGATTGATATTTAATCAAATGTAAGTATTGCCCTTATATTTTTATCAGCACATTATATGATTATTTCATTCATAGATTATATGATGTTAATGTTACACAACTGAATAATGATCATATAAATTGTAGATGTCTTACAAGTATATGGTCTTGGTAAAAGAATTAAGGTTTTGTTATTGTAAAAAATTTTGCTAGATATATTTTGTACGATGGGGTAAGCCTTTTATCAGTAAGATTCATTATTGCATGCATGAGGTGAGTTTATATAGTAATTCATAAACATTTTGAAATTTCATATAAGTTTGATATATGTTTTTATTTTTGTTTTGTAGGTTCTATATGATTATTTATTATTAGCATAAAATGCATCTTAACAAACATCTTTCTTTAGGACAAAGCTTTCGTTTGCTTTTATCTCATTAGTTTATATTCATTATTAACTCATAGTTATATACTTCAGAAGCATTTAATGGATTTATAAATATCTATATTTCAAAATTTTTCTTTATTATTCATATTTTAATACTTTATTGACTATTAAAATACAATTGTGTGATAGGTCCTCAAGGGTTATAAAGATGCGTTATGGCATATGCCTTAATTGTTAAAGTATCAACACAATATACCAATTTGCAAAAGACAAATATAGCAATCCAATATAACATATCAATCCCCACAACATAACAAAATATGCAAATTTGTTAAAATATCAACACAATATATCAATTTGCAAAAGAAAAATATAGCAGTTCAACATAATATACCAATCTCCAAAAATACAACACAATATACCAATTTACAGAACACAACACAATATACTAATTTGTAAAATACAAATAAACCAATCCAACATAACATATCGATTTACATAACATAACACAACATCACATATCAGTTTGCAAAACATAACATAACATACTAATTTGCAAAACATAAATATATCAATTATAACATACCAATTTGCAAAATACAATTTATCACCATGTCCAAATCACAATGAAAAGTTCAAATCCATATCCAAATTTGCAATGCAAAGTTCAAATCTATATACAAATCACAACATAATATTCGAACACGGTTCATTTTGCTATAGGTTCACCATCATTAACTTAAGATTTTCTTATAGTTGATTTTGTTGCCCTTAATTTGAATCTCTTCCTGATTATGGTTGATGTTTGAGTATTTGTGTTTTGGGAAACTTGATTTGATTCGAATAATTAAAATTTACTTCCACCCATCTATAAAACATCATAAAAAATAATATACGATTAATAATTATGGATAAATAACAAATAATTAGCCAAAAATTATAATTTGGTAAAAAAAACTATAAAATAAGTGTTTCCACTAACTTCTCCAAATGTCACTATTATTGGGAAGCCGGTATACATATAAATATTTGGAAGAGAAATTATAACACATCATATAATTAGCTATTGAATAAGTAGTCATACCTGAGGATATTGACGTTGAGTTTGAGCAAGCATACTTGGGGTCTTGAAGGCATCAAACATTGTAAGCCATAAGTCACAAAATAATATAGAGGGATAATAATTTCTTTTCCCTCTCCCTACTTCACCTTCTGGTTGGATCCACTACTACCCCTCATAAACAACACCATCCAATTATTCACCACCTTATGTCTCTCCCTCAACCGCAACATTATTTGGCACATTTGCACTATCTCCATCTCTTTGTCGTAACTCAATAGTATCATGAGTTCCAAGATCAAGCTGTGTCTTCTTAGCTAGCTCATCAAAATCATTAACAATTACATTACCAGTATTTTTTAAAAATAAACTTGCATCGAGATCAGTGTGTGTATTCATATCAAAAGCATAAGGAAACACATTATTATGAAACGCCACGTCCTATGACGTTTAACATTCTCCTATGTCAATATCAAAGACCTTCTACCCTCCCTTTCTATAAGGATACCCAACAAAACACTTTTTTAACCCTTTTCTCTATAATTGTACTTGTCTCTTCCCAAATGATGCACATAACATAACCATCCAAACACTCTTAAATTTTCCAGAGAATGAGGTTTTCCAAAAGAGAATTTCATAAGGGGTTTTCCCAGTAAGAGGTAAAGTAGGAGTTCTATTGATCAGGTAAGTTGTAGTCAACATATACTCTCCTTAAAATCCTACAGGCAAGTTAGCTTGAAATCTTAGAGCTTTGGCGAAATTCAATACATGCCTATGCTTTCTCTTTACTTGAACATTTTGTGCAGTGTTCCTACTATAGAAGTTTGATGTAAATTTCCATTTCACTTCTTACCACCTTGACTTGTTTGCTAAACTAGCACTTAACCAAGATACAAAAATTCTTAATTATTTGAGCTACTTCACTCTTTTCAAGTAATAAATACACCCATACAACTTGAGAATGAGCATTAACAACAGTTAAAAAGTAAACAATGCCACAAGAAGCAGGTACATGGTATGCACGCCACAAATCACAATGATTTAATATACATTTATTATTACTATCAAGAAAAACTTCACAAGTTTGCTTTGCTTTCACAAGTTTGCTTTGCCTTATAACATGAATCACAAGGTCTAATCTCATTTATAAAACTACCAATACCACTAGACTTAGAAATAAGTGAGCAGATTTTAACCAAAAGGATGATCCAACCGTTGATGTTTTAAGTATTTTACACTTATTCCCTTCACTTTATTTACTCAGACCTTCGTTGCTTCTAAAAAATGATAGAACCCATCACATTGCTCACCTGCTCTAATCAATATCCTTAAGGTTCGATCCTATGTCACACATAGCTTGTTAGTGAAAGTGATTATGAAATCTAACTCTTTTATAATGCTTCCATAGAAATAAGTGTACAATTCAAATCAGGTACAACACAAAACATTATGCAAACTCACAACTTTTCCAACATTTAAAGTTCCTTTTTTTATTATTGATGTGTGTTTCTCGTCAGGAATACCAACTGGATAGGTGACATTTCTCAAATATTCATCAATAGAATATCTCTGATTATATGATGTGACATTCTCGAATCAATGATCCATTCATTTAAAATTTGCTTACGAGACAATCATTCAAATCTTATCGCAATAGTGACATATCTTCAAGTTATTGTCACCTCTGGACTTTGAATGGTTCTTAGGCTTACCACGACCTTTGAGACCCCTACTCTTACTCCTCCCCTAATTTCTATAATGAAAGCCTGCACATTGTCAGCTTCAATCTTCTTTATTTTGATTCCTTAATTAAACATGTTCTTTTTAATTACATCCAAAAAGAGCACTCCCTCAAAAGCTAAGTTGCTAATCGTTACCACTATAATTTCCTAGCTATCCTATAACAAACTTAACAAGAATAAGGCTTGAAGCTCATCATCAAGAGTGATCTTCATTGTGGTAAGTTTGTTCCTAGAAATTACTTAGATGCTTTAAAACTGATTTCCTAACCTCCAGCTTCAAATTCATAAGCATCTTAATCAGAGAGGCCTTGTTATGAGCACTCTTCCTTTCATACAGACCTTTTAGCTTCTTTTATATCTTAAAAGGGTTCGGTTCTTGAGACACATGGTTGAATATGTTGATATCAATCCATTTTCTGATAGTGCTAAGCATTTGCTTCATCTTTTCCCATTCTCTGTCTAACATCTTTTTAGATTTTGAAGGAATATCAGCCTTCACACCTCTGTCCACATCAATAAGATCAAAAAAATCCTTAAATACAGAAGATCCTTGATTATAAAGTTGTTTCCACCTTCTATTATAATGGCTCTAATACCACTTACTAGGAGATAAATATACAACTCTCCAAAAGATTAGCCAAATATTAATGACAAAAAAGAACTCTTCATGTTGTAACAGCCAAAAAATATAAGAATAAGATATTAACTAATGAAACAAACACCAAGATTTAATGTAGAAAACCCTCCAATGAAGAGAAAAAAAATAAATTCACTAAAATCAATAAGGATTTACATAAAAAGTTGATCTCTCACCCCTATAACAACAAATTGATTCACAAATTTCATTATTAAAACCAAAATAGATATCATAATCAATAATCACGCAAACTAATCTCCAAAACAATCAATCAAAGACAATAATACAACACTCTCTACCCTCTCTTTGTTTTTCCTCACTTTTGGACATTGTGGCCACACTTTCTATCTCTATTCACCTGAAGTAAGGCTTGAATAAGTTATTTGTAGGCACCTCTTGGCTTTACAATTCAAAATCCTAATTGAATTGAACTAACTAGATCACATCTATCCTTATCAGATTATATCACACTAACTAATTGGATGACACTCTCATCAAAATAGGACTCTATCTGATAGGATTTATTTACATCCTAAATAATAAGATGAGAGAGATTACATTTAACTAGGAATGATACATTCATATCTATGAAGAACTCTACTATCTTCATATGATCTTTGAACATAGTCTTTATCTTTTAGAATTGATATATATCTACTATGATCTTATCTGCCATCTAAGATCACCTACTTCCCGACCTAACCCTAGGCTAAGGTGGCCTGTGGCCCGACCCATGGCTCGACTGGCTACGGGCAGGCTAGGCCAACTAGCCCACCATATTTTTTAAAATAAAAACGTCAAAAACAACATTTTTAAAGTAATAGTCAGGGTAACGAGCCCCAGTTGGGATGACCATGATCAGCCCGTGCCCCTCTCCTGGCCCCATCAACTTGGGCTAAAATAAGGACAGGTCGAGCCAAATTTGACATCCCTAACTAAAAGTCTCAAAATAGGGCTTGACACCTAAGAATTATCTCGAATATTCATCAACAGATCGATATCTTTAGTCATATGATGCGACACTCCTGAATGAATGATCCATTCATTTGAAATTTGCTTACTAGAAAATCACGCAACTCTGCCTGATTTGTAAGCAGAGAGTAGGTTGATAAAAATAAACCATTGTTCTACGATCCACCTTGGTAAGAGTGACATTATGATGTTTGCTACTACTTTATCCACCTATAGCCTTAATAGCGCTGACCAAGACATTGCTGCCTTATCCATGCCCTCCAACTTTTTCACCATGACCATATCCAGCTTCAAATTTGCCCATACGCAGTTAATCTCCCCACCATTAACTTTATGTCCCATCTGTAACATCCCGTTCCCACCTAACAGGTCGGGTCAGGGAAACGGGTCTATGAGAAGACCAATGAGAGAAGTAAAGACAGACATACCTCATGCTCATGCATTTGTGAAAA